>CM041628.1:21327973-21367027 GCA_023333625.1 Bothriochloa decipiens
CAATTACAGTGGGTATTGTTGGACTTCCTAATGTTGGCAAGAGCAGTCTAATCAACAGCCTGAAGAGGTCCCGAGTGGTTAATGTCGGTTCCACTCCAGGGGTCACTAGATCAATGCAAGAAGTTCAATTAGACAAGAAGGTGAGGTTGTTGGATTGTCCCGGTGTTGTTATGCTCAAATCTTCCAACAGTGGTGTGTCTGTAGCCCTTCGAAACTGCAAAAGAGTTGAGAAAATGGAAGATCCAGTCACTCCTGGTATGCGCTAGTTTGCATGTTTCGGTGTCATTTCTGTTAGCTCTGTTGAAGTTTATTCTTTATTCTATTCTAGTTATAGCCTTCTGATTGTTTTATTCTTTAGAGTTTGGATAGTATATACTATAACCATTTGACAATAAGCTAGGATATATTGTGACCAGAAGTGCAATACTTGACATGTCCTATGCTTCTCTGTTTTTGATGTTTCTAGTTGAGGAGATCCTAAGTATTTGCCCACATGAGAAGTTGCTGTCTCTGTACAAGGTTCCAAGCTTCAGTTCAGTTGATGATTTCCTTCAGAAAGTAGCAACTATACGGGGGAAATTGAAAAAGGGTGGTATAGTGGATGTTGAAGCTGCTACGAGAATTGTGCTTCATGACTGGAATGAAGGTATGTTTGATAATTTTTGTGATTAACTTTGTCAATTCTTGTATAAGTGACCTGACCCTCTTGTTTTTTTAGGAAAAATACCATATTTTACACTGCCACCTAAAAGAGATGCTGTGGAGGGCTCAGATGCAGTGATTATATTCGAAGACGGGAAAGAATTTAATGTTGATGAAATTTACAAAGCCGAGTCCTCATATATTGGTGGTTTGAAGTCCATTGAGGAGTTCCATCATATTGAGATTCCACCTAATGCTCCACCAGGGATTGATGAAGAGATGCTAGAGGTAATAATCTTAACTCTAGCGGTTTCCCATGGGTTAAGTGGGTCAACATGGTAGCCACTGTAGATTTTGTGCCTTCTTGCTACCTATTAGTCATGTGTTCTGTTCCTTGTGATGGTCAGATGCATTGCATCCATTGAAAGTAATCATTTTTTGTGAGATTGTTTTTGCATGGCCGCTGGTTCAGGCTCAGCTGTATTGACTAACATGATTTTTTTAAAAGATCATCTATGTATAATCCTTGTAAACTGCATAATGAAACTGGCATCATGATAAAATTGTAGTGCTTGCTCTCTTCTGAAAACACTCGTAGAAGTCATTTGTAGGTTCTGTTTGAACTACATAATTCATATGCAAGAATTTCATACCAATATGCTTTGCTGCAAGCAATACATGAGTGCATTAGGAACATTGTGCTTGGCCTTGTTATTTGACTCTTGTTTTGCACTAACCAGGATGGCAAGAAACCAAGCGAAGCCGTCCAGGAAAGCCGGGAGGAGAAAATGTCTGACGTGAATGACTCAGAAGGAAGCAAGGCAGCCAGTGCTAGCTCACAGAACGACAAGTTGTACACTGCCGAGGGCATACTCGACCCTCGCAAGAAGAAAGCAGAGAAGAAACGGCGCAAGGCGAACAAGTTCGCTTTGCTGAACAATATGGATGCAGACTATGATTTCAAGGTGGATTACCAGATGGAAGACGCTTCAGCCGCCGATGAGGACGGTGAGAGCAACGGTGCACACGCTGATGATGAAGATGGCGGGGATGAAGCCAAGGATAATGAACCGATGACTGGTGTCGATGATTCATGAAACATTTTTGGCTCCTTGTATGTGAGTTGATGGCACCAGTAGATGTTATCGGTGATTTTATTATGTCGAGTACCAGAAATGAAATGGCCCAGTGGGGTTGCAAAATTAACCCACACAAAAATTTTGTGCGTAGTTTTCTTGTTTAATGAAAGATGATACTATCAGTATGAGAAGGCTTGGTTTTACCTGTCCCTGTATACCTGCTCTTAAGTTGCATTCATTGATCATGATGCACTATCCTCGGTTGCATTTGTTTATCATTAATTGTTATCGAGTAATGGTACCAAACACGAACGTATCAAAATTTATCTACTTGAATTAAGCTGGGGTATCATTTAAACCAATATAGCAATCTGTTGAACATTAGCTCTGTGTCTGACATCTGAATGAGGCGGGGGAAAGAAATACTATGTCAAATTCGGTCCATACTTCCGTCAAGTTCAGTGAAGAAAGTAGAACAGCCAGATGGAAGAGAGCAGAGACAAATTATAGAGTAAACGGAACATGCGAGTAAACGGAACATGCGTAGTGGTGCGCAAGTTGTTAGGTCTTATTAGCGCTGCTGCGCTTCACATTTTTCAGCTTCGTTCCATGTTTTCGAGCCGGACAGATCTATCTCAACTCTACGCAAAACTAAGTTTTTGTGAAGCCAATAAATTTTGTAAAAGGATGCTTCGGAAACTCTAAATTTTTATGAGGCCGATAAAGTTTGTAGAGTACTGATCATGTGTATTAGTCTGAGCCAGGGATAATGTTCCCTTTCCATTGAGAACCGAATGATGCAGTGCAACTTTGTTACACTTAAAAACTTGATAAATTTTTCAGCCGTATCGGCGGCACGAAAACACCCAAATCCCAAATCCCAACTGGAACGTTTGTATTTTTTTTATAATAATAAATAGGCGCCGCCGTCGTCCAAGTCATAGGAACTGAGGCATCAAAATTCACTCCTAAATTTACTATACAGAATTTCTATTTCCATCATATTAAAATATCGGCACATATATGAAGTACTAAATATAGACGAAATTAAAAACTAATTACACAGTTTTGTTGTACTTTGCGAGACGAATATTTTATGCCAAACAATTTTTACCAAATACAAACGAAATACTACGGTGCACTAATTTGACGTGCGCACTGTGCATTTCCCGAATCCGGCCGCCGATTCGGGTAAACAAGGCCTGAAATCATTTCAGCGAAATGCAGTCCGGCTCTGCAGCGCTGCAACCAACGCCCAACTCGCTCCCGCCGCGTCCAGTTCCCACCCAACCGGCGCCGGCCACGGCGATGCCGACGCAGGCCGAGCTCGAGGCGGCCGTCGCCGCGCTCGCGGACAAGAAGCGCCGCCTCCGGGAGACCTTCGACCGCCTCGTCGCCTGCTCCCCGGTCCCCCTACCCTTCCGCTGGGAGGACCTCGACGCGCACCTCGCCTCCATCGCCGCCAGCTTCTCCATCCACGCCGACGCCATCTCCGGTGCAGCAGCCGCGGACGCTGACGCTGGGGGTCCAACCACCGCTGCTCACCACGTCCAGCACCTGGGCGAGGAGCAGGCGGACCGGGAACGCGGCGTCGGGCGCGGCGCGGCGGAGGAGGGACATGGTAGCAGCAATGCGGAGGAAGGGGAGGAAGGCGGGAACGCGTCGCCGCACGAGGAACGCACGGAAGAGGACGGGGAGCTCTGGGAGGCATCCAGTGCGCGTCCCGACCGAGAAGCTGACGAAGCGGGGAACATTCTCGGGGCGGAGGCGGTGCCAATAGACGCGGCTCCTCCAGAGCAACTACACGACGAGGAGGAGGAGGAGGATGCCATGGGCGCAATCGCGGCGTCTCCCCGCCAACGCGATGGCGATGGCGACATCGAGATGCTGGTGGCGGAGGACGAGGAGGCCGTAAACGCGAGCACAGGCAGAGAAGGCCGCGACCGCCGCGAGGACGAGGCGGAGGAAGGGGAGTGCCTGCAGCATCCGCACGCCAACGCAGGTGGTGGGGAGACGTCGGCTCTGGCGACAGCCGTCGCCGCGGCGTGCGCGAACATGGACCCCTCCGCGCTGGTGGACGCGCTGCGCCTCAGCGGGGGCGGGAGCTCCCTCCGCGCGTTCCTCCCGGCGCTGCTCGGCGCCCCGGACCCCCACTCCCTCCTCGTCCGCGCCGTCAGCGGCTTCCTGGACCTGGCCTCAGCGGGGCCGGGACTGCGCGACGCGAGCGAGTGGTGGGCAAACTGCGTCGCGCTGATCGAGTGCGCGCCCCGCCTCGCCGCGCCGTCGGCGGACGCGCTGGCCCAGGCAAAGCGCCTGGCGGGGCGCTGGAAGGAGACGGTGCTCGCGGGCCCTGCGGGTGCGGGTGGCAGCGACATCGGCGGGATGGCCGGATGGGGCCTTCTCACCTTCCTTGCTTCCTACAGCATTGTCCCGGAGTTAGATGCTGATGAGGTCATCCGTCTCTTCGACAATATCGCGCCCCAGGTGAAGGACAACTGCGTTGAGCTCTGCAAGCGCCTTGGCCTCATCGGGAAGATGACTGGTACATACTTTTGTTCCTCGACTTCGACTCTCAATGATGAATTTACTTGTCTCATACCTTGTAGTTAACCTATTCTACGACGCAACGCAGTGTGCGTAGATGAACGTTCGTTCACCTGTAGGTTATAAACTGGTAGTTTACTTGTGATTCAGACATCAGAATTTCTGAATCGCATAGGCTTCTCTTCAGCCGTAGTTCTGAATATTTGACATTTTAATCACTTAAGTATCTGGGCTTATTTATTACTAGATGTGTCATATTGTTCAGTCATAGCATCGAGTCCTAGATGATTTATGTCAATCTACTACTTTGGTGGTTGCAAGTTGAATCTACCTTCTACATTAATGTAGGATGGTTGTATGTCTGTCTAACAAAATGTGTTGAGTTTCTGATTTTTCTTCCACTGTTGTGTTGCAGTTATTGCGTCTTGTGTAGCATCTTTTGAACTATTCGTAGCAACTTTTGAACTATTCGTAGTTTTATACTGCAGACCGATGCTATAAGCAGATTTTCTAATTACACTCGTAGCTTGTGGAACTGGAAGGGTATCACTTTAACAACTGTGTTGCTAATGTTAGGCTCATTTTTCTGCAGATTCAATCAATCATTTCATTGAAAATGGGCAGCCACTTGATGCTATAAGATTGGCACATACTTTCAGTTTGACTGACAAATATTCTGCACTTACCATCATGAATGATTATATTGAGAATGCCAAGAAGACTGCTGAAGACATACTAAGCAAGGAAAGCTATACACTGGAATCTCTGGTATGTCCTGTTTCTTGGAAAGATGTCTTGTTATGCTAAACCAACTTCAAATGAAATTGAGCATTTATCGCACGTGCAGATTTTTTAGCTCTGAGAAGTTCTGGATTTGGAAAATAAAAATACAGCATTCTTTCATGCTTTTCTGAATCAAGGTTTTCAATCTTTACTCTTTAACAGTGCAGTTTAGGAACTAAACTAGGTTTGGATGTGCACCATCACCAGTCTAGGTTTGGGCCCTGTTTGGGTCAGATATTGGCCTTTCTTCTTATAATGTAGTGAAATTAGTACGTAGTGGTAATACTGCAATCATAACCCTCCTGCTTTGAATGTTGTGTTAGAACTTAGAACCTCTTCCTTGATAATTTGTTGTGTCCACATAATGACAGAGATATCATACTTTCAACACTGAAACAGACATATAATGCTTTCAACTGTTTTAACGCCTTTGAATTATCCATTGTGCAGAATCAAGCAATGGCCAAGAAGGTTGATGCTCTAATATTTTCATGGAGCGCAGTTGATGGGTGTGATATTGATTCTGTTCAGCGTAATAGCGTCAAGTCAGAAATTACCCAGCTGTTACACAATTATGCATACAAGCAGCAAAGTCTAGCACTAGCAGGTGTTTCGGCCTCCGTTTCAAGCTCACACCAGCAGCAGACTTTTCAAGAGGAGTATCAGCAGCGGCCACAAATGAGACTGGTGGAACAGCAGATGCAGCAGCGAAAGCCACATGAGGTACAGCCAAAACCAGGAGAGAAACAGCACCAGCAGCAGAAGCCACAAGAGACGCAGCATCGGCACATCCAGAATAAACAAGAGCCTCATGACCGGGAAATGTGGCAAAACCGGAAAAGGAAAAGACCAAATAAGAATCGCAAGAGGAAACAGCGCAGGCAGAATCTGCAGCAACAAAATAAACACCCATGGCTACCGCCATATGTCAGGCCAGGAATTGACAACCAGCATGGGCAACCATTTTCAGGAACTCGAAGGGCTCCGTTCGCCTCCTATACCACTACTATACCTCGGTATTTTTGGCCCATGTGAATATGTGATGATCGTTGTCAGCATCACGTGCTAGTGTTCCGCCATTGATGTGAGAGTAGTATTCGGTGAAGATACTGTTGTAGACTTGTAGTAGTTAACTAATGGTCGAAAATAGAAGAGAGATTTGTTCGGTGCTGATTGGTTTTGCTTAGCTTTCCATAAAAAAGCTTTCAAGCCCCTACAGTGACTTGTGTATATGCTATGCACAGTTTAGCTACCCTCGGTGGCTTGTGTTACTGAAACCTGAATCACAACCATCGACTTTATATATGTTGGATATGGCTCTTCAAGTTTGTCTAACTACTCATGTGTTACAGAAACTTGAATCACAACCATTGACTCTATATGTTGTCAAAAAAAACATTTGACTTTATATGTTGGATATGGCTCAAGTTTGTCTAGTAGTTATTCATGGCATTCTTGCATTGACCGTAAAATGTTGTTTGCCAATTGTCATAAACTCATAAGACCTGAAGTATAACAAACCTGAAGAAGTATACCACTGATCTTTCTGGCATATAATAAATGTCTATAGAAAAGCAGTCTTCCTGCATTCATTGTGAAATAAAAGGATCCATGCACGTTAATCTCGTGCAGGTATCTCGTGCTGCTTTTGCTCTCAGTGATTTATGTTCATCGTGCAGGTATTTGTGAATATTATTAGGTAACTGAAAAGTACGCTAGTTGCTGGTACAGTGCATATGTTTCAGATTGCAAGCATTGCAGCACTTCTGTGAACATGTGCACGTGACCAGTTTATAAAAGCTGCCCCCATAAAGTTATTCAACAATCGATGCAAGTGATTGCAACTGCCCATACATCATGTTGCGAAAGAACTGTCATCACATAAAACAAACGAACACAATGACAATGCCCTTTACGGAACGAACCAACACAGGGTGGTTTCATACAACTTTCACCATAGCTCCACTCAGCGACTGGTGCAGAACGCCAGAACTCCTACACTATCTGGGATAGGACGGAGGATGAAGGGCAAAGGAATTAAATGGCAGACCCATATACTGAGGTGATCTGAATTGCGGTACAAATGACATTCCTTGGCCTACGGGCCAACCTGGCTGGCCAAGGTAATTGTGAACTCCAGGCATAGCAGTGTAAGGTGGACGCCCAAAGTTTTGGATCTGAACCAGAGGAACAGCAGTCGGAAGCTTAAGAGTAGCTGGCCTTGGCGGTTGCATATGCTGCTGCTGCTGTGTCACTTGCGCGTTATTTTCTTGTTGATGCAGCTGATGTTGCTTTCCTTGGATTAACTTGTTTCCATTCTGTGCCTGCAGCTGCTGGTTGACTTGTGCCTCATGGTGCTCCAGCTCCTCTTTCTTCCGCTTCCTGTTACTCTTTTTACTTTTCTTTGGCTGATGCTGTGAGTCCCATGCTGAGGGCGCTGAGGGATTTCCTGACATTTGTTTCTTTTTATATGCACCTATCAAATGTCCAATTTCTGCCATGATAGCTCTTCGTTGCCTAGAATCAGTGAGTTTCTGCTGAGCTAGTTGATGTGCAATCCGTAGTTCCCTTGGTACAGCCTTGTTCTGCACATAGGCAACATGCAAAACCATTCTGCTAACAAACAACAAATTTGAGTACCCACCTCTTGGTGGGGTGGAGTTATGTGACTCCACCTTGGATTGAAATCTAGCCACCAAATCTATGTACACATGCATGAGTACATTCCCCATTTACCAGAGGTATGGCTTTCTAGGGGTATGATGTGTGAATCAGATAGGTGGCACACTCATGTGTCATGCAAGTGCGCCAGTGCAGTATGTGTGTGTGCTTTCTTCCTTCATTGTAAATGAGAAAAATTAAACAAAAGACAATTGAGAAGAAAGCAGATTTATAGGATCAATATATATTTATATCCACAACAGAACTTGTTCCAAAATCTGTAGCCAGATAAACCACAATGCTATGTAACTTAGAAAATTATGATTAAGGTGATCACTGAAACAACCAGTTTCTATGTCCACAAGGATGTGCATCCTGGACTTTACCGTAGACAGAGGGAAACAGAGCTTTCATCGTCTCGTATCCCCACCCAAACCTCCTCCCCCCCCCCCCCCCCCCACCCCTAGGCCACATGCACAGCGTTTCCCTCCCTCACCATGGATCCTGCTTCCCCCACCTCCTCCACTGCCCTCCACCACAGAAAGCAGTAACCAGTCCGAGCACAATGCCCCCGCCTCCATGCCTGCCCGCACCCCCAGGCCCCAGCCATGCCTCTACAGATGGAGGCCACCAAGATCCCCAAAACCAAAACCTCATGCCCCAACCTGAAACAGCCAGAGTTATTGGAGATCACCGTGCATTGAAAAGAGTGAGCTCAAAACCCCGGAGAGGTACGCATTCCCACCCTAAAAAGTCTGTCAATAGATGAATAGCGGCCTCAAATTTCTCTCCATCAGAACAAATCTAGACTTCACAATGTAATGTCCTGGATGTGGGTTCACGTTACCCTGGGCACCATATAATTCCAGTCAGTGAAATAGTTGATTCTAGAGTCACAAGGGGTAATTCATACCAAGGATGTGTGTGTTTCATTCTTTCTAACTATCTCCACTGAAGTCTGCTTGGCCTTCTCAATGTATCCCTTCAGAAGAGAAAATGGGGGATACTTGTACTCCAAATTAAAAAATTGTAACAAATGAAAAACTTCGAGATGCTGCCCATTTCCAATCATGTAGTCAATTAAATCTGCAGAAAAGATACAAGAAGAAACATTAATAAGAAGGCGAACCCTTGCATTCCGAATGAGGTACAAGCATGGAGCTGAGTGCCAAATCAAACTGAAAATGTAAAGATAGAGGCCAATGTATTTATGTCTAGCTGCTTATGAAAACAGTGAGAAAAGTACAAATAATAGCTAAGCAATAAACATACAAAAAATGCATTAAACCTCCAGACCAGACAATTAACTGATGTACATACTTGATATACTAAGCAAACTAGAGTTTATATCCAAATTTATAAGTATATCCATATAAACTTACCACATGGGTTGATATCAATTACCACGTGAGATGCAATAATGAACAGAACTGTCATTTTGGTCACAGGATTCAGACTCTTTCACAGATTTTATTGACAAATGACAGGCTAGCAGCAAATGAAAGCATGTAAGCACACCTTCACGGAACAGTCTCATGAATGTACAACACCAAAGGATAACATGGCGAACATAATCGTTGGTGCTTTCTTGAGTATATTTTGGTTCTCAAGTCTCAGATGTTCCACATTAGTGACAACGGACAACTATATTTTCAATACCATCATTTGATGCATATTGTATATATTCTACACTGATTTTTGTTACTTACATTGGTATTGGGGAATCAACAAAAACCTCCCCTAGCAGCCTTGCACAACCACAGACATGTCGCACTGCTTATGTTAATGAAAACTTCGGTATTCAAAAACTAATTTCTTTAGTGTTTGATGTAAAAATCAGAGACCAAGGATCAGAATGGTTGAGACCTACCACCCTAGTGGTGTCTGAGATGCTGCTATCAATGGTGAGCCAACTGTGCTGTGTCTAGAAAACAGAAACAAAAAATGTGTGGAGACTAGAAACTTTTACAGTAGTAGATAGTTTAATAACTGCTAAATCTTAGTTATGAATAGTTACATAGTATTGGAGCGTTGCAGCCAGAGATCAAACACTTGCATGATCAAGCTGGTATTACTCAGGAATACATGTTAATTGATTAGGCAAAGAAGGATACAAAGCGCTAGGTGAAACAACCATGCATGGGTTGTGTCAAATGGTCCTTAGTCTGCATCTTTTTTAGCATTGCTACTTACACTATCTGCTACCAGAATTTTAAGAAAGTCAAATTTGGAAAAATCACATAACATGGATTAGTACAACATCAAAAGATGGACCAGAATAGTTCCCTTGTTTCCTACAGATATGATTTATTTTATTCGGCTATATAGTTCATAAGTGTTCGTCTACAATATTCTACCATGTGGCTACGCAGTAGGGATAAAGAAACTAACATGCTTGAACCATAAGAAAACTATGGATGACATGATCAGATATTAAGCATTTCCAAAACTAGTCACACTGCATTGTATCCACTATGGACGAATAACCTGCTTACAGGAATGTGGTTTCTGTAATCAAGCTGCTATGGTGCTATAAATGACATAAAAAATTGTACCAGAAATTTAAATTAACCTAGTTTATGAAATATTATTGACCATTCACCATAATACCATACGCATGGTCTTCACAATCAAACACATAGATTGAGAAAAAAAATATATAGCTAACAGAGATAGCTCCATACCTGTGGCCCTGTCTGCAAGCCCAAGGTTCTTGCAAAGCCTGGAAATGTCAGTGTTATTCTTGTTCTTCTGACCTTTGCAAGGGAGCATAGCAAAAATACTGATGATCTCATGGATACTGAATTCAGAAACAATGTTATATGAGATGAGGAACTGGAGAAGGCCCCGAGCCAGCGAGTTAAGTTCCCCACAACACTCTGGTCTGCCAATCATTTCCTTCCAGTCCTTTGCCACCAGCTTAGCCTGCTCTGTTGTGTCTGCAGAATGTTTGACAGAGTTCATAGACAATCAACGAAGCAACCTGACACATCTTCCCCAGACCGAGGAGCGCTTGAGGTCCTTGCTGGATAGGAGTAGCTTGACCACTTGAACGATAAGGGCCGCCGCATCTGGGGCATGGTGCAGTGCGAACAGCAACTTTTTGTTGAAGGGGACGCAGATCACAAACCCGACCAGCGTCCCTGCATCCATTCTGCCACATGCCTCTGCAAATTCCATTAATCCAACTACAGGAAACCGTCTGAGTTGTTTATAAGTCATCTTTTCGACCATCTCCTCCTCTTCAGTATCCTGCTCCTGCTCCTCTCCATCCCACTGTGCACACCCATTAAGCTCCTCTTCACCTTCAGCTTCTTTGCCTTGCCCTGCAGAGACCTTGGTGGCCACCGCCTCTTCGTCGGCATCCCGCTTGTCATCCTCGCCACCCTCTTTAGCATCCTTCGCTTCACTGCCAATGTAGCCGTCGGCCTCCTGCATCTGCTTGTCGGCCTCTTCCTCCTCTTCTTCTATCTCTTCCTCCTCCTCCTCCTCCTCCTCCTCCTCCTCCTCTTCTCCTTCTTCCCGCTCCTCTTCTTCTTCCTCCCATCACATCCTCTTCTTCCTCCACCTCTTCTTCTCCCACCTCACTAGCCCCTTCCTTATTCTTACCAGTGCGGGCCGGGCGCGCGGCCTCGAGCGCCCGGAGCTGGCTGAACCGGCGCGAGACGGAGGAGTGGACGGCGGAGACGTCGGCGTCGAGGTCCTCCCAGGTGAAGGGGAGCGGGTGGGCCGAGCAGGCGGCGAGGCTGTCGAAGGCCTCGCGCAGGGCGCCCTTTTTGGCAGGGAGCTCGGCGATGGCCGCCTCAAGGTCCTCCTTCGGCACCATCGCCGGCGCGGAACCGGTCAGCCGCCGCCGCCCGAATTGGATCTTTGACCACCGTTTCAGTTCCCCCACAATTACTTGTTTTGATTACGTATATTATATAAGCGGTGGAAAAATAATACTATCTTGAGTACGTAATAAGGAAATATAATATGACCGTCACGTAACCCTTGTTTGTGTAGTCACTTTAACGACGCGTGGCTTCCAGATTTGTTTGACAAACTCTATAATTTTAATTAGTTAATCAATATCAAACGAAGTCGAGAACAGTTTGTATGCTAATGATTTTCTGTGTCATCAAGGATTGTACTTGTACCAGTGCTTGCATACAACCCTGGAGCAAAGTTATTTAACTAGGACAGGATAACGAACAACTCAGAGTCTTGGTTAATATTTTGGTTAATTGGACCATTGGCTCTATGTATGGCACTCATGGTGTGGATGAATTTCAGAAGTCTTGCACCCGTTTTGCCGACGATTTTCGTGGCTGATAAGTTTAAGGGCCTTGACCCTTCATGAATAAGTTCAGCGAAATGCAGTCCGGCTCCGCACTCCGCAGCGCTGCAACCAACGCCCAACTCGCTCCTGCCGCGTCCAGTTCCCACCCAACCGGCGTTGTCGTCGATGATGGCGACGCAGGCCGAGCTCGAGGCGGTCGTCGCCGCGCTCGTGGACAAGAAGCGCCGCCTACGGGAGACCTTCGACCGCCTCGTCGCCTGCTTCCCGGTCCCCTTGCCCTTCCGCTGGGAGGACCTCGACGCGCACCTTGCCCCTAGGGTGTGTTTGGTTCGCGGGTCGACCCGGGTTGTACTGGGTTCGACCCAGATGCACCCGTGTTTGGATGAAAAATGAAGTGGGTTGGGTTCAACCCAGCAAGGAATAGGCTCTCCAGATGCGGGTCGAGGGGATTCACCAAACACAAAGAAATCTGGCCGACCCACATCTACGGCGTCTGTCTTCGTCTTCTCCTTTCCATCCCCGGCAACGCTCACGACCGCCCCTCTCCTCCTTCCCACGGCCGCCATGGGAAACTTCATCCTCGGTCCCATGGCCGCCCCTCTCCTCCTTCCCATGGTCGCCCCTCTCCTCCTTCCCATCTTGCAGGCAGCGTAGTCCGTCCCGTGGAGTGGCGGCGGGCGCGGGCGAGCTCGGTGAGGCGCGGCCTAAACAGGGCAGAGGCGAGCTCAGGCCTCCGGCCATGGCTGCGCGGGCGAGTGGCGGCGGGCCACGGCGCAGCCTGGGGCGGGGCGAGCTCAGGCCTCCGGCCATGGCTGCGCGAGCGAGTTCCAACCCAGCCATGGCGAGCGATGAGCTCTGATGCGAGAAAAAGAAAAAAGGACCGCGCGCGGCCATGGGCGACGGAGCTGCCACCACCGACCACGCCGGCGAGCTGGGGCCGCCGCCGGCGCCACCACCTACAGATCCTGCGCCCCCAGGTGTGGATCATGCGCCAGGGCCAGGGAGAGACCCGGTCCGGCACAGCCAGGACGGGACGGCCGACGGCTCCAGCGGCCTTGGCCCTCAGCCCGGCGGGCATCCCTCCATCATGGAGGCCGCGGAGGAGCGGCGCGAAGGGACGTGGTGGGCGGCTCATCCTCGCGGTGGCCTCTTGCAAGGGCTTGACAGAGGAAGAAGATAAGGTTGGGAAAAATAGAGGATAACAGGCAGGCCCCACTGATGCCTGGGTTTAACAGTGTCAAAGTATCATCTATTCCATCCCTCTCCACCCTTGCAACCAAACAATAAACTGGGTCTAACCCACTCCTTTAACCAAACATGAGATGGGTTCAATCCAACCCAAAAAACTGGGTTCAACCCAACCCAACCTATTTGGCTCCAGAACCAAACACACCCTCTCCATCCACACCGACGTCATCGCCGGTGCAGCAAGCTAGGGGTCCAACCACCGTTGCTCACCACGTCCAACACCTGGGCAAGGAGGAGCAGGCGGACCGGGAACGCCGCGTCAGGCGCGGCGCGGCGGAGGAGGGACAAGGTAGCAGCAATGCGGAGGAAGGGGACAAAGGCGGGAACGCGTCGCTGCACCAGGTACGCGGGAAGGAGGATACGGAGGTCCCGGAGGCATCCAGTTCGCATCCCGACTGAGAAGCTGACGAAGCGGGGAACATTCTTGGGGCGGAGGCGGTGCCAATCGAGGCGGCTCCAGAGCAACTACACGACGAGGAGGAGGAGGAGGATGCCATGGGTGCAATCGCGACGTCTCCCCGCCAACGCGATGGCGATGGCGACATCGAGATGGTGGTGGAGGAGGATGAGGCGAAGGCCGTGAACGCGAGCGCGGACAGAGAAGGCCGCGACCGCCACGAGGATGACCTTCTATAGCATTTTTACCCTTGCTTTGAATGCCCGTTTTGATTTTACTCTCGTTTTTTTGCCACGTTGTATTTTTACACTCGTTTTGTTAAAACGAACACTCAACCCTTGTTTTAAGGTGTTTTGGTTAAAAAATAAAAACGAAAAAAAAGGCCAAGGTAAGAATATTTGGGACAAAAATGTGCCTGCCTCTCACCATTTCCCTCTTCTCACGGGAGGCTCGGTCTCGACCCTCGACAGAACCGTTTTCCGCCCCGGCCTCCTCGTCTCGCGCAACCGGACGAGCTCGTGCTGGCGCTCGCGCGTGGCTCGGCCTGGCGCTCGCAGCCAGGCGGCCCTCGCAGCCAGGTCGCGAGGGTGCAAGGAGGTACTCGCGGTCAGGCTCGGCCGTGCTCCTGCTTGCGCCTAGCCAGAGCAGGCAGCTGCCTGCCCATGCGAGCTCAGAAAAGAAGGGCGGCGACCGGCGGCAAGCAGGCAAGCAGAGGACTCATCGACGAGAACTGAAACAGCTTTCCCCATTTTCGAATTTTCCAAATTACTCTCAAATTTGCATAAAAACTTGAAAAACTCACAACATTAAAGTTTCGCAAAATTTTAAGATCTACATCTTTGCTTTTAGGCACATCTCCAAATTCTTCCTAATTTTGAAATTAGGTTTTCAATTTCAAATTTAATTTTAGGATTAATAAAAATAATTAATTATTAACTTTGGTAATTTAATTGGTATTTAATTAGTGATCAAAATATCAATACAATCTTAGATATTACTTCAAAACTAAATTCAAACTTGAGTGACAACGCATCACACTTATATGTTGTTATTTAAAAAAAACAGGGGAAAAATCACAATGAACTCAAAAAAGTAGGGGTGTTTTCGCAAGGGCAAAGTTGTCTTTGCCGACCCCATTTAACACCGTTAGCTGCTATTAACGGAGTAAGAGTAGATTGAGTGTTCGTTTTTACAAAACGAGGGTAAAAATAAAACATAACAAAAAGTGAGGGTAAAATCAAAACTGATTTCAAAATAAGGGTAGAAACACAATAGCCCCAGTTTTAATATGGTCCCAACTGGTTAGGGTGTACATCTTAGTCGATTCCAAGCCTGTCCTCAGTATTTTGATCCTCACACTTTTTGAGTTGTGAACCAGACTGACGCCATCCTACGTGAGTCGATTTGTGGATCATGAACATACATGGTGTACTCTGCGGACTATTGTGGTCGTATAACTGCAAAGTAGTTTTAAGGTTGATTTGTCGACTGCAAGTTCCTTTCAACGAACTCAAGCTTGGGGTCGCAAAATGGGGTGTGTGTGTGAGAGAGAGAGCGAGAGAGAGACCAAACGGACCATCAACCAATCGTAGATCATGTGCTGACTAGCGCAGTTAGCCACACCTTTTGCCATACCAAGATATGTAGCCTGTAGAATCCATGAATAAAAAGCCTTGTAAAGTTTTGCAAAATGTGATGACTGACCTTTTTTTGACGGCAACTTTGGGGGACATCAATCGATCCCCACCTGCATTTTATTCCATAGGTGCCTAGGAGAACCATAGGCGGTGGAAGGCAAGAGCCTTGCACTGTTTTACAAATAAGATTACAGCAGGGGTGGAGGATTTAGATTACATAAGCAAAGTAGATCTCCAGTTTTGCGCTAGTGCGGTTTCTTTCCTAGGAATACGGCAGATCCAAGATCTGACAGCCTCCTTGCACGCAGCTTTGAGACGGCCTAGGCATGGCGGCATTTGGTTGAACACAACATCATTCCGATGCTTCCACAATTCCCAGCAGAGGAGGAGGGGGAGGGGGTTCAAAGCTTTCTTGGCAATATGAGGAAGTGGGACTGAGTTCCATAACTCAAGTACCTTAGCAACATTGGAGAGAAGCCACCCGATGCTTATCCAAAAGCTATGGGCAAAAGGGCACTCACTCATGATGTTGTCAGCAGTTTCCACAAAGCCACGACAGATCTCACACACGACGTCGTTGATAATGTGCTTGCGAGCAAGGTTGTACCTGGTGTTGATGCGATCCTTTGTTAAGAGCCAGGCGAAGAACTTCACCCGGGGGGGGGGGGGGCCAAAGTTCTACTAGACGAAGTGGTATGAGGGGCAGCTGTGGTCATCGCGCATGGACGTTTTGTAGATAAGTCCAGACAACAGGCGGTGCCCCTCGCCGGAGAAGAAGTAGGAGCGCTCATCATCATCTTCTCTTAGGCATGTGATGACTGACTGAATAGGCCCTCATATAAAAATTGAAAGGTTAAAATGTTTTTACATCATTTGACTCAGCAGAAGGTTGAGGTGAAAGTCATCCATCCCATTTTAGACCTGAAGTGGAACTCCAAAACCCTTTGAAAACGACATTGCACCAATCGAACAAAAGTTATGTTCAACCCTTGCGACAGGAAGATGAGAAGCCCAAACGGTTTCCTCTGTTCTCGTCGCTGACATGTGGGGCCTCACGTGCCATAGATCCTGCCGTCTAGTAAACAAGTGAGTTGTATTTGTGTATCGTCCTCCCCTTTTGCGTCGCAAGCAACCATTTGCCTCCGTTCTCCGATTGCCGATCAGGCCAATCTAAAGCTTTGGTAACTCGATTCTTTGGTCCATCCTCTGTAGTGGCACGCAATTAGCTGAGTTTTACATTTTTTTAATCTTTGCTTGGTCGGAATATATATAGCATAGCGATAGCGTCTGTTTTTAGAGCAAATCAGTACACGTTGAATGATGTATCCAAAGGTCAATTAGAAAGAGAAGATTGCCAATTAACCCTTAATACGTATGATAAATTGAATTTAGAAGAACGAAGAGAGAAAACTGTTTTTCTCTCAAACAAATCAATACATTTTCCGTTGGACTTTTTAACGAAATGAATAGGGAGATACTCTTTTTCTGAGGGAAAATGAACAGGGAGATTTGGATGAAGTAGGATATAAGATGGACCGATCAGCCGATCCAATGGACAAAAGACAAGTGCTCGGCTGGACCAAAACTCCCGATTGCCATTAGATTAGATAGATCCTATATTATACAGATTCATAAATGTAAATATTTGGTTTCGAGTTTCGAGTCTGTTAAACGCGCTAACGCTACAAATGAACTTTCACGTTACGTCACATATATATACGGCAGGGAGCAAAGCTGTACAGCATCTACATACGTACACACACCATCGAAGAATCCAGCATTGTCCGTCCAAATCATCTAACTAATCTACACTGAATGCGCCTTGTCCTCGACGATGTGGTCGTGGTCGTGGGCCTCGGACACCTCCTGCACGGTGTCGCAAAGTTCCTGGCTCGACTCGGACGCCTCCTGCGCGGGGTCCTCCATGATGAGCTCGATGGGCACCTGGCTGCCGCCCCTGGAGGATCCATCCGTCCCCGGCGGGGTCTGGCTGTAGGCGTCCAGGAGATGCTGGTGGATCTCCTGCATCCTCCCGGACTGCTCGTCGTCCCTGTCCAGCTCGATCACGTCCTGCATGCCAACCAGGTGCCAGCCAACACAACAAAATGAATGCTCCTTTTTTTTTTGTGAGAAACAACCAACAAACAAAAACGTTGTTCATTGTGTGCACTGAGCCACTGACCTGGGCGGAGTAGGCGTCGAAGATGCGGGAGAAGCGGTGCCTGCAGTACTCGTTGAAGAGGACGGTGCCGACGAGGAGCAGGATGGTGAAGCCCGCCGCCACAGGGGATTTCTTGATTGTGAAGACGCCGAGCGCGATCACCTGCGTCAGGACCAGGGAGAACACTATGGTGTTGTGCATGATCGGCCACAGCTTGCCCCCCATTTCGTACTTTGGGTAGTACACATTCAGAATCTGCAGGACAACAAACTCATCATCAAGGTCAAATAAATGAACGAGCGAATCTTCCGGTATTAGTATCACGAATGTGCTCACCTGGTTCCGATATACCAAGTAGCCGAGGCAGAAATATACGAGCAAAAAGGGCAGTATGAGAGGCGCCATGATCGAAAACGTGAAGCCAAGCAGGTTGAACAGGAGGATTTTCGGAACTTCGGTGTGGTACGGAAAAGAGTAAACATATTCCGTATTCTGATGGCAGCAACATATAAATCTGCTGAAGAAGTTGTAGACCAAGTTGTACACTTGCAATATCTCCGAGCACAGACTTGCCCAACCCGAGGTGAGCACATACGTGATGAAAAAGGTTGCCTGACGAAACAAACACCCCGTCAGAAGCCAATTTCTAGGCGAGCATGAACAACGTACAGAATGCACCAGCACTTTTATTATACTAGTACTAGTACTAGTACTAGTACTAGCATAAAATAAGATGAAGATGCCAGCAGTTTAGTCGTAAACAATCATCACCTGCTTTGGCACTAGTTGAGCTAGCATAGTCGGCGTGTCCTTTGGTCTGGAGAAGACATTGAACTGGTTGATTACGGATCCTGACAGGACATTCACAAAGAAGACATTCCAGATGTTAAAGAAGAGAATTTTTAAGCATGCGCTTCTTTTCCTTCCGCTGCGAGAAATAGACCCTTCTATAGAAGAGAAGAGCATCATCAATGGAGGAACGGTGTACAGGGACAGCAGCAAAGTAACACTAGGAAGGTATCCCGTTATCACTCTGACAAAGAAAGACCTAAGCAAGAAGATCAGGCAGAGTCTGAGTCATTGCAAAGTGTAAACCTCAAATTTGAACAGCAGCTAAAACGGTGTCTTTCGTACTTACTTATTTAGGATACCTGACAAGCTTGGAAACATCCTCTTGAGCTGGTCCACTTGCATCATGCTTTGGACAAATGCGATGGGGATGATGAACACAAACATGAAAACAATACTTGCTGCGAGTGTCGCTAGCTTCCGAAGCCAGATCTGCCTGTAGGGGATCCAGAGATTTGACCAATATACATCGCGTGGCTCAGGAGCCAAATCTGTTACCCATAACATAGGATTTGATGATTGGAGTACACGAGAAGCGACGACAGCTGCATAGCGAGTCTTGAAGAACACTAAGGCACCAGGACAATTCTGTTCAGTAGCAAAACAGGATTCATGCTGATGCACAGAAATCATATGCGATGCTTTTGCTATGACATTAACAGGACTACTGGCGTGCTTGTGAAAAAAGCATTATATGAAATTACAAGGTACAAGAAAACCTTTTGAGCTTCCACTACTTCCGGATTAGTGAGGTCCGACTTCTTGGCCTCGATGAACTTGTTGCGATAAAGCTGAAATGAGGACGCTCTTACACCACAAACACCACATCTGGACATGTTAGATCTTCCATGCCGCTCAGATACGGAGAGTCTTACCCTAATAAATTTCCTATAAGCTCTCTCTGCTCTATCCTGCAGGAAGAAACTAGCCTTCCTGAGCAAATAATCCCAATATAGGTTATGTTGCTTATGCAAGGAATATAAGGTCAGCCTAAATACTATGTTTGACATAGTTCATTGTCATTTTCCATGAGGCTAAAGTAAAAGTAAAGATGAAGTTAACTGGCTCTTAAGTATAAACAAGTTTCATGCAAATTTTATGAAAAAATGAATGTCATAAAGGCTTCATGTTCTTCTACAAGTATATATTTTTTAGCAAACAATGTTTTGCAGCAATATTAATCTTTGTCACCGAATTCTTACCACAAACTTCTGAAAATGTCCTTTACGAAAGATCATCTGATGTGACAAATAACTTGATCCGTGATAGTTAACAAAGAAATTTCTGATTGTTTCATCAAGCAGCTCATTGTCTGACCGCGGAATTGAACGGGCAAGTACAGTAAAATGACCAGGATTTGGAGGAGATCCAGTAACATGTGCTAATCTCTTCCTCGAAATATACTTGTACTCCTATAACGTGATGACTTTCTAAAATCAACTGCACTGATGTTTGTAACACAGAGAACTTTAAGGTAAAACCATTAGTACAAGAGCATCACGTACATGGTAAAGAAGAATGCAAGCTGAGATTGTTATGACATATAAAGCAGTGCAGTGTACCCAAAGCCTGCACAAAGAAAAAAAATCCACAAAGAACCAGAAGTCCCATCAAAATAATTGGAGGGCATACTTGCATGAAATGTATAATATATCAAACAATAGGAATGTCATTAGCTTGCTATGATGAAAGTATTAAGGAATGATATGAATGATAATTCCAACTTGCAATTCAGTTACTCGTCCAATATGGGAGATGTGTTAGGTTTTACTTCAGCCATACAACATATAAAGATTCCCAGTAGCTTTAATAAAACACAAAGTTTTACATTTTTTTCTTTTTTTCAAAGCATGCAATTGCACGTGCTTCAAAATAGTAATTAGAAAGGAAAGTAAGAAACCTCATAATACAACATACAGCTGAACAAAAAAAAAACACTATGGTTTGGCCCAGAGAAGCAAAAACAAAATAAAAGGGCCAAATATTATTCATTCTTCACCCAAGGCCAAGGACAATGATCGATTTATTTTCTCTTCTTCCAAAGATTTGCCAATGGCACTTGTAAAGTCTTTCCCCCTTTATATTTGATGATGCAATCACATAATTTTTCATATATTTGTATAACCTTACTTATGTTACCATCTTTTTTAAAAAAACTTATGTTACCATTTTAAAACATTATAACAACAGAGTATAGGTAAAAGTGCGTTATCAAATAAATGGAATGAAGATGGAGATCTTACTTTCGAGATTCTTCGACGATATTGGCTATAGTAAAAACATTCAATGAGTCTGCCGGAATATGATTGTGAGTCATCTCTTTCCCATGATAATTAACAGGAAGCACAACAAATATACAAACAAGAGAAGTAATTGAGAAGATACGGATGCTGCAGAACAAGAACATACTCATGTAAGTTACGGATGCTGCAGAACAAGAACATACTCATGTAAGTTTCGATAGAAAGAAATATCAAGATGGTAAATGATATCCATGTGCATTCAACATACAGGAAAGATAAAAAAAATGTTGAAAGTAAGTGGAAAATGGTTGATCAAGTAGTACCACATATTTGTGATATTAAATTAGGGAAATGCTTTGTGTACAGCCAGTTTGAGTATGACTGAGTACAACCATGAATTTAAATCATTTAATGCATTTATGAGTTACCATTCAAGTGATTCGAACCATTAGAGTTGCAAGCAGTGCTCAGTGCATTAGTATTGATGAGAAAAACCTGAATATGAAGAGGCGAAGGAACACAACAGAGTCCAAGCCAGCAACTTGGCGAATCTCTTCTTCCGTACACCAGTATGCCTTTACAATCCAACCAGCAGTAGGCAGTAGTCTCTCAAATGAGAAGTAATCGTCCTGCTTCTGGAACTTCTCTTCAGCGAGCCGTCTCCCAAAGTAGACGGTGAAGTTGTGAGGCTGCTTCCTGAGGACTGAATAGAGGGACAAGAAGAGCACACAGACAGCGATGTTTATCCCCGCCGAAGTCAGAAGGGCAGAAAATTCCATTCCCCGCCTCTACCAGATTGGAATCCTGACCATCCACCCATGAAAGAACTGCAGATTCACAATAGAAGATCCGGCCATGTCTTTAAAAAGTCTATCATTTCACTTGCATTGGATATGGTAGCAGAATCTCGTTGCCTTTGACTCTGATAGTCCCTGACTTCTCTGACGAAAACCAGCTAACAAGTGTATAGCCAAATAAGTCTGATGGGTGCTGATACCTGCCTAAGTAACGAAACCAATTACTAAGTTACATAATCAAGCAAACCAAGTATATATGATGCTGAGTTGGTGCCGATCAGACTAGAAAGCTTATTATGATAGACTACATGTAGCGATGCCACCCCCCTCCCAGGTACCTTCGGTTACCAAGGAACACACAAATTGCAAACTGAAACCGAATTTCCTTTTATGATTGTTAAAAAAAAAGGATTAAGATGGCCTAGCAAATGCAATACCTCAAATGCAGATGAAAAGAATGCTAATTAATTCCCTCGTCTCTGATTCTGCTTGATAAACAACAACTGAAATGCACAGAACAAGCAACCAAATCCGAGCTTTAATACTTAACAAAATGTCGAACGGATCATAAATTTAGACCGTCGGACAGCAAATGCACCACCTCGACGTCAAATTCCATCCGGTCCCGCACATCCCTAAACAATCCCAGCGAAACCGAGGGACCGGCATTGACGGACGGAGATCGTCAGAGCATAGTGGGGCGATTGGATTAATACCTTGGTATATCGTGGATCGCACGGCGGGAGTGCGCGACGGCAGGATATGGCCCGATGGTCAGTCGCCGGCGCGGCGGCTGGTCGAGGCTGACGGCGGCGAGCGGAGGAGAGGCGCGGGAGCGGGCGGGCGGAGGCGCGGCTTCCTTGCCGAAACAACCGTTCGCCCCAAATGCCCAATCGGCCGCGTCGAGAGCATGCATGCGGCCGCGTAGGCGTTTGCGACACTACAATTTTTTTTCTCTTTTTTTTTTCTTTCTTTTTTTTATTTTGAAAGGATGGCGTGGGGCTATAGGGTTCGACTGGCCCGGATGAAGCACCACTCCGACCACAACCATGAAAATCAAGGAGAAACCAAAGTTATTGTCAGTGACAGTGCTCGATGGAAACTTTTGAAAATCTAGAAAAAAAACTAATTGGCAACTGATTATGTAAAGTGATTTCTTATTGCATCTTAATAATTTACTATATTTTCTCTCAAAATAAAAACTGTCATCGAGTATAACAAAAACATTTTTCCATGAAGACATATAGAACATGATTCGGAGTATTTACTAGTGTGGACGCCTAACTTTGAAAAAGTTTATTTAATCCACGTTTTTTTGCTAAACCAACCAGGTTTAATGATAAGAATAAGTTCTGCTGACATGGAATAACACGTTGGCAAACGTGGATAGCAAAACCGATGAATCTCCTCCCTTATGACTCACATGTTTCTTAGATTAGCCAGTAAACACATCATTTGTCATCGCTGCCATTTAAACTAGCAATGGTTTCTACTGTAGCATATATGAAAATTGAAAAAGTTTAGACGAAAGCAAAGTTAATTTGGCGTGAAGATCGAAATTCCTTGAATGCAAACAGCCCCAGAATCGTGGACCACGTGTCGTCACCGAAACAACCGTTCGAACCGCCCACGCGGGGGGACCTTTGGTGCCGTGCGGCCGCGGAGCGGGGTAGTCGCGTCGGCGACAAATGCTACTAATATCAAAAATGGGCCCAACAAGAAAATGGGAACTCGGCGGGCATGAAACCATCACTGGGCTGTTGTGCCGTAATAATAGGCCCAGTCAACAAGTGCTGCGATCTTTCTTGCTTGCTTGGACATGGACACCGACCGAACAAAGCATTTTCGTTGTTTATTTTTTTCAGCTTTTGGTCGGCCTGGCCGGGAGTTGACCGTGTGTTTAAGTTGAGTTTGGTTTGATTGAGTTGGTCGTGTCATCTTTATCTGCTGGAATCACACCTTCTCCATTCCGGCATCTTAATCTTATATAATTTTTTTAGTTGCCGTATCATATGGTCACCCACAGATACGTGCGTGTCACGACCACCCGAAGTCCACGAGCGACCGCGACGCAAAGGATCAGGCCGTGACGCGGTTTCGCGTGTGTGTGCATCCTATCTATCCTGCTACTATCCCTACCGTGGAACAGCAAAAGTTTGACCGACCCAACGCCCACGTCGACGCCGTCAAGTGTTCGGTCGGTGGGCCGTCAAGAGATTATTATATTAAAATAAGTCAAACTAAACACGGGGCAATAGTGTGGCGACGAGCCATAACTATGATCTCGGCGAGATCCAATACTAGTAGATTTTAGACGTTATTTACGTTACAAAACCACCATGTTCACCTAGAAGCCGGCCTCCTATAAAAACCTGGCAATTTCTTTCTTTCTAGACGGGCCAGACGATCATGAGCAGAGTCGAACACTGGTCGTGAAACGCGAGTGGACACGGCGACGCTAGCGAAGCCACCAAGACCGGAACTGTTCTTCGCCTTCCATCACTAGGGAGGACAGCTGCAGCAGGCTAAACATATATAGCGAACCAAACCTGCCGGGTGAAAACACACCCCTGGAACAAGTGGCCGGCCGCCGGTCTCCCAAACCTGGCTCCATCACCAGCACAGCACCGGCTAAACTGCCACAGCCAAAATAGCGAGAGATAAATGTGAGGTATACTGTACTCCTATGTATATATTATCAGGAATTGTGCTTATTTCGTGGTAAGCATGGATTGGGTGTATTACTACTGATGGCATCTTACCAGCAGATGATACCAGTATTAGATCATCACTGGAACAGCAATCAGGTCGGACCTACCATCGTCGACCTAACACTATGCATGTGACTAGTATATTGTGAGCGTGTACCGCGCACCCGGCACCAGCACCAGCACCTCGTTGCAAGGGCAACGGCTTCGGACTAAACGCGAGAGCATGTGTTGGTGCTGGCGGCAAACCGGCAACCAAGGCATGTCAGGAGTTGCACCCAACGCGAACCCGTGCACTTCACAAAACCCACGCCAGACACGTACGTACGTACGTTGCCGGCATGACCCTTTTCCGTTTCTAAGACGACTGACGACGAAAAAGGAGCGCCATCAACAAAAGGGGAGAGAGGCCAAGCTAAGGCCTTTATGTCTCGCGCCTGCTCTGCACATCTCACTTGCTTAGCTGCTAAGCACGTTTCTTGGATTCTTTTTTGTTTTCCTTTCGCTTCTTCTATATCTTTGACCGCGAATTTTTAGTACTATAATATATTACTGAAATTTACCAACTTCTGAACTTCCACAAGTAATTTCGAGTACAAATCTACGCATGTAAAGTTTGGCCAAATCCTAAATGACATGTTTTGTGATCGGAGGGGGTAAGACGTGTGCAAGAGCAACTCCAAAGGCCTTCCTCTATCATTTCTTATCCGTAGGAATATAAATTTTGTTCAACAAATGTCATTTTTATAGGTCAGAATAGAAATTTCTTATAGGAAGGAAGAGAGATTGTAATCAAGTGGAAAATGATTTAGTGTCGTTAGCTAGAAGATGTAAACATTCCGCGTCTTGATTGGGACGAGAACCTGCATGTGAATGGAGCCTGCTCATTGCCCATTGTAATCACTATTAGCGTGTTTGGTTGGCCCGCTGCATGCGTACATGGCTCTCCGGATGCAATATACGGTTGTTTGGTTGCCTGAATTCTATTTTGGGCCAGGCCCTCGGCATGCAGCGAAGCCTCCGGAGCCAGGCTCCCTAAAAACGGAACTCACTTCCATTTTCTCCCAGCCTGGCTCGCGCGAGCAGCGATGGCGAGCGCGCGGGAGCGCGGGAGATGCAGGCGGGAGCGCGGGCGATTCACGCGTGAAGGCTAGGGTTACCGCCCGTTTTGGCGCGAGATAAATCCCCCACCGCCGCCCCCCTCGGCCCTCACTCTAGCTCGAGGACATCACTCGTCTTCTGGAGACCGCCATCCTCCTCTTCAATCCTACCGCGCAGGTGAGCCATCGCCCGTCCACATCTCGACCACTCCTTCCCTTCTCTTCTCCTCTTCCCACGCCTGATTCCTTCTCTGATTGGATTGAGCTTTTCTCAGCTGTGCATGATTCCAGTCCGGGCAGCTTCCGCATCAAGGCAGCCGGCCTTGTGCATTGGTGAGCAGATCCTCTTTGCCTGTTATTTCTCGTTCATGAGCGTGCCAGTTCATCAGATAGCAGTCAAGTGCAATTCGTTCATACTAGCTTCTGAATCATCTTGGTTTAGCTACTGCCGCTGCTGTCCACTGCTGTGCTTTCCTCTTAGAAAATCGGCACTTCGACCTTGGTCAAGAGATTATCGGTGCACAGCAGCACAGCACTGGTAGCATATCTTGTTCCTGTTTTCTTGCCCGTAGCAATTCACTCGCAAATTCATGAGAACAACACGTATGTGTGCATGTGCTTGCTTTATCGTTCAGTTAGCTTGCTTCTTGCTTACGTGATTTACCAAAGCAAACATTGGCTAATTAAAGAAGTATTAAAATACTTCCTCTTGGTATTCACGGTGGACAAAGATTGCTGATTGCTTTGCACTCCAAGTGAGGCCTGGTGGTTTTTTTTGGCACTTGGAAATTCAGGTTCTCAGCATTAAGTTGCAGCTAGGCAGTTTGCCCAGTTCAGCTGCGTTTGTGTTCATCTGCAGGTTCAGCAGCTTGGGTATTCTTGCTCACTCTTGTTTTATTTTGCAAGTGACTCTGAATTTTATTTCCTTCGGTCAAAAGCGTACAGCAGTGGTGCATTTGTTTTTCTACTGTCTGAATGAACACAAGCAGACAGTAGAGTCATGTGTTGATGATGATTCAGTTCAGTGAATTTGGTCATGTCGGTTTCTTCCGTGGTTTAGTCATTTGAGCTCTGATTCGATCTCCGTCTGTTGCGTTGGATTTGTAGTTACTGCTTACATGAGAATGCCAATGATTACTGCTTCATGCTTTAACATAAAAACTGAGCACATGTCCAAAACTGAGCACATTTGTTCAAGTGATTTTGGGTTATAAATTGTTCTCTAAGAAATGTTGTTCAATTTTCCTTTTGCAACAGATGGATTGGATGGAACAACGAAGTTTGCTTGTTGTTAAGGCTGCTACCTTCATTGTTGTCATGTATGCATTTGTCATGAGTAGGGTTAGGTTAGCACAGAGGTCACGCCCAAGGATCACATATGCACCAATGAGTGCAAGGGACGTACAACGACAAGCAAACCTGAACCTTATATACAACTCCAGTGACATAGAATGTGTTGCCATGCTCCGTATGCGTAGAGCCCCTTTTTTCACCTTGTGCAACCTATTCAGAGATATGAACTTGCTTAGGGACACCATACACTGCAGTATAGAGGAGCAAGTTGCTATGTTCTTGCATGTAGTGGGTCATAATCAACGGTTCAGAGTTGTCCATTAAAATTTTAGGAGGTCCATTGAGACTGATAGTAGGCATTTTAGAGAGGTCTTGTATGCAATTGGAGAGCTGAGGCAGGAGATGATAAGGCCACCATCCAATGAGACACCACTTAAGATCAGAAATAGCCCAAGATGGTATCCATATTTTAAGGTAAATTAAATAAAACTAACCATGGTCCATAGGTAGTTGCATTTGGATTTAACTGACATACAATTTAAAACCATGTAGGATTGTATTGCTGCAATAGATGGAACTCATGTGTATGCTAGAGTTCCAGCAAAAATTGCTGCTGCATTCAGGGGCAGGAAGCCTTACCCTACACAAAATGTGCTAGCAGCAGTGAACTTTGATTTAAAGTTCACTTATGTACTAGCGGGATGGGAGGGATTAGCACATGATGCCCTCATACTTGCTGATGCAATAGAGAGGGATGACGGGCTAAGGGTTCCACCAGGTAACTAACCCGAATTATTTGTAGGCACCCACCCCTACAAAGTAGACTAATACCTGCCTACCTAACCTATTTTTAGGGAAATTCTGCCTTGTTGATGCGGGTTATGCATGTCGACCAGGGTTCCTTCCCCCTTATCAAGGAACTAGGTATCATTTGAAGGAGTATGGTGGAGGAAATCATCCTACCAATGCTAGAGAATTGTTCAATCTGAGGCATTCAAGCCTAAGAGTCACCATTGAGAGGGCATTTGGGGCATTGAAGAATCGTTTCCGTATTCTAGACAACAAGCCCTTTCATACTTACAAGACACAAGTCAAACTAGTTCTTGCATGTTGCATTCTCCATAATTGGATTCTTGGGCATGGTGAAGACGAGGTTTTTCCACTGGAGTCAAACTGGGAGCCCAATCCACCTAACAATGACAATGCACATTTAGAAGACAATGCAACATGGCTTATGAAGAGGGATGAACTTGCTAACCTTATGTGGGCAAATAGAGGGACTTTTCATGTTTAGTTGGCCATGTACTATCTATGTAGTTGGACGTGTGCTGTGATGTTTCAATTTATCAATTAGGTTATGGACATGTGCTGTGATGAATTATTTATGCCATGATCAATTATGTTTCAATCTATTTGCATCTCTTTCATTTATTTCTAACTGAGGCAATGGTCAATGGTTAATAGGAGATGGCTGAAACGAATGTGATTTTGGTGGGAGATGAGGGTGAGGAGGGCCAGGATACTCCTGCCCAGCGTGGTAGGGGTGGCATGCGCTGGACCAGTGTCATGTCCGGCTTTATTCTTCGTCGTATGTGCCAGCTCATCTCCTCAGGTGTTAGGACTGACAAGGGATTTAAGGAGGTACACCTGAACCAGGTTGCCAAAGCTCTTAGTGAGTTCATTGGCAATGAGGTGATAGGAACTCAAGTGTACAATCACTTGAGGAAATGGAGGCAGAGGTGGATTAAGGTGTCAAAGCTTAGGGAGTTGAGTGGTGCTAATTGGAATGATGAAGTTCACATGATAACCCTAGAGGAGGAGCACTACATGGGGCACATTCAGGTGTGTGCGGGTTCTGTTTACTTCTTGTTACCCTCTTTTTTTCTTGCAATACTTATAAAAATTACTTGCACCTTACTAACCTTTTCACAACTGGTAACTTAGGCCCATCCTAAGGATGCTGACTATATAAACAAGCCCATAGAGAACTACAAGGAGATGATGACTATCTTTGGGAATGGTCAAGCCACTGGGAAATATGCTATGGGGTCAAATGAACCTTTGGGCACCCCATCTGAGTTTCCTGATGATGGCATCAAGATTGAGCCAACTGATGCTGATGCTAAACTGTGGAGTGATTGTGCCAAAGAAGTGAATGGAGGCAGTGGTTCTGGTGTTGGCAACAAAAGGAAGAGGTCTGTGTTTACTGAGGAGGACACAACTATTTTCTGTCAGATGACTGATGCTGTCAAGGAGGTGGCAGCTGCTATTCGTGAGACCAAACCAAAGAAGCCTGAGATTATACATCCAGATCTGTATGGTGCAGTGATGTATATGCCTGGTTTTCCTGAAGAGGGTTTGATTCTGGCATATTCTCACTTGCTTGACAACAAGGCTCAAGGTGATGCATTTGTTGGGATGGTTGAGCCTCACCGTGTCCTTTGGATGAGGACTTGGCTTAGCAAGCACTACTACCTGTGAGTGCGGCAGCCTGGGTATTGACCGATCATTCTTTTGGGAGTGCAGCTGCAACACTTGGGCTGCTCCTTTTGTGCAGAGGTTGACTATTTTGTGTAGTCTCTAACTATTTTGTGTAAACTTTATAACCAATGAGGGCATGGTGAACATTAGGCTCAAACTCATTGGTGGTAGACAAGTATGCTAGGTGTGGCAAAAACTGGTGGTATGGCCACATGATGTATGGCAACGGCTGAGATGTTGCATAGGTTGATCAGTCAGGTAGCGTGGAGATGGAATTAGCTCTAAACCATGAACTATTGACCATTGCCTATGAGGTGCAATGTTTCCTGATATGTGGTTCCTTATTTATTCTGATTCCAGTTATGACCATTGCCTTTGATGTGAAGTTTTTTGTGCCAATATTTTTTTTTTGCTTGTGACCATTGCTAATGATTACAAAATTACACTTCTTACACTCCTATAACCTATGTTGGTGCATTGTGTAGGTATGTTGGTGGTAACGTTACCATCGAATGCAAGTGGTAGCCTGACTCTTTCTCATGCAATGAACCAAACAAGTGAGGTTGTATGTCATTTTTGCATCTGTTGTATTGTCCTGGCAACCAAACACCTGCTATGCGCAGCCAGGCGCTGCAAATCGTGGCAACCAAACACCAGCTGGTTACACGCCAGTAGCCTGGTCAGCGGCAGCATGTATGGGCAGATGCGATGCAGGCAAAATGAGAAGTGAACCAAACAGGCCCTTTGTGACTAGCTACTAGTGAAGTTTTCTTTGTGCTCGAAAAAAATGTTACACGACAACTTCTTTATTTAGATATCTTGATATTGTCATTCTCTAATTTCAAAACTTCTATTAGGCAAAGATGAAAGCAAGGTTGGCTCTCTAGAGTGGTACAAGATACAGAAAAATTACTAGATAGTGAAATTATACAAAGGATTTTTATTTTAAAAATAACTTTCCAAATAATGATTTAGTGTGGGAGCTTAAGAAAAACTAGATATGTCCTAACTCTTTTTCTTCTAAAGATGTGCCAGCAAAAAATAGTTTGTCCTTAGAACATCTCTAATAGTATTCAAAAATTACTCCCCAAAAACAGATTTTTTTTCAACCTTTGCAAAATACATTGAGAGACATAAATAGCTACAACTCCAACAATTTCTAAAATTTGGCGCCTAACTATTTCTAAATCATACTAATCACTTCTATAATTTATTTTTCTCTTATACATTTACATCAGAAACCTGTAATACTTTTTTCTTCCTTGTGTACTTCCATCTCTAAATTGGCATGATAATTCGCGTGCATAACTTCACGCACCTAGCGCATGGGATGTTTTTTTATAGTGCCAAAAGATTGAGAGACGGGTTTGGGAGTTGTTGGAGATGATTTTTTTTTCAATCTTTCCATTATTTTATAATTAGGAAATGGTCTTCTATTTTTCTTCCCCTTCCAAGTTTCCTCACATTCCTTGGGCACCCTCCTTTGTATGTGTGCGGAGCTACCCGCATGGCCGCATGACAGAAAAACAAAATCTTCCCAAGTCTCCTCAACTGTCTTCATATCCTTGAGAAAGGATTCGTAGCAACTTTCTTTGATTGGTCAGGGCCAATTGATGTTGTCAAAACGATAGTGACCTGCGATCTGATCTCACGCCTTGGCGAAAACGCGCCGTATAGGCTCGCAAAAAATACAAGCAATGGTTTTGGTTTCTAAAGTCTAAAGATTTAAAGATCTCTTCAGTCAAAAAAGATTTAAAGATCTCAGGAAAAAGATAGTACTAGAGTATACATTCTTTTTTCAAAGATAGACTAGTCATTCATATTTTCACCTTATTTTACAAAAAAAGAAAAACAACGCTAGGCAACAAATTCCAGAGGATACAGTGAGGTCATTGCCAGGCAGAGTCGCTGAGTGGCAAACCGGGCTGACGCTGGGCGAGCCCTCCAATGCTCCCTGCTCCCAACCTCCAACCACACGGTGCCAAAGCCCCGAGGCCCCAAGCACAAGAAGAAGCTCATCGATTTCTCACTTCACTTCTCAGAGGCGGAAAAAAACAGTGGTAGAACAGAAAAGTCAGAAGAAACGAACAAGATAAAAATCCTCACCTTTTCCTCTTCCTTCTCCTCTTCTTCCTCCCCCGGCCCCTCCCTGCGAGCTGTGACTCTGAAGTTGCCGCCTGCTCCGCCTCTGCCTCTCGGTCTCCGTCCACGTCGCGTCATAAATCCCCCCTTCCCGAGCCCCGACCTAGCACCTACCCCCGCCATCCGCCCATCCCAGTCCCCAATCCGACTGGTGCACGCACGAGCCCCGAATCCACCGTCGCATTTGTCGCCGGCCGGCTACCCTTTCCGTTTCAGAGAGGCGGTCTACTCTAGGAACCTGTATTTAGATCCGCCCCTGCCTTGCGGTAGTGGGGGGAGCGGATTTAGGTGAACAAGCATCTTGATTTTTTGACCAATCTTTGCTCTGCTCTACCCCCACCTTGCGGTCTTCGCCTTTAAATCCTCTGGAGGTGGGAAGGCGAGGCAAAGGCGAAAGCAAGAACGGTCGTTTCAAGTATCCAGCTGCCGGCGTCCCAAGGTGAGATTGATGTGCCCTGTTCACTGCTAAAGTTTGAATTTTTTTGGCGTCTTGTGGGCTGTGGCCTTGTTCTTGAACTTCTTGAAGCCCTCCGGGTTTATTGCGGGCGAAGTATCTGATGTTTGTGCTGCTGAAGGTGCTGGATAATGGATTTGTGGTGTGTGGTGATCGTTGAGCTGGGGTTCGGGGTTTCTTACCTGGATTTTGGGCAAAGAATCCCAATAACCAAGTTAAATTTATTGCGCACTGCTCTACCCTGAAAAACTAGTGTATTTTTGTTTGATATATAATCGTGTGTTATAGGAGCAGAGATTAGGTGGTTTCGATGTTGGCTGTCGGGAGATTGGAGTTTTCACCTCTAGGCCTGTTTCAGGTGTCAAGAATGGCGTTTTCTGTGATTTAGGTAATTCGTTGGAGGATATGCGTCCTTTTCTTCAATGACCTGATGGGTTTTTGCTCCTTGGTTAGGACGCCTTGGCCTTAATTTAAGCTACTTGGATGTAGAAATGTAGCCGCGCGCTTGCTCTTGTTCTGTTTTCAGTTATCCTAGGCAAGTCAGCAAGTCATCCCAGATATTTGTATCCTACACAACTACAGTACACTGTCTACATATAGCTTTAAGAGAGGTACAGGTAACTACTACCTAGTAGAGACGATGAAAGTGTTGGAGGTAGCTCAGATATCAAATGCATAGTTTGTATTTATATGATTGGTGGGATTTCTACACCTGAGGAATCTTCTTCTTTTGGTTCCCCCTGTATGGCTTGCACAAGTAAATTGAAGTAAATTAACTTAGTACTATAGTGTTCTTTAAAGTACTTAATTGTTTCCCTTACCCTTTGTGAAACATATCAATAAGGATGCTTATGTGTTGGTAACGTCTTATTTCAGGAACCAGCAAGTGTTCCCGTGGGGGTATTGGGAGTGGTGAAAAAAAAAGGATTGCAGAGGTTGTTGTTTTACCTCGTTTTCCTAACAATGTTGAGGCAGAGCTCTAGTAGGAATCAGAGATCCAAAGGTCTGAAGCTGAAGAAAGCTCTTCAGATTAGTCTCTTGCTTATGGTTTCTGTTTGGTTGCTCTACCAAGTTAAGCATTCTTATGAGAAGAAGGCATATAGTGAAGATGAAGCGAATGATTTGCATAAAGATGACAAAGTCCAGCCAGAGGCAATCAGATTAGGCAGGAAGGATCTGCGTCCAAAAATGGAGGCTGATTCTTCAACATTGGATGAACGGGTTGAGGATGAAGAGAATGATGAAATGGAGCAAGAAATGAAGCATGATGAGAACGATGAGGATCCCATCGATGAGCAGGACCTGGAGAAGGATGAGGATCTTCCTGAGCCTGGTGAGCATTCCTCTGAAAAGGATGGAGATGTGGGTGTGTTTGAGGACGATGAGCGGAAGGAGCGGTCACAGGAGGATCAAGAGAAGAGCTTCCATGGTGACAATGTTTCTAGTGCTGTTACTCATGACCCTCCATCTTCTGAGCAAGATGAGCTGTTCCATCATGCCCAAGAGGAGGTCTTATTTGTAGATGATGCTTCAACTGCAGTTCCGAAGGAGAATCATGAGCCTGGAAACAAGGAGGAGGAAGTGCGCAGGGCTAGGGAGAGGAGTTTCAGAGGTGATGATGTGTCAAGCTCTGTGGATCATGACGCCAAGGTGGCAAGACCTCTCCCAGAGGAACAATTGAACAGCATGGACAGGATATTTGAAGGCACCACAAATTTGTCTAATGGAATTTCATTTCGAGCTCCTAGAATAAATGGATCAACCATGGACAATACGGCTACACCAACTAATTCATCTTCCCAGAAAAATGCAGACATTCCTAGTGATGTCATAGAAAACAAGACCCATCCATCTCCAGCAAATTTGACCAGCAACCCTGAGCAAACTAATTCAACTTTGAAAGGTCATCCAGATCAACTAGTGAATTCAATGGCAGTGCTTGGCAACCAAGTACAACCTTTGACTAACCAGACATCTTCGCTTGAGTTGGATTCTCCTCCAAATGGCACATTGGCTCTGGTGACAGATGTCCAAAAGTCCACATCTGGAGCTGGAGATGATGGCACAAGCAACACCTCATCTTCCACCCCTGTGGACAAGAAGAGGGACGGCGGAGATGATCCCAAAGAAGACGTGGACGTGTCCACTAAAATAATGAACAAGGCAATGAGTGAAGATGAAGTTGTTCCAGAGTGATAAGCAAATCTCTCTTGTCAGCTTCTCGTGTAACCTGTAAGTTTGTAGGACATGGTTTATCTCCTATACTTGGAGATGCGATGCAAGCAGGCAATCTTGTTGCAACCCTTTTTGTATTAGTTTGATAGATGTCTGCTTTGTATTGCCTAATTAGCAACCCATCATAATGATCTGGGTCAAGTGAAGAACAAGAACCATGTACCCACAAAGAAATGTATAGCGATTCTGCAGCTCTGAAGCTTTGCTGCTGGAATCAAATGCCAACTAGGCAGCTATGAATGAAATGTCCATCGCAGTCCACCTTTGTGTACTTTGGAAGTTGGTAAAACCAATTTGTTGCGAGGTTTATATGGAACATTGGGTGCTTTGGACACCATAGTTCCATTATTTGCTCTGGTGAAGCCTAAGCTTGAATTGTATTCAGAGGTTTGCTGCTCCACGGACCTAACCAGAGATCGATCGTGCTGGATCCGATGTACAAGATTGGGAGTATGGACCGATTATCATGCTGCTTGCTACAATGCTTGTTCTACCCTTTGAAATTGTTAATACTATCAATTTGTCTCCTTCCCCAAAAATGTCATCTGAAAAATCATGGAGTTGGCAAATTGTAGTGACTTCCATGTATCATGGAAACTGTAGTACTGCAGCGTGCAGCCCAAAGTTATGTGATGTGACGTAATGTTACCATTCCTAGTACAATGTATTAGTACTCCGTAGGCTGTATCGTGTGGTCTTGTTCACTCTGAAGATTCGTTCATAGTACATGTGAGATCATTCGAGGCCTTATCTAGTTACCTAAATTTGGCCACCAAATTCACTGTGGTCTTGTTTAGTTCTTTAAATTCATCTTTAAATTTTACTATGCAGAATGCTTATTTCTCGTTATTAAAATACCGGCAAATACATGCTGAAATCAAAAACTAATTACACAGTTTTGTTATATTTTACGAGACGAACGTTTTGAGTCTAATTAATCAATATTTGGATAATTATTATTAAATAAAAATAAAAATACTACTGTGCAAACGCCGAATCGGCGAACTAAACAAGGTCTATGCAGAATTTCTATTCCCCGTCACATTAAAATACCGGCACATACATGGAGTACTAAATATAAATGAAATCAAAACTAATTGCACAGTTTTATTATACTTTGTGAGACGAATATTTTAACCTTAATTAGTTAAAATTTGGACAATTTTTATCAAATATAAACAAAATGCTACAGTACGTATTTATTGTGCACTGTAGCATTCGGAAGGTGCAGAATCGGTGAACTAAACAAGGGCCAAAGCGAGTGCTTCTGAAGCCTGAACATTAGAAACTCTCTGTCCCGGTGTCCGTGACCATACGCTGCCTCGACCGGTGTACACAAACTAAGCCTCGCTGGCATAAGGCGTCCCAACAGTGCCAACAGTCCAACACTAGTATGAAGACGCTAAAATTTTTAGATACATTAACTAGCTAATAGAGTTGGAGGCACCGGACTGTTGGGGTTACTTTTTCGCATGAACTTATCAGCTCAGCCATGGTATAATGTTTTCTCGCACCACAAAACAGCATTAGCCAGCTTACTGATTGCTATCCCTCGGAAAGGCGTAACAGCCTTCAGCAAAGAAACCAAGGAGGCCGTAACTAAACATGTTCCAGCCGATAATAGGGGTTGGATGACGAAGTGGGCTGGATCCACTTCCAGGTTCACCATTTCCAGGATCCCAACCACTTCGTTGGACGTCTGCGTTTTTGGTTGGAGGCCCAATTGCCGAAGGCCCTAAGCCAACCCTGACCTCTCTTTGAAGAGAAGCCACTCCGGCCCGGCGGCCCGGCTTCTCACAGTCAGCCTTCTTTGAACCAATCATCTCACTTGGGGATTGGAGGGGACTTAAATTGAGAATGGTTATAAAATCCAAAAAAGGATAGAGCGTCACCAATCCTTTTCCTCACCTCCACCATCGTCAATCTTAAGGACTTCTTAATTAACCATTTTGCAGGGGTTTGTAACGCTGCTTCAACTCAGTTAATCTGTCAATTGCCAGTGATCATGTTATGGTTTCGATCCATCATATTTTAGGTCCAAAATAGCAACTTCGCTCAAACACTCCAGAGCAACTACAGATTCAAATTCTACCTACAGATCGACACGGCTTGAACCAGACTCGGCTCTGCACAAACAGAATGGAAATTGACTGATATTTACAATGTTCCAAACAACGAATTTTGGACTTTTGCAGGCTAGCCTAGAGCTAGCGCAAGAATGAAAGACGAATACTTGCTGGTCAGCCAGGAGCTGACGCAGACGTGACAAAACCCTGCACCAACACATGCATTTGCAGGTTAGCTAACACATGCATGACACGAGCGAAATCTCGCCCACTTCCACAAAACCCAAAGCCATATGATCTGCCGGTTAGCCAGGAGCTAACACGAGCTGAATTTACTACTGGACACTGTCGGGCAAGATGCGAGCGGGTTAGCGAGGAGCTAACCTGTGCGCAAACTTGGCGACTTTATTGTTCTAGATTTTGAGGGAGATAAGGTCAATTAGGCATTAGCCTAGATTCTCCCGGACGAATAGACAGTCTGATGGTGTGGCCGGGTTACTCGCAAAAGTCGAGGAACCCCATGTATTCGTTGTTGTTGATCATTGAAATGCTCTTTTGGGTTCCAACGACACCTGAAAAGAAATAGTGCAAGATTCTTTAAGCTTATGTAACACTAAATATTTTTAGTTGAATTCAACTTAGACCGATATCGGGTTAGCAATTCACCAAGTTAAAGCAAAGTAGCAAGTCAATGAGTTGTCAAAAGGTTCATACCCATTGTAAGAGCACTGGCAAAGATAACAGAGGAGAGGATGAAGACAATAAGTGATGCTCTCTTGAGCACATGCACGATCTTCCTAACCAAACACTGGCCCCAGAATCCAGCCAATATGGAAATGAAGATGAGGTAGCCAGCTGGAGATAGAGAAACAGTGTGTTATTACTATACAACATTCACACTTTTGAAACTGTTTAGAGATTTCTAACATGGATTTACCAAAAGGGAGGGGGAATCTGTGCAGGAAGTAAAACTCGACCACAGAGAGGGAGGAGGAGAACATCATCACGAATGTTGCTGTTGCACTTGCGACCTGCCAGACAATTCAAGGTGTTCTTATCATTATTCACCAATGAAAGAAGTGTATAGACACAAAGATAACATAAAGTTGTGACATCACGGTACTTACAAAATTACATATTACATTTAGTGTTACACTTCGATATATTAGCACTGATGACTCAACTGGGCTTCATCAGATTGACCAAACTCTCACACAGTAAATGCACATTTTGCTCAAGTTACACGATGCAAGAAATGTTCTCCAAAATCTTGGATTGCCCAATGGAAAAAAAATACTAATTGGCCCATTAAGCATTTCAAAATTGTAGAGATAACTGTACTGCTACTCTATATTGTAAATTCACAGTCCAGGTTCTGACCATAAGACCATTGTAAATTGCATTCAACATGCAAACACTATATATGAATGGGAATCTGGATGCAGCTGTGTTAGAAAAAAAAATAGATAGCACCACAAAGAACTGCATTCAGTTATTCACAACTTTCTACCATATGTAGCCACCAAGCCATGTAGGCCAGGCTACAAAAGATCACATGGGGGATAATACCAAGTCCTAGCTGGCTGGCCCCAGGGAGAGTAGCAGATGCTACCTGCTCCCTTTCTTTTCTGAAGATCTATATAATCGGGCAAATTATAGGGGGTGCTTTGTAAACCATGCCAGAGAGTTAGGCAAATTTATCACTACACCAAACGGCATTTGGCCTGGATCAGCTTCTTAGACTTGAATACACTATTTACTACTGTGCATGATATATATGGGAACCTATATCTAACGTCTATGATTAGCTTAGTTTATGACAGTAGGATGCTTCTTAGAATAAAAGTTACAATTGTGATAAAAAATCAGCAAAAACTTCGACATCCTAGACAGTACTGCTGTTATGGGTTTTGGGCCCGGCACAACCCAGCCTAAACAATACTCACAGTGGGCTAGCCCTCTGCCCTCTGCCCTGGCTGCTGCCTTAGGCTCCAATGCCTTGCAATGGTCCCATAATAGAATATGGCAATGCAATGCTACAGCCTTATAGGGATCTTATCCCCATTCATACAGTATTCCTTGTTATTGTATAGTCGGGACTCCTGCCAAAAGTTGTGCTACAGTAATATCGAGATGAATGAAAACATACAATTCTGTGGTAGCATTTGAAAATGAAGTGCAAGATATAAAAAAAAGCATGCAATCAAGTCTAAGGCAGCTTAAATACCTGTGGTATACACCCAAGCTCAAGAAGAAGTGGGCCGAGGATGAACCCGCCACCAGATCCAAGAAGGCCACCAACAGTCCCACCAAGAAGGCCACAAAAGGCACAGAAGATCAGCTGTGCCGGTGACCACTCAATAGAGGCCTCACACACACATTCCAGGTTCCCATTCATACGCCGTGCACGACTCTCCCTACATAGCTGCATGGCCTCCCACAAGAATACACTCACCGCAACTGGAACCTAAAATAATTTAGCAGGATGTTAAAAAGTACCAATGATAAGGATTTCATGTCTGATTAATGTGATGTATAACAGAATCAACACTCATCTTTCAGTTTGCAACAAAATAAAGGCTAATGCTCAATGCAGAGTTGAGATATGCTCAAAAAATGGCTGATGGATATGCCAAAAATCTAGGTTTAACGTGGCTTATATGTTTTAAAAGGATGATTGCCCAACACAACAGAACAAATGGTTACTGTTACAATTGGAAAGACACCGTGGCAGGCAGACATTATGTCAGTTTAAACAAAACAGAAGCACAAAGAAGAGCTATTCATTACCTGTAGAACGTTGATCACCCAGTAGAAAGTGCTGCATGATTTCGAATTATTCTGCAAGTAACCGAAAACTTACTGCAGTTAATAACAATTTCCATCTAAAGGAGACAAAGGAGCCGGAAGACCACTGATAGGTCTTGTATGAACATGTGGGCTAGAATAACTCAGGTTTGGACAGTCAAGATATGTAACTGAACCCAAAGTGATTGTACTTGTATGGGAAAATGAGGTCATTATCTTTTAGAGTCATCAATCGTTGCTATGAAGATGGGACTATATATTTAAATAGTAGCTATAAAAAATAGTTCAACGTAGAAGGGAGACCTTGAGAACTTGCAGCACCAAGAAGGCTGACCAGACAGACATTAAAACAAGGATATTCTTCCACCTCAAATTGAACAGGAAAGTTTCCTGAAACAAAAAAAAAGAGGTAAAATCCAGTGATTAGATGATATGTGACGCTGT
>CM041628.1:21374716-21385511 GCA_023333625.1 Bothriochloa decipiens
ACTAAAAACTAAACAACTCTAGTGCACATTATATTTTACTAATGCATGCAACAGACCTGTAATGTATGAGAAACTTACCTAAAAGCCGAGGTCTCAAACTGGCAGGGCTTCGCCGTTACTTCCTTCTCCTCCCTCCTCTCTTCTCCCTTTTTTTTCTGAAAATTTTAGTGAATATAATGAAAATCTGAAGGGGGGCTGGGTATATATAGCTGGCGGCCAAAAAACGCCCACTGTGTGGGCGTTTTTTGGCGGCCAGGGGGCCGCCTGCAAAAGTGCACGGCCGGCTTTGCAGGCGGCCCCCAGGTGGCCAAAAAACGCCCACTGTGTGGGCGTTTTTTGGCATCTAGGGGGCCGCCTGCAAAACAGCGCGGCCGGCCTGGCCTGTTTTGCAGGCGGCCCCCTGGGGAGGAAAAAACGCCCACTGCGTGGGCGTTTTTTTACTGCTCGGGGCCCGCCCGTAAAACAGGCTGGCCCTTTTGCAGGCGGCCCCCTGGCAACCAAAAAACGCCCAGGGGGCCGCCCGCAAACGCCGGCACCGGCGCCGGCCGGCCGTTTGCCACGTCACAAAAAACGCCCACACAGTGGGCGTTTTTTAAAAAACGCCCACTGTGGGCGACTACTTCTGTCATTTTTTCAAACCACCGATTATTTTTGTAAATTTTTTTTTTAAAAAAAATAAAAATAAAAAAAATTCCCCGTGTGACCTACTGCTAGCCAGTTAACAGGCCGAGACCAAACACTGGTAGTACAGGCCTAGGATCCTATCGGAGTCTGTTTAGTTTTGGGCCTGTCTACCTCATATACGGTTGAAATAGGCAATGCCCTCAACCGGTTGAGACAAGCATACAAATCAACCGGCATATGCAAGAAAGCAAGGCCAAGTGATTTGCTAAATGTCCTAACCGGTTGAGACTTGATGCCCAATCAAGGATCAACCAAAACACACATAACAGATTTGACCAAATTCAATAATCCAAACAAATTTAAATGTATTACATGATACATCCAGAATATGTTACTCAACAGATTAAAGGAATCAAAAACATTAAATTACATATTATCATATGAATTATGTAAATAATAAAAATTATATACAACCTAGTCTAAATTTACACCTCCAAATCAAAAAACTTGCACTGCATAATACATTGTAAAATCTACAAATCTACTCTATATTAATCAAAATTTCAAGCAAAAAGTATCTAAGCAACCAAAATTTCAAAGACAAATTACAAATTCTTGAATTTTTTTCTATAGTAGCCAAAATCCAAAGAGAAATTTAACAGAAAATACAAAAATGCAAAAGGATAATTACAAAATCTTCTGATTTTTTTCTATAGTAGCCAAAATCCAAAGGGGAATTCAACAAAAAATACAAAATATAGAGGCAAATTACAAATTCTTCAGATTTTTTCTATAGTAGCCAAAATCCAACGGAAATTAATCAGGGTAAATACAAAAATGCAAAGGAAAATTACAAATTCTTCAGATTTTTTCTATAGTAGCCAAAATCCAAAGGGAATTAGCACCTGATTCAAAAAAAGTTTAGATTTTCAAATGAATAACCTAAAAGTCTAAAATTACACTCATCCACAGCCAGATTTTACACCAATCAATCTTATAAAATTATACTTAACAATTCAATATAAATATGGATATTTCATACTTTATAAAAGCAGTCACTAGTATGTAAGTCTACAAAAGGAATATAAAAACACAATCAAGTTGTTTTCTATACTATCCAAAATTCAATGAAGCACTAGACACTCAGGGTTGCAAAGCAAGAAGCTTACTGATCATAATGCACTGTTAGATGATCACGGATCACCATCCAACTGGACAGCAACTGAAGTGCCGCACACAGAACAAAGACAGATGGTAAGGAAACCTTATGAGCATCGAAACAATGCCCTCAACCTAGTAAACAAACTCAATTTGTTACTAAATTTGAAAGAAATGAAAAATTTTAGAAAAAAGTATCAAAACAGTGGCTTATACCCGACTTATACCACCAAGTAAAATAATTTACACTTATCAATGTAGTATAAATTTCATAACAAATAAGTGTAAGTTTTATATCACTGATTACTTCTACATACTACATGCTATTTTTTGAGGAAGCACCAATAACCCTCACGTTATAAACACTAAACAAAGCATTTGATAAATAAATTAATTCATAACCTGGAAAGAAAGTTGACCAACAAGTTGATTAGGCACGTCATTTGACAAATTGAAATGACAGAACTATCAGGAACAAACCAAAAGAACTATCCACTAATAGTGAACAAAAATATTTTTACAAAGCTACTTACCAGAGTAAAATGCTACGAAGAGAATAACTAGGCATAGTCTTTTCATTGAGCCTACATCCAACATAGAAGGCAAACTACAATTCAGTAAACAAAAAAAGGCAATTAAAGGCTAAAATGAACCATACTCTGAAACTACATGGAGGCATGCAACCACAGGAGGAATACCAGGGAAACCTTGGCAAAGAAACACTTGAAACCTATGAGTTATAAGGAGACAAAATCAGAATTAACTCTAATCAATAGATTTGTCTTCATCTACTAAATAGTTGGCAAATTGGGCAAAAATGAAAATATAACCAAATGGAAAAAATCAAATATTCCAAACTTTTTTTTCTACCAAACACACGCAAAAAGTCAGGTTAAATGATCAAACTTGAGTGTCATACAACCATCATCACCAGCACAAGTTTGCCACAAAATGAGCCGACCTAGGCACGGGGCATCGACCATGTAAACTCATATCTACCAAATCCACCGATAAGGAAAAAATGAGAGGCAGAAAACAAATACCAAAATATCCTTCCGAATTCACAAATTAGAAAAAAGAGAACAAATTCCAAAAAATATATTCAAATTCAAATGTTTTCTATAGTATGCAGATAACAAATATAAATTTTAAAGAAATGAAAAATTGACCAAAATCAGAACAAATTAGTGGCTTATGCCCAACTTATACCATCATATCAAATAATTTACGCTAAATATTTCAGTGTAAATTTCATAAAAAAGAAGTATAAGTTTTATATCAGCGATTAGTTCTGCATACTACATGTTGTGGATCAACTCCAGCATTTGGTAAACTATATTGGGAGCAGCAAACCAAATCAAAAGACTTGGCCAATCTGCTCCAACATCCTCTACACACTAACTAGTGCCTTGTAGTCTTTGGTGTAGCTAAAAAATAATATGGAACTCACAACTAGGATCAATCTAGACAGACTATGCACGGCTTCATATCAGGTTGAGAGCTCTGAAGCTCAGTAACTGAACAATTGAAGATCTACATTCAGTATAGAAATGAACAAAGAACCAGCCGACTCTAACCTTTTTTACATCAATGCACATGAAACGCTTGGCCCACCAGCTCCAGCATCATCCCCACAACAACTGGTCCCTTCAAGTCTTGGGTGCAGCTAAAGAAGCATATAGAACTCAGCTCTAGTATCAATATTGCCAAACATACGACTCCATTGACCATCATGAGCATATACCAAAAAAAAAAAAGAATTACAAAAAAATACCCTATCCAACTTGTATTAATAGAGTTTTGAGCCATCAACTTAGAAACATGCAAATGTCATCTTCTATTTAGTAATGACTATAAAAAAGATACATCTCTAAAACACTTCTGGTACAAAAACATACATCTCTAACACACTTTTGGTCAAAAGATAAATTATCACTACATGATTCATCCTGTAGATATTGAAAAAAAATCAACTAAGAAACAATATAGAAGAGAGAACTCATATCTAAAGACATCTAAAGCAACCCCAAAACAATCAGCTAGAGATCATCCATATAGTATAGTAACAAATTCCTTAATAACAATAAAATTCACATTAGAAAGACCATCACTTTCAGAACCATCTTCGAATGAATCATAATCCATGAAAGGTTGCTGAGAGCATTGAATCTCTTCAGAACCATCACTTCCAGAGCTGCTAGAACTAGATAGATGAAGGAGCTAGCCTTTTGCAACCTATCTAGAACAATTAAAAAAGATTAACATACATATAACCTAAAACAGGAGATCTCTAAACAATATTCAGATTCACTACTTGTAAACAAATTAAGAACTAGCAAAGACAGTGGAGACACGAAGACAAGATCTCCATCATTCCTATGCACTAAAAAATGAGAGAAGAACGAAAGGGAGCTGGTACAAAAAAAATTGATGCAGACATCTCTGAACTAAATCTCTCACATCCATGGCTACAACCCTGAAACTTTATTGTCCACTTCTGCAAATATGGACAAGGCAGGGATATATATGATGCAGGGATATCTATTTTTTCATATAAGAAATGCTAAATGGTTGGCCACATATCCCAACCGAGGTAATACGAGTTACAAAATTCAGAAACTAAAGGGGGTCTAAAGGATCTCTGTGCTAGGACCTGTATGGAGCCAACCCATGGCCGATGTCAGAGCAATCCTCTAGCAGGAGACACACGCACAACGACCAGTCAGGTACAGGCACAGCACAGGCACAACAATGCTTGACGAGCACCATGCACGAGAACATGGATAAAATGAGAAGGAACACATACATAAACAAACAGCTACTGCACTAACCGCTCCTCATGAAATTTATTTCTTTAAAAATCCTGTACCAGCTGCTCGGTCGGCCGGACTAAAAAACTGTCCAACTCTCCTGCAAATCTAAATGGAAACGATCCCAATAAATTGGCAAATACACACCACCCGATCCCCACAAATTGGCAAATACATACCACCCAGGGCCAAAAAAATGATTAGGATGAGCAATAAAACTACTGCTAATTTGGGAAAGCAAGTAGTCCTATAATTAGGTTCCTCAACAGCTCGCATGCATTCACTTATGCAGGCGCTTTGCAGAACCAGTAGCGATGCCACCTGCTGCCTGCAGTTCCGGGCACCATCGACATCAATTACAGTCGTAAACTCCCTCTGCTGGCGCCCAATTTTATCGCTCAAATTAAGCACGACCACTCCTCCACACACCATGAGTCGAGCCCAACAAAAACAAGTACATGCAGACACCTATGGCTATCTCTTTGCAATTGCAAAGCAAGCAGGAGACATATGAATTGACACAAGCACCTAACTCTCGAGCAGATGCGTCAGCCATCCCAGGCCTGCCATCCCTGCCGCAACAAAATCACAACCACAACTACTAGGGATAAAGTAAATCCACAATCAGAATCAAATTCCGAAAATGTTTCCATATAAATCATCGATCCTCATCAATCCTATAATATGCATCAAATTGAACAAAATCCCTATACCTTAATATCAACCAATCGGCCATGCACCTGATATCTCAAATGCAACCATGCACCTGATCTATCTTAACTGCAACCATGCACCTGCCGCACAAACCATACAACCCCCTTCCCATACTCCATCACCATTAGCAGCCCTCCAATCACTAGGCAATAGAACTGATCTGAAGAGAAAGGGAGAGGACGAACCTGGACAAACGATGAAATCACCATTCCACGAGCAACACCACAGAGGATACAGAGAAGATGAAATGAAATATATGAAACAAAAACACATACTACATCAGCTACCAATAGATGAACCCTAAACAACTAACATATACAGGCACTATACCAGATCTAAAGAGGGAGAGATCGAACGAACCTCGAGAAACACTAGAAACTCCAGTCGCTGACGACACGAACACCGCGCGGCCGCGACGAGCACACGAGCAAACAGAAACAAAACCAGAAACTCAATCAGGATCAAAATAAACGTACCAACTAAGATTGGCAACAACAAGAACAGATTAGAAGGGGGAGGAATTGACAAACCCTAAATCGCACTCGCCAACGACGCCAGCGACACAACGAGTGAGACGAGCAGACGAAATGATTTGGGGGAATGAATCCGATGGGCACCTCCACTACCGGGCGCAAGTCCCAAAAAGATAAACCAAAGTGCCGACAAGTGGGACCAACATGGCAGCGAAACAATGAAAGGCAGATCAACCGGCTTAGACAAAAAAACAAATCCAACCGCACAAGCCAAATCGCACGGACCAAAAATGCTAGTTGAGACAAATTCCTAAATCAACCGGTTGCAGTATAGACTTTCTCTTATTTTTTCGTTCGAAAAGAAAAAAATACAGCAGTAGCAGTAGCACTGTGTATATGCCTTTGAAGCAAGAGAAGCAAACCAAAGCCCTGAATATTTCTTTCAGAGAGTTCCTTATTTATCATCGGAATTTGACATGGTGCCTTGTTTCTCCCTAAGGCCCTGTTCGGTCCCCATAAATTGAGAGAAATTGGAAATTAATCTAATGATGAAATGAGCGTGGCGTTGGGGTTGCTGTCGGGGGGTGCTCACCGTACTTTATACTTCAGAGAGATGCCAATTTACGCCAATTTACAGTTCTATGTCTCAGGCGACTTTGATTGGGTTCCAGCAGAGACTTTGATTGCGCACGAAAAGCCAAACACGGTTAATCACGACTGATCGAAGGGCCTAATCGAGTGCTAAGTACTCACACAATCAATCATCGCCATCAACTTATTTGAAAAACGGTGATGCAAATTTCTTTGATTTGGACAAGTTCAGACCAGAGTAATTATTCTTCTGCAAAATGGCAATCCTACCCTACACCTTTCAGTGGATCTGAACCAAAATTCTCAAACCAAAGTTCTACCCTTTCAATAGATCTCAACCCTCTAGACAGCAGCCTCAAGAATGTTAAAATTTACACGGCAAGACTTCCCTCTGCTGGCTCTGCCACTTGAGGCTTCGGCTTTGGCTTCTCAACAACAATTGCTTGTGTGGTTAGGACCATTCCAGCTACTGAGGCTGCATTCTGGAGCGCACATCTAGTCACCTTAGCAGGGTCGATCACACCAGCCTCAATCAGGTTCTCGTACTTGTCCGTCATTGCATTGTAGCCCACCTCCCACTCACTGTCCTTGATCTTCTCAACAACCACTTCACCCTCTACTCCAGCATTGTGTGCGATCAATGAAGCAGGTGCTACCAATGCCTGCACAAGTAGACAAGACAATGTAAAAACATGATTTGTTGCTCTAAAGGATCCAGTATATGTGTCTGCTTTGACAACAACTAGTCTGAACTATCTAAATAAATTCCAATGCCATCAACACATACTACGGTGGTATAGGCCTACTCATGCACCACACATCCTAGATAATAGGTCCTAGTCAAATTTTACTAGCACAGATAAACAAATTAGTGACAATGGACCTCTGGCAAATGCTGCATAGGGACTGATCAGTTATAAGTATGCTAGCCAAGTTACCTTTTGAATAATATCAGCACCAAGGCGCTCATCAGGGTCGTTAATTTTTTCTTTGATCGAAGGGACAATGGTAGATAGGTGCACGTATGCCGTACCACCTCCGGGAACAATGCCCTCCTCTATAGCTGCAAAAGTGGCATTTTTTGCATCCTCAATTCTTAGCTGGCGGTCCTCAAGCTCAGTCTCAGTTGCAGCTCCAACCTTGATAACGGCAACACCACCAGCAAGCTTAGCAATTCTCTCAGCCAATTTCTCAGTGTCATAAACTGAATCAGTCTCAGCAAGCTCCTTCTTTAGCTGCATAACCCTCGCTTGGATCTCATCTTTACTGGCTGCATCTGCTATGAGGGTTGTTGTAGTCTGATGTATCGTGACTTTCCTTGCTGTACCAAGTTGTTCCTCTGTAGCATTTTCAACTAACAAACCAAGATCTTTTGCTAGGAACTCAGCACCTGAAAGTAAAATCACATGATATAAGCGAAATGAACCTGAGAAATAAATGGCCAATTATTATCGAACTTCAAAACAAAGGGCCTTGATAACCAAAACGTCTAGCATAAGCAAAGCAAATAATCTGAACCAACTATGAGGAAACCATTTAGGTATTCCAGCATTCACTTGCGAGGAGTTGTAATAATGTTCAGTAAGCTGAAACATCATGGTTGATGCAAGTACACACAAGGAACCATTGTTTCTCTTGCGGGCTGTCATTTCTATTGAAATCTTCAATATTAAGGGATTAGGATTCAGGGCTTCGAGTGGACTAATGGAGCTAAAGAAACAAATTTTAACAATTTGCTAGCATGACAATGACTAATTGACTATAAGTAACTCTAACACCAAGAGATGCTGAGCGCAACTTCTAATTCTATCATGTTTTCACATCAGATGGTTGGACGGAGGTTGACATTCATGATGAAGAATGTGACCCAAACCATGCAATCTCAACTGGCATCCATAACTAACGATAGCCCTCTGATGGTGTGGTCATTTAGCATTAGCACCCAATTTTGTTCAATATTAGGAAAGAAGCTATATCAAGCTGATTAAACTAAGGATCTATTGGATGTATTCAGAAAAAGGGCTAGGCCCTTGTACAAATTATATAGAAAAAAAAATATCTTTATTTTTATTTGTTATAGCATTACTCTGAGAATGAAGCACGATATGTATATTCTTAATGCATAAATATATTGCAGAAATCATACTATAATACTTCTATCAGCCAAAATAAATGCAACTACATTAGAGAATGATGACAAAATGTAATTATACGGTTGACTGCAAGACAAACCTGTGACAATGGCAATGTCCTGAAGTACAGCCTTCCGCCGCTCACCAAAACTTGGAGCCTTAATTGCTGCAACATTGAGAATTCCTCGAAGCTTGTTAACAACAAGAGTTGCCAAAGCTTCACCTGTAATGTCCTCAGCAATAATGAACAAAGGGGCTCTCAGCTGTGTAGTCTTCTCCAAAATTGGAAGAATTTCCTTTATGCTTGTGATCTTCTGATCAGTAATAAGAACCTTAGCATTCTCAAACTCCACAATAGATTTCTCGAGGTTTGTCACAAATTGTGGGGAAATATAACCACGGTCAATCTGCAATATTCAAGAAAATTTGAGAACATGTGATATTATATGTAAATATGCATTGCAATTTTGATGTTACAAATCAGAATCTTCTACTTCATATCATCCAGATAAACGCTAGAACTACAAGCTGAGTTCTCTACAAACCTCCATTCCTTCTTCAACTTCAACAGTAGTCTCAAAAGATGAGGAGGATTCAATTGAAAGAACACCATCAGGACCCACTTTGTCAATTGCTTCAGCAATCATGGATCCAATAAATTCATCATTGCCAGCAGATATAGATGCAACGGCTGTAAAACAGAACAGCTCCAAATTAGACATTAATTATTGAATACACATTCGTTACAAATTTACATTGTGAAGTGACACAGGATAACATGAAAATTCAAGAATGACCTTTGATGTCACCACCACCCTTGACTGGTCTAGCCTTACTCTCAAGCTCCTGAATTAGACCCTGCACAGTTTTGTCTATTCCCTTCTTAAGTGACACAGGATTTGCACCAGACGTTACATTCAGAAGGCCTAGCTTGATGATTTCACGAGCAAGGACGGAAGCAGTTGTAGTGCCATCACCAGCAGAGTCATTGGTCTTGCTAGCAACCTTTAATGACAGAAGTGGAGAACACGACTTCAATATTCAGAATCCTCAAATAACACAATGACACCACACATTCATTAAACGAAAGAAATACAAGGAAAGAACCTCACGAATCAATGCTGCACCAGCATTTTCCATTGGATCATAAAGCTCAATAGCCCGGGCAATAGTGACTCCATCATTCACAACTTTGGGGTTGCCATACTCATCCAGCACCACATTCCTCCCTGTGAAAACATTATATTGGTGATTAATGGTGTTTTGCTTTTTAGAAATGTATTTGGAGACTTTTTTTATTGGAAAAAGGAAGATTTAGGAAAACTGGAAATATAAATCAGATTGTGAAATTATAAAAAATGTAAAATAAGATGAATGGAAGAGCTAATTCAATTTCAGAAAGGAGCTCTTGATTGGACAACTGTGTTTGTACGTGCACTGTGAACGAAAATGAAGAGAACCAACTTTTGTGTAATCTTTATCCTACAGCACAATATGTTCCTGGAATTCTTGAAACCATGTCTTTTAGCAATTAATGCACAAATCAAGTGTAATACAATAGTAGTTGCATTTAGGATATCAAATAAGTATAACTAGATTCCTCATTAATTATATTTTCATAGTATACCTATTTGATATCATAAACCTTTGATCTATATTTTTTTGACTCTGAACTTATAATTTAGGATGGAGGGAGTAGTATTTATAACATGGCTTCCAATTTCTCGGAATAAATGCCAGTTTGTAGTTCTAGAGAGGAACTGCAATGGAGTCTCTGTGAGCAGCCATGTTCTTCATAATGAAGCGCATGGTATACCATGTAAATAGCACTAGTAATTATTAGACGAAACTGATTTTTCTATATAAAAAATATGTAGAGGAAACACAGCTGAGCATCATCGAACAGACAGCATGGGCTGTAGCAGCAAGGCGGTAGGCGTTGGCTACCTCGTGGCCCGAGGGTGACACCGACGGCGTTTGCGAGCTTCTCGACGCCGGCCTGCAGCGCTGCCCTGGATTTCTGGTCAAATGCGATGTCTTTGGCTTCGGCACGCACCACGAACCGCTGTGACCGGCCATTCCTGGCCGTCCTCGCCCTGCCCTGCTTTCCACCAACAAGAAATAGTATTACATAGTGGAAAGACAGGAAGCACAAAACTAACCACAATTCAAGGAAAGGCCCCAAATTGGGCGAGAGGCGGCAACTGGGATGGCCAAAGAACCGCAATGGATCGGAGGAACCAAAAAGAACTGAAAGCTGGCCGGGCGGCGGAGAGGAGCTGACCTGCGAGAG
>CM041628.1:21398385-21449172 GCA_023333625.1 Bothriochloa decipiens
TGCCGCTAGCGCCGCTGTTCCCAGTGGCCGCCACCGTGTTCAGGGTGAGCGGCAGGCCTGCGCTCGGCGGTTGCTGCTGCGGCGGCGCAACGACGGCGCTGAGGGAGGATGCCCATGGGTGGTGTTGATGGTGGTGCTGGCCGTGGCCGTGGCTGCTTGCGCCAACTCCGAAGTGGTGGGTGATCTCCTCCATGGGAGTGGGCGGATCTCCAGTGAAGTAGTGGTGCAGCGATCGAGTTCTCCGCCCACTGTCCCCGCGAGCTCCTGCGCAAGCGCAAAAGGGGCGCCTGGAGGTGAGATGAAGTTCTTGGGGCGAGGAAAAGAGGAAAAGGGTTTGGGGGAAGGAGGATGCCTGGAACTATGCCTTCTCTCTCTATGCTATCATTGGAGAGAAGGGAGGGCGCGCGGCACAGTAGGGAAAAGGCTGGACGCCAATGCCGCTGCCTTTGGAGAGAGACAGTGCAGCAGTGTGGACTGTGGAGTGGTGTTTGTGGGGTTTCTTTTTCAGGTCAAATCAAAAAGGCTTGAGGTGGCTTTGCAGGGAGTTCCTATTTTCTACTCTAAAATTATAACTCTCATTTCTTAAGTCAAATAATTTCAAATTTTATTAAATCAAAAGACATAATATGCCATTGAGACACACATATAGCATGCAATAGCCAGCACATAGATCGGTTTTATTTTGCAGAGTAAATATGGGAAAGTGTTTAGGAGCCTACCTCGTGCTCAACATGCTGTGTTAGCCACGGCTTGTAACAGCTGCTATTTAGGGTGTGTTTTGTTGTAGCTCGGAGGGCCGGCCTAGCTCGTTTGGGCAAAAAGAAAAAAATGTTTGGGCCTCGTTTGATCATGAAAAGTTAACTATAGCACTTTCATTTGTATTTGATAATTGGTGTCCAATCATAGACTAACTAGACTTAAAAGATTCGTCTCTGATTTATAACTAAACTGTGTAATTAGTTATTGTTATAATCTGTATTTAATGCCTCATGCATACGGTTAAAGATTGATGTGATGGAGAGAGAGTGAAAAAATTTAACTTTTTGCTTGCATCTAAACAAGGCCTTGGTTGCTTGGAAAAACACCTAGGCCTGGCCTGCTTAACCTAGCCAGCCTCGAACGGCCCTGGTGGCTGTTCTCGTGGAGCTTGGCTTGGGCCAACCCATCTCCTTGATACATCTCACCTTAGCCCCATGGTCGATTCGCCTCACCCACACCTCCGCACCGAACACCCGAAGTATTCCACGCCGCGCCGCAACCGCACCACGAGAGCACAACACCTCACCCCTTCCCCACTCCCGTGACAAGCACCGCCGGACAGCACCACCATCACCTCGCCACCTCCCCCCACCTGGCCCACTTGCCCCCTGCTGTTGACCCCACCGCCAACGAAGACCTGGAATAACGACACGCGGTGGCGGCGCTGCTGCTGTGCGTGCGCGAGGAGGAGCGCGACGAGCCTCGGCAGATATCTGTGGACTTGTGGTCCAAGGAGAGGTCACGCTCGTCGACGCGTGCTGGCTGAGGTCCTGTGTGCCGGTAGAGGTCACCATGGTCACGAGTGTCCTCGAGTTCACCCGACTGTAACCTCGACACCAGCCCGCTCTGCCTCTAGCCGTCGACGTTGTGCCTCAGTACTGCACCCACCTCGCCACCGCTTCCATCCCTTGGTTGCCTTCTCGACCTTCGCAGCACCAACACCAAGCCACCACCGCAAGCTCCTTCCTCTACCTCGCCGACCGCGAGACCACCTTGTTGCATCCTGCTCCGAGCTGCTCCACTCCGTCCCCGGCCTCCTCCTTGTTGTGCTGGATCTGGAGGACCACGACCAAGTGAGCACCACCACCCCAAGCCCCTCCATGGCAGAAGGTGCTGGAAGTGCTCGTTGAGGTGCTTGCCTTGTACTCATTCAATAGGTGGCTAGCAGAAGTTCAACGAAATGCCTTCAAGGAGGTAACCTTACCAAGTCAGGGGAGACGTCAAGGTATCAAAACAAACCACGCAAAAAAACACATCCTAGAGCTAACTAGGCCTAGATAGTACATACAAACCAAACAACAGTTGTTGGCTTGTTAGGGCCTGACTTGAGCTAGCCTGGCTTAGTTTTGCTAGCCAGGATCATCTAAGAAAAGAACCAAACACACCCTTAATTCACGCGTAAAAGAAAGCGGCCACAAGAACATCAGACTTATTTGCATACCATAATTTAGTAAATGCTATGGTGTGTCAAAGGATTTCAGCGCCTACGTTGTGGTACCACTGCAACCAAGAGTCGAGGCACAATGTGGCTCGGAACCAAACTTCCTAAAGTTGGTGATAGTGTCCGGAGTCACCCCATCGGACGTCTCAATTTCTATATGTATGCATAAATGTGTTCAACATAGAATAAATCATATGTACTTAGCTATAGGTTAAGATTACTTAGGAGTACTTTGTCGGTCCTGGAAGAATAAATTTCTAGCAAGTTTTGAGCGGATTGGCAAATAAGAGAAAAGACGTTACTACTCCTTATTAAGTTTCTTAACTTTAACAGCACTCAACCCTTGCTACGAAGCTGGAGCGATGAGTTATGTTGTTTTCAATAATATAGTAAATGTCGTTGCACCCACTACATCAACCATTAGGGCATATAAAGTATAGAGGGATGCATCATGCATAGGTACATTGGCCGCTAGAAACTCCGAAGAAATAAATTTGTCTAACAGATGATGAGGGTCTAGAAAGTGATTTATTTTGGGAGAGAAATTATTAGTTAGAAATCTATACTTTCAGATATGGAAGGATTGCTATAGGTTAATATTTTTAAGAATAGAAGCATTTGTGGTTAACTAGTTCAAACAAATTGTCCATTTGGATGTCATAGGTTGTCTATTAGGTCTAACGAACCATCGCAATTGAGAAGAAATCCTAGAGCGCCCTCTCTTGACACCAACACATTGGAGACAATCATAGTTCACAGCCTTATGTGATTGGTAGGACCCAAGTAATGAAGTAAATGAACAAGTTCAAGTTCATAGTCTCGATCTCATAGACAATTGATGCAAACTTTGAGCTGATACATGGAACGTCTTGGTACATTGATTGGACAATCATATCCAATGTATAAGGTGAACCATCTACATCAAGAAATAATCATAGAAGGAATGCAAACAAGACAAAAGATCAACATCAAGTGACTGATAGAACCCAAGTCAATGAAAAGTTCAAACTCAAGTTCAAGTTCATAGTCTTAGATCTCTTATATAGCTAATGCAAACTCAAGTTCAAGTGCATCCGTAAGATTGTACAAATTCATAGCATCATCAAGCTAAAGCTACAAGTGAAGGCAACTCCCAACAAGCCCATAGTCTTGATCTTTCAATTGATGTTGGATCCATTCAATCAAGGGTCCAAGTGCCGTTAACCAAGTCGTTGCCCTTAATGCCCCATTTGTTTAGTCAAAATGTTTGTAACTCCCATTAGTATCCAAATAAACATTGCTAAATGTAGCGGTGAAATGATTCTTGGTCGGATCAATTTGGATCTGTTCCATACTTTTGCCCAGGAAGAGCGGAAGGTTTTGCATGATTCAATTTCTAGTCTCTCATGTACACTAACGATTGTATTTTTCCAATTTCTAGTTAAAATGGGTTGTTTTTTAATCTTTCCTCACACTAAAAAAGTTCTGATTTTTCATTTTTATTTGTATGCTATAAAAAGTACTTTATTTTATCTAGCCTACCGGCCATTCAGCCAACAAGCAGTCTTATAGTGATTCTTATTCATTGTCTCAAATGTTTTTTTTATAGAAAATCTAAATGTGAAATCTTTCTATAATAATCTAAATCTCTACCAAGCAGAACTTAAGCTTCGTCGTCTCTATTCATTGTGTAAAATGTTTCTTAAGAAAATATAAATGTACATTTCGTTAAGAATTTAAGTCTCTGTCCAACTCATTGTAAGCTTCGCTAGTGGGAACCATTCAATTTGACTACCTCTACATGATAGACCTCAAGAGAAAACTGTTGAGTAACGGGAGAGATCATAGCCAGTTTCAGGTTCCGAGAACATCTACGTTCCCTTTTCCCACATTTTATAAAATAACATTTTAAGTTTCCGTTTCCGTTCCAACCTCCCGTCCCTGGTGTGGATATACGACCGGTCCAAGTTCTTGTTCTGCTAAGTTCCCAACTGAATCGGTGAAAGAAGAGGAATTACTAGCAACACGCAAATCTACGGTTGTTTGCACGTGGAAAAAAAATGTGTAGACGTGTGGTGACCGGCGCGCAAAATCGCACTAGTATTTCCATCTCACTCATTCGTCCCATCGACCGTTGGGGCCGTTTTTATGGCATGGAATAAAATTTTCGTTAGGAATTGCAGTTTCCTTACAAATTAATCCCTGAATTCCATCGGAATTGCAATTCGTCCACTCCATTCCCTGTAGTAATAACCACCCTGAGAGGCCTACTACTATACAGCAGGCTACAAGCCTTGAGCTGTGAAGCACGGGGGTGGCGTGTCGCTAGCTAAGGTGAAGGAACCGAAGGCGATCTCAGAGGATCCCGTCCGCTCGGCGCTCGCCGAGAGAGCTCCGGCAGCAGGCTGGTGTGAGCTGGTGACTGCCTCTGCCTCAGCCCTCAGCAGCTCCTGGTGAGTGGTATTTCGCGCCCGAAAACCCGGGGGCAGACGAGCTAGTGCTGCTGTGCGTCGTCATGTGCTGCCGTGCTTGGTGCGACTGACCGGGCATTGTCGCGAGGGGCACTGTAGGCACACAGCTACAGTGGGTACACCTAGCTAGGCTCGCGAGGTGGTAGACCGTAGACGTAGACAGCAGGTAGTAGTAGTAGCCCTCTACGCGCGCGAGCATATGCAGGCAGGGGCCAGGCGCACGCATGTGGATGTGGGTGCCACTTGAGACACCCGTGGACGGCCGACCGGAATTGGGTCCAGCGCCATGCTTGTACCAATGCTCTACTGTTTACTTGTAGTTTCTAATCATTCTCTATCTCTGCCTCCCGTCCTCCTCCTCTTTCTCTTGTCTCTAGTAGTCCAGCTCCTCCCGGTCTGTAGAAAAGTTTACAATCCCTGTGTCGAAAATAAAAAAACTGTGTAAGATCACAATGCTTTAACGTTTGGAACCATATGTATTAAGAGTTTGATGGATCGATCCGCTATAAAAATTTATCGTGCAAAGGATTTGACAAGCCAAGATTTTGGCAAGTACAATATCGGTTGGCTACCGAACATATGGCAACTTCGCGTTTGGGCTTTGTTTAGATTGTAAAAAATTTCAAACTGATGAATAGTAACTTTTTTTTTATATTTAATAAATATTATCCAATCGTGGACCAACTAGGCTTAAAAGATTCATCTCATGATTTCAAACTAAACTGTGTAATTAGTTATTTTTTTAACCTATATTTAATGCTCCATGCATAAATCTAAAAATTGATGTGATAGAGAGAGAGTGAAAAAACTTAGAATTTGGAGGCAATCTAAACAAGGCCTTGGTTTTACCAAAATCTTTGGTAATTTTCTTGCTCAGCTTTTGGCGAATTGGGATGAGTCGATTCGATGCAAAAAGTAGATTGTTTGGTGTCACACTTCACTTTTAAGGATAAAAGTACAATGCATAAATAGCCTTATATACGCCCCAGAAATAGTCGCACATATAGGATGACAAATTACAAAGAGTATCATCACCCTGTTTATTACATAGCGAACCAATATTTATTACAGAGTATTGCGTATAAACAATAAATAACTAAGATATCTTTATTGTGAAATGCTCCACACATGGACACGTCAACCGGTGAACACCAAGCCTAGTACTCATCACGATAGCTTTCATTCCAACCTTCATCTGTTACCCATCCGGGATTTTCCAAAATTAAAAGTAAAGCAAGCGTAAGTACACAACCGTACTCAACAAGCATAACATGGGTTAATGAGGCTCAAATAAGCTGACACGGTTTGACTGCATTTAGCTTTTATAAGTTAATTATATTGAAGCATAGCATCAAGGTAGTGAAAATTTCCATATTCTCATGATCAAAATAACATTAACCAGTGTGTAGCAATAACGACATTAAGATGCACACATTAACAATTTGAGAACCATTATCTTTTGTAAATATGTCAAGGCCGTCCTAACCGAAGGGCACGGACAATATATTGATTTAAACTCTGATCAGAGGTGTACACTTTCACTGTAAGTCATGTTCTGCAACTGAGTGGACTTATAACTTCCAAACCACCACAAAACATATAAAGCCTCCTGTAGGTTCTCCTAACCAATCAGAGATACGAAAATACGTTGTGTATAGAAACCCCCCTTCCAATATGGCATAATCCTTCCCGGCTATACTCATAAGGACAGAGGCAGTCCTATACCCCAACTTCCAGACCACTAACCAGCTAGAAAAGGACCTACAAGTGACTAGAGCCAGAGCCATATAGCCCTCATAGCTGTACGGATTCTCCATGATAAATCACTTACAGACAAAAGTCCATGTTTGTTAAAAGTCATCGTTTTCGTTGATAGAATAACACACATCAAGTTATAAGATCATGATCATTAGAGCACTAGCATCATAACTACCCAATGCAATCTAAAAGGTTCAAGAAATCAGGATATCAAAGCTAGTTATAATCTCTAGGTCATCAAAGACACATGCAATAAATTGTTATTTATAGTGAATAGGTAATAAGGATGATCCATGCTATACTTGCCTTGATTCACAAAGTCCTGTTGATCCTGCTGATCCTCAAAGTAGCTTTGCTCAGCAAAAACCTCACCGTCTGAACTCGACATTAACAATCAACACCAGACAATCCAATCGAGCATACATACACGAAGTAAACAAAGAGTTATTAGAAGAATAGTACACCAATGTCATCAAAATAGAATAAAGTATTTGTAAAACTCTTCTACTCACTGCTACGATCACACAGACGTCAAGTTCACTGAAAACGGAGTTATAACGGCGAAGATATGAATTTTCAAAGATTTTCTATAGATAAATAAATACTTTAAATATAGACTAAAAATATAAAGTTTCTAAAATACTTCAAAAGTAGCACCACTGCATAGATTATGAAATTATAAATCTAACGAAATTTGAACGGACCAAATCGGAGTTAAAATGTGATAGTTATAAGCTTTTAAAGATAATGGCAAAACTGTAAATAGATGAAAGCGTATTCTAAAACTGAAAAGGAAAAATACGTTTTCCAGAGAAGAAAACGTACTCTGGAAGCTGTTACAAGGAAAATACGCTTTCCAGTGGACAAAGCGTATTATGGATCTAGTAAACACAAATTACGCTTTTCAACAGAGAAAACGTATTCTGCTGAATATGCTAGGGACTCTTCATTAATTAGCTAGAAGACTAAGGGGTTTTCTGCAAAAGTGCCCCGCGAAGGGGTACGGGCTGTTTCTGGCCGTCCGTTTCACGATGAACGGCTCAGATCTATCGAGGCGATCGGCCTCGTCGGGGACGACGGCCGACACGGCGGCGACATGGCCGACGGCGTACGGAGCTCGCCGGAGTTTTTGGAACTAGCGATTCCGACCACCATAAGCATCGAGACCGGTACCAATCGCGAGAGGAGCTCACGTCGCGCTCACCTGCGTAGAAGATGGAGGTCGAGGCGAAGGGGGGACGGCGTGCGGCTCGGAGCGGCGGATGGCGGCGAACTGCGCAAGGGGAGATCACGATTTAGATGAAATTGCACCCGAAGGATAGCACCAACGTGCGCAGGGGATCGAGGCGGAGCTTGTCAACCAGTTAATGGCGAGGATTACCCGTCGGTTGCGGCGAATTACGAGCTTCGGCAGAGAATTGGCGGCGGCTAGGGTTTCGCGTCGGCGGCTCTGACTTGAAGCGAAGGCAGAGGCGGCGGATAGGGTTACGGGCGGAGGCTGCGGACGCGATCTAATTGCTTAAATAGACCGCGCGCGGGGTGGTGCAAGGACCGAGCGACGACGCGGGTCGGGTCGGGCTCGAGCTCGCGGCCGAGTCGGAGAAGAAGAAGGTGGCGCGGGCCCCGTCTGTCAGCGAGGGAGGGAGAGAGCGCGACGCGCGCGGTCGGCCGACGCGGTGCGGCGCTGACGCCTTGATGGGCCGCGGCCTCGGCCCAAGATGGAGAAAGCGGCGCCCGCGGTTTCTGGCCTATTGGCCCGAGCGGGAGAAAGGGAGGAGCGGGCCGCGCGCGGGAGAGGGCAGGCCGAGCGGAGGCAGGGAACGGGCCGCCGGTTGCTGCGCGGGCCAAAATGGAGAGAGAGAGGAGAGGGAAAGAAAATGGGTTTTCTTTTATTTGAAATATTTTTAAATGCAAATTCAAATATATTTTGAACCCAAATTCAAATTCAAATTTCACCACAACAAAAATATGGACCAGCATGAATGCTCAAGCATGTTTCTACCATGTTTCAACTCCCTTTTCATAAAAATATTTATTTTGCCCAAATATCTATTCCCAAAAAATTATTTTTCCATTTTTTTAAAATTGCAAAAGGTTAGGGTGTTACATTTGGTTGCCACGATGAACGGATGCAATAACTAATATACTTAAAAAATAACTAATTGTATAAATTAGTTATAAATCAAGAGACGAATTTATTAAACCTAGTTAATTTATAATTAGACAATAATTATCAAATACAAATTTACTATTGAATTTTTTTTTAACTTTAGCCATCTAAAGGCCTAGTTTAAAATCTGCCATGCTCATCATGCTGAAGCAGTGAACAGTGCCACCTACTATACTGGTACCAGTACAGCATGTATATACGTACTGTATGTACGGAGTACATGTGAAATGCTTGTAGTAAAATGCTTGTGACCTGCAGTGTAGTGGGAAGTGAAGTGAAGTGAAGTGAAGTGAGCTAGCAACTGTAGTACTGTATACCAGCAGGGCGTGGGTCTGACAGGGACTGACTGTGCCTGGCTTGTTGCTGCTGGTTTGTATCTTCTTGGGAAGGTAATAAGGCGAGACTACCCGTCTGCCCCTGGTTTAAAATACTCCTGACCGGAGATGGAGATGGATCCTTCCCTGTGCACACGCCATGGTTCAAGAAAGCTTGGTTCCTGTGCTCTACTGCTGCCAGGGCCTTTTTGACTTGCAGTTGCAGCCCAGCGCCATGCGCATCCGGCAGCATTGCAGCAAGATCGACGAGGACTAGTGCGTCGAGTCGAGATCGATGGACATGCATATACATACACGCCTTCGATTCCCCGGTCAATATACGCCTTCGAGCATTAGCAACAGTAATATGTACTCCCTCCGTCTCTTTTAAGTGTCGGAAGCATACCACGACTTGATTTATAAAAAATATATATAATATTTATATCTTTAAATAAATTTATTAAAAAATTAGATTTGAAGATCTTTTAATGATATAAATTATGATACTAATCGATAATACTTATTATTTATAAAAATTACCGGTATTTGCTTTCAAAAAATGAAACGATATTTATTTAGGGACTAGAGGGAGTACTGTAATTGTTTATGCCACACTCATACTAGTGACGAAGCCTGTGAACAGCAGAATCTCAGCATGCATGGGTGTGTTGAATTGAGGAATTGTTTAGGTGCAAGAAAAAAGTTAAAAAAATTTTCACTCTCTCTCCGTCATATCAATTTTTACACGCATATATGAAGCATCAAATATAGATTAAAAAATAACTAATTATACAGTTTAATTATAAAGTACGAGACGAATTTTTTAAACCTAATTAGTCTATAATTAAATACTAATTATCAAATACAAATAAAAATACTATAATAAAAAATTCTAACTTTTCACGACGTAAACAAGACCTGAATATGTCTTGATGCATGATGCATGGCATCGGACTGCTAGCCGGCCGTTACTGTTACCATGAACTTTTTCACGAGTTACCAGCCAATGATCGATCAGGCAGGAGCTTGTTTGTTTGGGTCTTGTTTATTTCGCTAAATTGGTGTTAAAATTCTCGTAGCATAATTTTTATAGTATTTTGTTTGTATTTGATAAAAATATTTAATTTTAACTAATTAGGTTTAAAATATTCGTTTCATAAAGTATAATAAAATTGTGTAATTAGTTTTTAATTTTATCTATATTTAGTACTTTTTGCATGTGTCGTTATTTTAATATGAGAGGAATAAAAATTCTGTACGATAAATTTGGTGGCCAAATTTGGTGGAGAGAGAAGAAGCAGCACCAGTACCTACTGTCTTTTGTACGTATGTACCTGGCCGGACTGGCGTTACGTGATGCTCTCTCGTCACAAGTCTCAAAGCACACGGACACCTACACGTGTACCAACACAACAGAAAACGTACCTTGCATTGATATCATCCAACATGAGTAGTTTGTAGATTAATTATGTAAACCACCAGAAAAAAAAAGAGTACTAAAGTAGTCCTATATATACATATATTTTGTACAGTACTGTACATAGATAGTGTAGTAGAAACCTACCCTGCCAATAATAATGCTGGTCGGCGTAGTGTTGTACGCACAAAGCTACTGAGCTAGTTACGTGCAACAACATGGCCGGGTCAGCCAATAGGAGCACGACAGGGTGGCCCACTGGCGCGACCTGCTAATCCGATGCTGGCTCGTATGTACCATATCAGGGCAACATTAGTCGCCATCAAACAGCACATTTAGCGGACAAAAGCATGCTTGATGCTAGCTACTAGCTAGGTCGATCACTCCAACATCTTTCAATCCATATCCAAAAGACACCAATAATACTACTCTAGCCCAATATTGGTGCGCGCGAACGCGAGCAGAGGGCTAATCAAACGTCCTCTCATCACGAATGAATCATCACTAATACAAGTATGTGTGTGTGTATATATATGAGGATGATGCGCTGGTGGATGGTAGGGCGCGCATTATTGGGTCGGACAATTTTGTCCTTGTTTATCTCTTTATTTATAGTCTCTCCACCCTCGTCTTGCTTACGTGTCCATGCTCTCACCGTTTATTTTAGTTTTAGCATGGTTCTAAGTCAAACTTGTCTGACTTTGATCAAATTTATCAAAAAAACATCTATATGTATAACAAGTAAAAGCATCACTAAATATGTCTTTTTTTTTCCGACGAATCATTAGATATATCTCGTGGTGTATCTATTGAATCTGTTTTGCGCGTGTTTTCTATAAATTCGATCAAAGCTATACATATAGATAATAGGTTTTTTTTCTATGCACCAAGATATATATTATGCCTAAATATGCACCGTATCAGGTGGAAACCAACCCTATGCTAAATTAAAAACTTTGAATCAAGGCCACATAAAACTCATCCGATGGATAGAGGTTGAGATGGATCAAATTTGCACCTAAGCACCCGCCAGCCATCATCCTAACGACGTTTCTTTGCAAATCCCCCTCCAAAACCCCATGCCCAGGAGGCCGACGATCCAACTTCATCTATCCCGCACATAACGCGCTGCCACCGCCATGGAGTCCGACGCACGCGGCCTTTCATAGTCTGACGCGCATGGCCGTTCGGGGTCTGACGCGACGTATTCAGTGCACGAGCGGCAGATGGACACCCTCTCCCAAGTTTGTCGTTGATCCCGTTGTTGTCGTTGATTCTGTCTCCATTGATGTTGTCGCCATCGATCATGTCGTCATCACTGTCGACACTAGAGTTGGAGCGTTCTATGCCGCCAGTTCTCCGGTGTCCAATGATGCGCTGAGCGTGGACTGTACTCTTGGCACCGGCCTGATAGCCCACCCTGAACATCCATGCATGCCGCGACCAGAACTCCGAGTATAGCAATAAGTTGCAAGGAACACTTAGCCTATGGTTGAAATGATCTTTGATACACTCACAGATGTAGAGAAATTTACAAATCTTAATGCACGTGATGTTGGGTTTCTCTATTCGTGTTGGGTAGCACAAAAAGAAAAATGAGAAAATATTATTCGAGAGGTATTATTGTTCAAGGGGAGGGTATAGAAAAGAGAACATAAAATATATTATTGATGAATCAGGGAAAAAAAGAAAGACATGTAATGTAATGGAAACAAGATGAGGTTGTGAGGCACATATTGTTGTCTGATGAATCCTTAGAAACCCTAAGCTTGGCAGTGACAAGAAGTAATGGATAGCTTCAATAATTGAGGAGCACAACCATGGTTTTGTGTCACCTGATAAGAGACATTTTCTAAGATCCAACCGAAATGTTAGTGAGAGGGCAATGAGTACTTTGTTCAATATGGATAACGTTAGCATTGGCACCTCACTGGCATATCGACTTCTCCATGTTAGTGAGGGTGGGTTTCATTTAGTTTGGATGCACGTGGAGGGATTTATGAAACTATTATCGTGACCTCAGGACCTAAATCAAGGATGCAGATGCACAAATGTTAGTTGCACTACTTGAGCAAAAAGAAAAAAGCAAATCCTACCTTCTTTTATGACTTTATGGTGGATGAACAAGGACAACTTGTTTGTGTCTTTTAGTGTTGGCGGATTCAACATATACTACTAACCAATATAATATGATTTTTCGGCCATTTGCTGGAGTTAATCATCACTTGCAAAGTGTTTTTCTTGAAGTAGCATTCTTGGCAAATGAAAAGATCTAGTCATATGCATAGTTGTTTGAGACCTTTCTTAAAGCTATTGGTAGAGTAGCACCTCATCTAATCATAACAGATGAATGTGCGAGCATGAATGTGATGGCCGGTGGGCGCTTAAGTGCAAAACTGACCCATCTTAACCCCTATCCATTGGATAAGCTTCATGTGGCTTTGTGTAGAAGTTTTAAAGTTTGCATAGGAGGACTGATTTCCACCTGATACGGTGGGTTTCACCATGCTGTGGGTAGTCTAAGTTCACTTACACACACAAACACGCACAGCTACGCAAAACCAATGTTGTCATTTGAGCGGAAATGTTAGAAACAATATTAATATTTTGTATTTGTATTTTCAGATAGCCAGATAGGTCTTCTTGAAAACCTAGCGTTTCAAACATGTGTGTGCTGTCTGCCAACAGTAATGTCACTATTCAAACTGGCCGTATATAGAATTTATGTTCCCGCTAACTGCCAAAATGAAAAACAAGCCTCTCTCCTAGGTAGAAATTGTACTTTATCTGTTGCATTAGACCCAAAAAAAAGCAGTAGGATTATTCAGCACTATGCTAGCTTTATTCTAAAGTGCCACTGAGCACATTACATATGACAAGCCTTTAAGCAATTAGTATTGTAGTTAGCTAAGCACAAAACCAACTTTAGAAGACTTTTAGCCGCCTTAGGACGGTCTAACCATCGGATCAGTCACAAAGGTTTGTCTCTCCTAAGTACTTGCCCTGAGTGGAGAGATAAAGGGGAGCAGCATTATGTTATTGGTGACTGGAACGATCTTCTCTAGATCCGTACGTAAAAAGTGTAGTAGAGGACAAGGTTACTGATGCTAATTAAAATAAATTATCCAGATAAACATTCTCGAGTTCAAGTAGCTTAACCAAGGGACCGACGTGACAGCCATATCAATTGGTTTGTGAGGGAAAAAGAAATACTGTGGGGACCATATCATTTAGAATAAAAGTTCAGACCCATATATATCAGTTGGGATTATTTTTTGAATCTTTAACAGTTAGGATTTTTACCATTCGAGAATAAGAAAATGTAGGAATGCATCGTACTACTCCCTTGGTAAAGAAAAGAAAAAAAAGGAGGGAAACAATTTAAACTTTGACTGGACTTATAAAAAAGTAATAAAATCTTTATAAAAAAATAAGTATAATTAGATTCGAAATATTTTTTCTAATATTTTTTAGAGATATAAATACTTGTATATTATTTACAATAGACTTGGTCAAACCAAAGCTAATTTGACTGTATCAATCTAGTTGTATTGATTTGTGTACGGAGGCAATAACTTACATTGAGCGGTGTTGTTGTTTTCTTTGACCGTTGGAACAAACTAATTTTAGAAAAATACAAACGGGATTTATAAAAAAATAATTTAGTTTTATATATAAGAAAGTAGCAAATATGTCCATGCATTGCAACCAACCTAATTGGACTTCGTATCATAGGTAAACACGAATGAAAGGAGCTCTTCAGTGTTCACATAGTTAATAAAGAGAGAGGTGGATGAAAAGAAATGACAATGGAATCTTAATATTCAATATTCGATATAGCTATAGATACATATATAAAAAAAACTCTTGCTTTCTAAAGAAATCTGTCCTCATGGATATTAAGAGGAATGCTCCTCTCCCATCAGTACGTGTTGCTTAATGCATTGCTTATCGATCAGAGATGTGCATCCGATCCCCGGCCGTGTGGATCGTGTCGATCTTATAGACTACAGAGCAAACAAAAGCACGACGTCGAATAATCCGGGCAGTCAAGATGAGCGCAGTACGTTACGTCGTAGGCCGCGGCGCAGCAAAGGTATAGGATACCGGATGAGCTGAGGATGGGATGTATGGAATGGCGATGGGAATCGGAAGGGACGGGAATAAAGCTGGGGGACATGACGATGGTGAAGAATCTAAGTGGATTATTTTGACATGACGCTTTGTCCACACACCTCTTGTTTGCTAATGTGTCCCCTAAAGTTCTATCCTTTTGGAAGCTACAGCCTCTACACGCTTCCGTAGAGGAATAGTATGTACTACTGTATATACATGTGCAAGAAGATTAAGTTTGGGTGGTACTAGATCTATGTCCTATAGATTAGGGCATCCATAGCAGCACAGATCATATATATGTTTTTTTTTAAGAATAGCACAGATCATATGTGGAGTAAAAGTTTATGAGCATCAGAACTTGGCAAGAGATGTCATTATGATCCCCTAACTTAAATTTTTGTTTTAGTTTCAAAAACAACTTAGATTGTTGATTCGAGTCACCAAGCTTAGCTTCGATTGTCATCTAGGTTTTTAATTGAGGACATACCATTTTTTAAGTATCTAAACTTCACTCGGAGTATTACTAAGGCCCTGTTTGGTAGGCTTCCTCTCCGACATCAGCTTCGGCTCATCCGGAAGTGACATACCAAATGGTTTAGTAGGGGCTACTTGAAGCCATTTTTCGGGGAGATTTAGGAACCAGAGCTGTTTTGATGCGGCTTCTCCAAAACAGCTCTGGCTCCTTCGGATGAGCCACTCCAAACACAGCCTCAAAGTCTAGGAGTAGCACCGATTTTGAGGGTTCATAAATGGAAGAGGATGTGGCATTTGAGGTGCAATGTGCTATATAGTATATACTTTCTCTGTCCCAAAATAAACGATGTTATGAGATCCGTGCTAGGTTTTTAGAAAATTTGTGAAATATTTATATCTCTAAATATGTTTATTATAAAAATATATTCAATGATCTATCTAATGATACTAATTATATATTATAAAATATAATATTTTTTTTATTATGATTGGTTAAAGTTTAAAAAACTTGACTTCTCAGGAAACGAGAATGACATCTATTTTAAGATAGAGGAAGTATATATATATGTTGGGAAAAAAAATAATTTTTCATATACCTAGCTCATCGATGAGGATTAGCTTTGAACTCCTTCATTGTGGGTCTATAAAAGACTAATCCTTAGTCCTAGAGTCAACAACGACCCTGCAAATCATCATTTTATAAACTGCAAGCTGAGTTGCAATGTTCCTTCGTCCGAATCAGTAGCGCACATAATATATATCATGCCAATCACTCGCTGCGTCGTTTAGTTTGCATAGCAATTTTAATGGTGTGGGCCGGATGGTGAACTGGTGATATATTATCACATGGCTGACAATCTTTTTTCTCTGTTTATGTAGGTTTATTTGTATATTTGGTTCAGTAGGTGAGGTTGAATAGCAGATGAGAGCCCAACATTTTTTAGGTGCATGGGTTCAAGGCATGGTGGATAGACCGGACCACTAATATTGCTAGGAGAGAATTAGGAAAATGGCTTTAAAAAATGTTGCGCTTAGAAAATTGGTCCTTATTTTTTTTAACTTAGAAAAACGGCCTCAAAACAAAATTCTGTTAGAAAAATGACCTTCCGTCAGTTTTGGCCCTTAACGGTGTTAACTTTGGGGGTAAAAGATCATTTTACCCTTTGGGGAAAAATTTAAAACACTTTTGTTTATTTATAGTATAACTAGTAAATATGCCTGTGCGTTGTATCGAAAAACTCATCAAATATTTATAAAAGCACGATGACACAAATTCTAATTATTTATTTATGTTTATCTCTTCTATTTAAAATTTTGAAGATATAACTTATTTTTGATAACCATAACATCCGTAATATAGCTATTTTTGCATATATAATATGAGATAGTGTTGACGTGTGTACATAGGATGTGTGTGCAAACTACGTTAAACTAACGACAATGAGTTTGCTTTGACTACGCCCGATGCGGTGGGTCTTCACGCCACCATGAAAGTGTTCCTCTTTTTCATCCCACTCATCTATCGTCTATATAGATCACCCCATGAGTACGTCTAAGAGTGAGACTACAACTCAGAACGTCTCGATCAAGGAAAGCTACAGGCACAACACCGAGCGACAAGGCACCAAACGAGTCTAGTACTAAACTTGAAACTCCCTCATGCACCTGTGGATCATGGATAGGTAGCCGACGATGGCCAACCAAAACAACTAAACAGAACATGACACAAACACCACACACGAAGCCAAAAATATATTGATATCTCCATGTCTTTTTCTAAGAATTACAATAATTAATCTTAAAATAATACTATATTAATTGATTTAGACACGAGCTATTCGGACTCAGCATGAACACTTGTTATATATATAGGTCTAGATGGAAAAAAATCCTCTATTGTTTGATACTTAGAGGGAGACAGACCAAAAAATAGATGGACAAAAATGGCCAAATTACCTCTTATTATTAGGATAGAGGTACAGATATAAATATAGATTTCTAATATTTTTCATAAGATTTATAAGTTGCTTTATCAGAAAAAAGAAATAAAAGAAAAAGAGTCAAGTCACGACTCAATCCACTGGCGCAAAAGACCCACGGGGCAGATTGTAGCCCAATAATAGAAGGCCCAACCTACATTGAACTTTTATATCAAGAATCCTCGAGTTTCTCAAATTTAGTTTGGATCCTTCCATCTTTTGCAATTTTACACTGAAACCCTTATTATTATTTTTTTTTGTCGTCCTCTACTTACACCACGTTATATCCCATAGTCGATTACAACACGGTCACAGAGGCGGAAGAAAATATGTGACAGACTGAAATTTGTTGTTTTAGTAGTAGTAGGGATAGGGATAGATATATTCATAAATTTCAAGCACATAGCCGTACATATATATTTCAAGCATATAACCACACATATAATCACATATATTTTTAAAGTTACCAAATAAATAATTCTACAAAACATGGTCAGTTTTATATTTTTAATAAAATCTAGACATCTCAACGAGCATAAAAAAAATTGGTTCACTAAAATTAGAGTTACCAAACTCCAGTTACGAATTTCCAAAGATGAGGGGCAAAGTGGTCTTTTCGCTTACACTACAACTACCGTGTCCAAACTAACAGATTTGCCTCACAGACCTGACGAAAAACCTTTTTCCTAACAAAGTTTTGTTTTAAGGCCGTTTTCCTAAGTTCACAAAAATAAGGGCAAATTTCCTAAGGGCAACTTTTTTTGATTTAAGGCCATTTTCCTAATTCTTCCTATTGCTAGATGCTCAAGTGGCATGTCCAGCAAAAAGAACAAGTCCAACCACTTTAGTGACCTTCACTGCTGGAAACTCGAATTGTTTCTTGGGTGTTGAATTTTTCTGTGCGTTTTTTTTATCCACAAAAAAATTATATTTTATTGTAGGTTTTTATAAAAACCCACAGAAAAATACAAAACCCATGGAAAAATTACATTATTTTTCCGTGTGTGATTAAACCCACAGAAAAATACAATCACACAGACAAGAAAAAAACAAACTTGACTATAAGTAACCGTGTAAGTGGTGATTACTAAGGGTGTTTTGTTGCCTCCGTTCCAAAATTATGGTTCGTTTGACTTTTTTACCTAAGTTTGACCACTCGTCTTATTCAAAAAATTTGAGTGAAACGTAGTCAAATTTTGATCATTCTCGAAGATCTTATGGTAATAAAGCAAGTCACAACAAAAAAGTGATATTTTAAACAATTTTTAAATAAGATGAATGGTCAAAGTTGATATAAAAAAGTCAAACAAACTAGTATTTAGAACAGACCAGTAATAATTACTGTACCAACAGAAAATTGAGTCGTTCCCATCCACCCACCAATAGCATGTTCCACACCCAACAATATCTATCGACATTGCTGTCAAACAAAATATTTACCTAGTATAAATTTCTCCTAAAAAAAAGTAAGCTTCTACCACGCAATAAATGTAGACAACAAACTCAAACCTCTGAAAACAAAAAGGTGATTCAATGGTAGTTTGATTTGACCCTTGAACTTTCAACATAATTTTTTTTCTCTCCCCTGGCGACTAATGTGGTGCTACATTGGACAAAAACGTTTTTTAACAACTATGTTAAAAACCAAAATGGTTTTTAGTGCTGAGAAATGACTAAAATACATTTTTTATAAATGAATGCCGGAAAATCAAACATGCGCAAAAGCCAAGGGGATCAAAAAGGACTTTTTCCAAAATAAAAGATTGTAAAACCCAGAAAATTCCCCATTTGCAACGTATCCATCACGACAAGTTTGGGCTGGATCTGAGACGAGAGATTGGGTTTGGTTTGGCTCCGTAAGCTAACTTCTCGGCCCACCTCAAATCTGCACCGCTGTCCTAGCTGAAAGGCCCAACTGAGAAAGACAGCTAGTAGAACCTTTGCTCTCGCCTGCATCCTAGTCCGGCGGCCGCATCCGGGCAGCTCCGCCGGTTCCTCGCCGCCGTCCTCCGTATATACCCGACTGCACTAGGGCTCCGTCTCATGGGGGCGTCCGAATCTCTCCTTTCTAGGCAGCAGCTGCAGCAGAAGCCGTGGCCGCAGTGGGCGGATGAGATCACGACGGTGTCCGAGGGCCGGCGCGACGACACCGACGCCGATCCCCTCGTCCGCCGCATCCGGGCTCTCACCATAGTAAGGCCTGAACTCTCTCGTCTCCTGACTCTCCCTGCTGATGCCCATGCCGAGATGCCCTTCGTATTAACGCTTTTGACTTCGGTTGGGGTTATGCACTTATGCTGTTGGGGATTTGTAGGCTCCGCCGCTATTGAGCTCTCAGTCTGAAGCAGAGGCAGAGAGCAGCCTCACCGATATCCTCGTCCGGAAGCCCTCTATCTCTTCAGCCACCTCTGGTGAGTGGCTGCTAGCCAGGATGCTATTTTGGTTGGTTTGTGTATTTCTATGCCAGCGAGATTCTGCATACTGGTGTCTGGGAATGTATAATGCATAATTGACTAATAATTGGAAACATGCTATAGTATACAACAAACATTGTCGCATTTCCATTATTATTGTTGAAGCTTACGGTGTCATGTTAATTTATCTGTAGGAAATCTGAACCCAAATGTTCTAGCTGAGCTTTTCTCCATGTACCGCGAATGGCAAGAAGAGAATGCAAAGAAAATTAGCCGAAAGCAGGTAGGTGGAATTCTTGTAAGAGCTCTCTCTATCAATTACTGAGGGGTCAATCAGGATATATGATATTGTGGTTCGAGTTACTAGTTAAGGCATACAGTATGCTATCCTATTATTTTGAATATAAAAGTACATTGCTTCATCTGTTTGCAGATATTCCCTCTGTTGATATTTTATCTTGATGGCAAGGCGAATAATTTAGATAATTGCAGTGTCAACTACCAAAGGCCTTTTGTTCTATGTGCTCTGTGTAACTGTGTTGCTTGTTCTGTTTGTCACCATATAAACATGATCTTGTGAAATAATGTGAAACTGGTTTTTGTGGTAGTAAATATCAACTTGGCCGGCACAAACCAGTTGTTGTTTCAGTCAAGACATTTCCTTCTGAGTTTAGTTGCATGAATTCTGGAAGAGAAGATTTGATATTCATTTTTATGAATAGTTGTCTTATTTCCCCTAGAGTTTCCTTTTAGTTTCATTGTTTTGACCAATATTTGTCATAGTGTACTCCTGTCATGTTGAACTGCAGTGCTTACAGTAGATATGCAGTTCTGCACTTAAAAGTACCATGGAGAAATTAAGTAATGAATTCTAAATGTTCGAGGTAAATATGCAAGCAGTGCTTATAGAAATGTCTCTGAAGTCTGCTTTAGGAGATTTTGCATTGCTACCATTAGAGCTTAGCAACTCCTTTATTTTTGTTTGTCGCCTAGTTTATGATAAGCAGCTCTAATATGGAACATCTTGTTGCAGGAGGAGATAGAAAACAAGATAGAAACAGCTGATGCATTGGCAATTAAGCTTCTCAAGCGGTTCAACTATTCTCTTACTTCCATGAGATCCACCTCCCACAATCTTTCTGAAGGTAATGATGCAATTTTCTTTCTTAAGTAGGTCCTCAACTGTAATAAGCCGTCTACTACATTTTTTGGGCATTTTAGCTCTAGCCTAATTGAGGCAGGCGAGCAATGTTAGCTTGTGCGGCTACCTGTTCCGAATAGCTTGGAATATCATGGGAGTATCCGAATTACATTTTGATATACCCCTCTTCAATATTGCAGTTCATCCATTGCAGATCGAAGTTGGTGAGTTGAAGGGCAGGTTAACTGAAGTTATAAGCAACTGCGATGCATTGTGCAAGAGAATTGCTACAGAAGGACCAGAAAGCCTACGATCATCTGTTCAACCTTTCATGACTTCTGGAGCAGAGGCAGAAGGGAGCGGTTCACTTGACCCAAAACAAGAGTCCTGAATTGTACAATGAAACTGCTTACAGCATGTGCAAAGAAATTTCAGAGGATGATTAGTAGGTCCTGGATAAATGCAGTATATACATACATGTTTCTAGGTAGGTCAAATGTCTGGAATTCTGTCTCTCTTGTTGTAGCGTCTCAAGTCATGACCATGTCTGTGCGGCACTAATTTTAACATTAACATCAGGTGAAGCTCGGACTGTTTGAGCCCCTGCACTGATTTGCACACGTATGGCTCTAGAAAGCCTTACTGCTGAGCCTGGAACACAAAAACCTTAGTGCTCACCCCGGAACGCTCCCCATTCTATATGAGAGCATCTCTAACTGTCTTTTAGAAACTCGCTCTTTCATCATTTGAATAGTTGTTTGAATAAAAATTGGTCTCTAGATCTTTCCACACCCCAATATACCTTTAGCACACTTTGTAAAGAGGCTTTCGGAGTTTCTCTAAGCACATCTTCAACCGGGCTTGTCCTGCACATCCATGCAAAGGTTTAACCGTTGAAGGCCAGCGCCACTATGCGGCTATGCCCGTCACGTTCGCGCACTGCCGCAACACCAACAGCGTGCACTGGCAGGTGCCGCCTGTATCAAGCAACCAACAGTCTTCGCGGCGTATTTAAGCATCTAGAAATCAGGTAACTTGAGGCGCACTTCTACAGTTTGTTTTTCAAATGGATTGAGCTAGCTTTAGGACACATACGCAAAACTGTGCTGCAAACCTGTAAGACTAAGGAGGCACATTCTTTGCTGTCCATAACATGTAAAGTTTCTTGGTGCAACAGCGGTACAGTAATGCAGTAGGTGTCTTTCTTGACCTTCAGTTCAGTGCGCACATCGTCCTTCATATTTATAGGCTACAATAATGCTCAAAAAAAAAAAATTATAGGCTACAATAAGCTATACGGCATGCAGGCTGCAGGCGCACGTTGCAATACTGCATGGTAGTAGGCTGGTAGCGTGGCTTAAAGCTTAATCGATCAATTGTGCCAGACGCCTTGATGAGGCCCACGCTCCGGCGGGCGGGCATAGAACATCGCCGGCGCTGCTCCCACGAGGCGTGCGTCGACGTAGAGCGCGGCGGCGGCGTTCGGCGGCGGCGGCGCCGGGTGGAACCCATCCATAACCGCGAACTGCATCTCCTCCGACGGCTTCCAGTGCCGCTTCCGCTGGTTGATGAACCAGTTGTTGATCTGCTTCTGCTCCAGCCCCGTCGACTCCGCCAGCGCGATCTTCTCCATCTCCTGCACATGTACGCAGGCAACAATGGCGCGGCATGCAGCCATTTAGCTATTTACATGCCTGTGGCTCGGAATTTCCATGCATGCATGCAACCATTTAGCTATGGATGTGTGCGTACCGAGGGGTAGGGCCATCGATAGTGCAGCTCCCACCAGCTGAGCAGCTTCTGCCGGGCCTCTTTGGGGAGCTTGCCTTTCTTCCTCTTCTTGCACAGCTCCTTCCTCAGGCTGCCCAAACACCCGCTGTATTTCCTGAGGAGCTGCTTCTTGAGCTCCTTGTCATCGGAGCAAGGGTCGACGAAGCCGAGGGCTGCTTCTGCTGCCTCCATGCTGCCGCCGCCGCTGACTTCTTGGTCGTCGTCGGACATATCGATTCCAGTTTGATCTTCGGATACACAGCCAAGTATATGTTAAAACATTTACTTATTATGACAATAATCAAAAGCACCGGAGGAACGATTACAGTGGCACTAATGCATCAATGAGCGAACTAATTAACACAAACACTAAAAACAGTGGGACAAATTACATCCGTGTCTTTTTTTTTTTGGCCTATGGCTCACAGAGAACTATTGATGAGAGAATAGAGATACAAGTTGACCACCCGCGGCACTAGTTAATTACTCACCCCGACATAAGTCGTTTTGACTTTTGAGTAAATAGTTTTTGCTATGTATCTAGACATAGGTTGTACCCAGAGTAAAAATGATGGAGCAAACAAATCAAAACGACTTATAATTATTTGAAAAACGGAGAGAGAAGTATATACTCTACTCACAAGTCACATCTCTCAATAGGGATCTAAATAAACTATATGACTTGAACCCATAAATAACCATGAGAAATAGCAATATATAGTTAGGGTCGTTGGACATGTTAACTAACTACGCAATGCATGATACAAACGGCTACACTACATATGCTTAGTCAAGTTTAGTCAGTAATACATTCAATAAATTGCTTAGAATATCGTTCTTTACAATACACACAAATTAAAGGGCAGTTCTGGTGCTATGACGTTCGATGGAGATAAAATACATTGGACGCCCCCCCTTCCCCCGCCTGACATGCCTGCACAACGTCGCATCTGGGGACGTGCGGCTCCCAAAACATGTGCCCCTTTCCCGTGTCCGCATCCCCTTCCCCCCCACCATGCTCCCGTCCCCTGCCGCATCGTGGGCTTCCCCACCACACTGACCGTCCTCCATCACTAGTCGTCCCCCATCTCAAAATATATTGTTGCAACACTAAAGAACACATGTTGCAACATTTCAGATCAGCAATTTCAAGTCGCAACATCCCAAAAGGCCTCATTTGCAACAACTTCACTATTGAAACATCTAGAAACACATGTTACAACTTTTGAAAATAATAGTTGCAACATCGAAAAAACATGTTGCAAAATCCCAAATTGATTCTTGCAACATTAAAAAACACTTTGAAAGGATAAAGATGCCCAAGAAGGGGGGGGTTGAATTGAGCTAATTCTAAAATTTCACGCGGAATTAAACCCTACTAGCCCATATTCACCCCTCGGTGCCTAAGTGTGTTCCTAATGATTCTGCCATCAAAAATTTTGCACCCTAGTTCCAATCCTATTCTAACATGACAATTCTAGAAATATAAATTATAAGAATGTAAATGCTAGAAAGTAAATACGAAATACAAAAGGGGCAAGAAACACGACGATGTTTTTTCAAGGTATCGGAGAGTCGCCACTCCCAACTAGTCCTTGTTGGAGCACCCGCGCAGGGTATAGCTCCCCGTTGATCCGCGCAAGGACCAAGTGCTCTCTAGGGCTGATTCTTCATTGCTCCGACGCAGTGAATCGCCAAGAACCGCTCACAAGATGAGTTGGACCATCCACAAGCTCCGCCGGATGATCACCAAGCTCCCAATCACCACAAAGCCGTCTAGGTGATGGCGATCTCCAAGAGTAACAAGCACAAACACTCACTTGACCACTAGCTCGAAGCCTAATGAGATCGATGGACGCACACTTGCTACACTCTTTGACTAATGAGGGCTTCAACCTTGGATTCTCAAATCTCTAGCACCTCACTTAGGGCTCTTGTACTCAAATGTATTTCTCAGCTGAGCAAATGGGCAAGAGAGCTGATATGGAGGAGGTGGGGTTGTATTTATAGGCCAAAGTCCGAAATCCAACCGTTATCTCCACTTAAGCAAATTTCGAAGGCTTCGGACGCGTCTGACGCATTATACATTTGAATCATCAACTAGCCGTTGGAGGCGTCAGACGCATCCGACGCCTTGCCTCCAGATGCGTCCGGTGGTCTGGCCAAAATGTTGTACTCTCTGAGTTGCGTCAGTACGGCGTTGGACGCGTCCGGTGCCGGCTTCCGACCCGTGCAAGTCCTTGGTGCCAGCTCCAGACGCATTCGGCGCAGCACGACTGCTGCATCCGACGCTCGTTGGTGTCTGGCTAGGCACGCCTGTGCCTGGCCGGCACTGGCGTCAGCGTCCGACGCTCGATTCGAAGCATGTTCCTCTTGCAATTCAAATTCTTAGCAAATGACTTCGAATTCAATCAATCTTAGGGTTTTCTTGCAGCTTCCTACTGCTAAGTTTGACAAGTGTGCACCACACCTAACCATTAGACTCACCTAGGCAAAGCTACAAATTTGCACCTCCCTTAATAGGACGGCCAAAGGAGAAACAAAGTCCTATCGACTAATCTGTCGTCCTTCAACACCATCGACGAACGAAACTAATCATCCTAAACCATGCCGTCCATCCTTTGAAAACCGAAATGATTTCCATCGATAGGGGGCATGAAAACCATATTGCCCGAGATGCCATTACCCAGACCTAACTTACCACTGTTTCTGTAAAACGCACGTTAGTTATGATAATTACATTGTCATCAATCATCGAAACCCACATAAAGGGTCCTAGATGCTTTCACACATGTTGCAACATCTCAAATCGCTAGTTACAACAACTCCAATCGCTGATTGCAACAAATTAAAATTGAATATTGCAACATGCAAAAAATTGATAGTTGCAACATTCAAGAAAAATGTTGCAATCTTAAAATCCATTGCTACAACATTCAGAAATAAAATGTTGCAAATCTCAAACCGACTGTTGCAACACCGCAAAAAAAATCCACTACTGACACGGAAGGAAGGGGAAATAGGTGAGCCACATGGGTGGAAGGACGTCATTAGGTGTGCAGATTGAGCCACCTCCATGGCCACTGTCGCCAGCTGGTGGAGGACAGCAACATGCCACTAGATCTGCGTGGTGCTCCATGGATCTACCACCATGGGGTGCGCAATAACACCGGCAACACGTCGTCGAGGTCACCACGGAGAGGCCACCATGGGTCCATGGCCATCGACAAGGTTGTGGAGGCACATCGGTCTCAAACTCTATCGGGTGGATGCTTAGTAAACCACATGCTACCGCTAACCCAATTATACACTTTCGTGTTTGCTTCCCGTAAAGGGGTTAAGTTGGTGATGGTTGTACGAATTCTAGAAACATTATATATTGTTCTAACCAACACTTAACAACTAAGATGGGATTAAACGCCACAATCTCACATCAACATGCACTTTGGTCACTATGGATCAAATTCAAATTTGGGATGGATGTCATCGTTGGTCCAACACACCGAAACCAAGCAAAAAACGACGAACTTGTTCTCTCAACATATGTAGACCTCCTTACCCCATGCGACCATGTGCTTGCCTCGGCGAAGATTGGCTCACAATGTCCAAAAAGCTCATATGCAGTCTCGGTGAGTGAACCATATTGTAACATCAGCTTACTTACGCTTTCATCGATCATCGCTTCGCGCATAAGGGTTAATCCAGAAAATAATGGTACGGAACCCTAGCCTATAAAAACCTTATATGTTATTCTAACCCACCTCTCAACCATCAAAATATGATCAAACCCTAAAATCTCATATCCATATATACATGGGTTACTTTGAGCCAAATCCAAACGCGGGATCAAGCACTTATATTGGCAACCACATATATACACTGTGATAATTATTTGCTAGAGAGACAGTGAGGGGAGGGTCATCACGGATTTTACGAGAAAATAATCGTGCACATCTCTTTAGTTTTTGATGCTAGATAAAAATCCACCGCCGGTTGCATGAGCTACAGCTGTTTTGACTTTTTTTTGAGAGGGAAGAACAGTAATTTTGATACTCAAGTTAAAGGAGCACTGTTGTCCCAGTATATGAGACCAGACAATTAGCTCATGCAACAACCCAAGCATAGGATTTGCCCCCAAAGGGCAGCCAACTTCTTCGCATTTATAAACAGCAAAGCAAAACTTTAGCGCCAGGACCAGTATATGAGACCAGACATGTGTGCGCAAGACGTTGCTTATATAGCTACCATGTAGCGCTACGAAGTACCCCTCGGTCCGAAAAATAAAAATCTCATTTTTGAAGAAATCAAACAATGTAAAATTTAACTCTTTCAAAAAATTATATTGATGTTGTATCTTCTATAAACTATATTTCATAATTAATATGTTGATATTACGGATCATAAGTATTAGTAATTTTTAAATGAAACATAAGTACAGCACAAGGATTATATTTTCATTCTGAATGGGAGTAGTACTGCTGCACCCTAAGAAATTGGTAGGAGCAAATGGCAAGTGCTACCTCCATCTCGAGAAGAATACCATTCTAGCTTTGGACTAATTTAAACTAGAAAATATACTCATTCTGATCGTTACACGAGAGAAACGCATAACGTAGCTTATGCTAGTATATACTTTGAGCTATATATGAGTATCACTTATGTTAGCAATATGAAGGGGGAAAAAAACTTCTGCTAGCTATATACCTAGGCATGTACTAGTCGTCGTCACAAGAACAAATTCTCTGACAATTCTTTCGCTTCATGAAAAGGAAAGGAAAATCTGTTAGCCTAATAAGGTTACTGTGGTGACTATTTTGCTAGTGAGATGACGAGCGAGGTAATTAATATGGACCTATTAACCGTTGACAATTAACGGGAAGGTTAATCACCTGCAGCTGTAGCTCCCATGAGTGGCCAGGTGTTGTTGGTGATGGAGTTGAGCTGCAACTCCACCGTCGTCAGGAACTCCTTGGCCTCCCGGAGCGGCCGGCTCAGCTCCTCCTTCCACGCCACGAGCAGCTCGCAGTAAGACTCCTGATGTCACGATATACAAACTTTCACATATATCGAAGGCCAAACACACATATTCATTAGTAACTCTATGGTATACTATTAGAATCTTCAAGATCCCAGGTCCTCATGAGGCCATATATATGCATGATCCCAGGGACGACACGATCGAGAGGCTGCAGGATGTTCATGCCATGTACAAAGCATGCTGTTTGATACTCCACTCACCATGAACTGGTCCAGCTCCGGGTCCGGCCTTGTATCGTGCGCGTCGGCCGCGGCGACTGCACGCTGCCACGCCTCGCGCTCCCTGGCCGCCGCCGCTATCTCCTCGGCCGCTTCCGGCGGGCAGCCGACCTGAGCAAGGCGAACACATACAACAGGAACGAATGAATTGAGCAAATGTAATCTACGAAGGAGAGCAACACGATGCGACACAGGAATATGAACACGTGAACGCAAGTGAAAGTTGAAGGTTCATCAGCGCGCGTGCCTTGTGGCAGTCCAAGAAGGCGGCGAGCAGGCGGTGGTAGCGAGGGTGGGAGATGATCTTGGCCTTGATGGGGTCTAGATCGGCAACGCGGCCGCCATGGCCAGTACTGACGCTAGACGACGCATGGATCATCATTGGTGCAACACCTCCGTGTTCTCGGGCTGCTGCTTCACCGCCGGCAGCTGATGAGCTTGGGACGGTGTAGACTTGCACCGAGACCTTAGAAGAGGACAGCAATGATGAAGGCGCCGCAGGCCTGGCAGCACCGCCCAGGTGCCCGCGGCCCCCAAGATCCGAGAGATCCTCCATCGTCAAGAAATTAGCTACTCCTAGCTAGGTTTCGTGATCTGGGTAACGAGAGAAGAAAAGGGCTAGCTAGCTAGGGCTAATAAATAATAAGCATGATGAGAGATTTGTTTGCTTTGGCTTTGAGATCTTTTGCCGCACTACAGTAGTAGAGGAATTTGGGGATAAATAAAAGGAGAGAACTGGAGACGAGATTTGCAGCACTACAGTAGTAAAGAGGAATTTGGGGATAAATAAAAAGAGAGAACAGGAGACGAGAAGGGACAGGACGATACTGTACGTGGCTGCGGGATTCGAGTGGCTGGCGCAGGGAGATCGAGATCGCAGAGCTAGCGTAGCTACGAGTAGTAGGAAAAGAAATGTCTGGGCGAGGTCTGGTGGCCGTCATGTCCGACGTCAAATCGGGGGCCGAGTGCGAAATTATGCAGTGTGCTGTCGACTTGAGCAGTGTACGCACGGGTGTGATTGCTGTGGTTTGTTTAGTTCGCAAATTTATCTCAAATTTCACAAAAAATTTCTATTCCTATCATATTAAAATATTAATAAATATATAGAATATTAAATATAGATAAAATCAAAAATTAATTATATAATTTTGTTATACTCTACGAGACGAATATTTTAAACCTAATTAATTAATATTTAAATAATTATTAGTAAATAAAAATAAAATTACTACAGTATACTGTAGCAACGCGAAATCGGTGCCCCGGCCAACTAAACGAGGCCTGTGTTTTTTGGACGTGCTGACAGCGCAACGGCCATTTGATGATTATTTGTAGCAGTTCGATACGCTACTCTCTTTCTACCCCTCCATAGCTAGCTAGATTTAGGCCTTCGTATTTTAGATTTTACTCTAAATTTTACTATAAAAAAGAAAATTTTTTATCACATTAAAATATCGGTATACGTATAGAATATTAAATATAGATGAAATAAAAAATTAATTATACAGTTTTGTTGTACTTTGCAAGACGAATATTTTAAACCCAATTAATTAATATTTGGACAATTATTATCAAATAAAAACAAAATTACTACAGTATTTAATAGAATTTACTATACAAAATTAGAGGCCTTGTTTAGATTCCAGATTTCACCCTAAATTTCACTGTACAAAAAAAAGATTTTTCATCACATCAAAATGCCGGTACATGTATGGAATACTAAATATAGATAAAATAAAAAACTAATTACATAGTTTTATTATACTTTACGAGACGAACATTTTAAGCCTAATTAATCAATATTTGGACAATTATTACCAAATAAAAATAAAATTACTACAGTATTTAACAGAATTTAGTAAAGTTGGTGCACTGGCCTAAGACCTTAAAAAAGCCATACTGCATAAAAAAGATTTGACTCGATCGTTGAAAAATAAGATGTATAATTATTTTGAAATAATGCATGTTTTATTGTTTAGATTAGAGGTATGCTATACCTTTGTAATAATTGTGATATGGCTGTAGAGAGATGGCAGGGCACCGAACATGTTTCTCAAGTGAGTTTTACTGTTCATTCGTTTGTTTATCTTTCATTACATAGAAAACCATTCTAAATTATAGATCGTTTTAGTTTCCTATGGAAAATAATTAATGTATGGGTCTAGTTGGTTGGGTTTCAATTCCTGCCTAACCAAAACAAATGACATACCAAAATTAGTTGTAATTAATTGGTTCATTGTCAAAGACACTAATGTTTATGATCAAAGTTTTTAGCCAGTCTTCAGAAAATTCCTGTGAAATGTATAAATAGAAAGCCTTGATTTTAGTGGTATACCAATTGCTTACCTCTGTATTGTGCTCTAACTTTAGCAAAGAGATTTTAGCAAGCCTAAGTTTTAGCTTGTAAGAATTGGAACCCAACCAAACAGCCCTATATCTCGATGAAAACTAGATCTCCATAAAAAGCTAAAATAATCTATGTTGATCTAGGAATCTGTTAGAGTAGATGCCATAAATTTATAACGACATATCATCACACGAGTGACATATATGCAAAACACAATGTTGTCTTTTATATTTAGTCACGCTTCTCTCTCGCTGAAATAAACAAAGAGCAACCCCCCTCCTCGCTGATATTCCTAATAGAAATAACCGTCAGTCTCTTTTTAACTATCGTTCATACTTTTTTTTTCTGAAAAGTCAAATTTATTCAATTTGAACCAAATATACATAAGAAAATATTAATATTTATGATACATAATAAATATTATTAGATATATAATTGACAATAAACATGTTTCGACATACAAGTACTCAGATCTAACAAAAAAAAAAGTTGATCAGCACAAATACGGGAAATATCCATATAGCAACACTGAAAAAGAACACAGAGTACTACGATAACTGATCTCCTATATTCTACTATAGCAGCTGGATCAATATTTGGATCCTTTGTTAATTTAACATTAGTTCAACAGATCGATCTGCACATAGTTTTTTTTTTAAAAAAACAACAGATCTGTACATTTCTTGTCAAAGGCCTCGCTGAACAAAAAAAAAAACCTAGTATAGCGTAACAAGATAGGGCAGCGCCTGACGCGTTCGTTTTCTCAACTTCCACGGTAGGGTACCATCTTAGATTTCCCATCAGTTTGTGATCGACAATCAACTGTCACGAGTCCTTTTTAGTTGTCGGTTCATAAAAAGCGACCAATCGCTAAACATCGGATAATAAAATTACCCCACTAGCTAATAATTATAAGAGTCACCACCAGTAGACTTGAACACGTACAGGTCATTCAATTCTGCACCGAACTCTTTCTTCTCCTGCCGTTGTTGCACCGCACCACACTGCCAAACCAGAGGCCGGACCACACTACCAAACCGGCCAGAGATCCGCTTCCAATAACAACGATTTATCAATAATACAATGAGCTTGAGACGGTGTAAATAGAGCACCGAAAATAGTTATCAAGGGCAGGAGTAGACTGATGGCATATCCAGGGACATTCCAAATCACCCAAATTTGAAGTTGCCGACGCAATTTATATTTTTTTTACACAATTTCTCATCATGGTCTTTGACCGGTATATATTTCCTTTAGGAATCACGTGTCATGGACAAACATTCAAATATACACATGCACTCACTCTATCGGGTAGATCTCAAGATTGATGATCAAGGCACAGTACTGTCAAATTCTAAAATAAATTAAAAAAATATGATCACCAACATGTCAAGTCGAGGACCCAAATTTAAGTTCAAACGAACGGATCGAGTCCACCCTATCGTCGGGGTCCTAAAAAATCTGATCGGCCCCCCGCGTCACTCCAAGGGGCGACTCAGGCGGCGTCTCGCCGCGCCGCCGCCGAAGACCGCCGCCTGCGCTCTCCACTCTGCGCCTGCGCTCTCCACTCTGCCTTCGCCTGAGCCAGCCCTAGGAAGCCCGGACAGAGCGAGGATGGCGGTGGCAGGACTGGGTTTCTTCTCCTCCTGTGTTGTTCTTCTCTCCCATGGAGCTCCAGCAAGCCACCGTGGGGGAGTTGTTCCTGCCTACGTCGTAGGGGCCGGCTAGCTGGGCAGCTTTACCTGGCCGATTGGTGGCAAGGCTCCTACGAATACGATTGATGGTGGAGGCGGTGGCGCCTGGCTTGGGGCACGAGATCTCGATCTTGTCAACCTGTGACCCTTGGGCTTGGGGCAGTGGAGCCAGAGCCGTCGCGTGACTAAGCTTCGGCGGCTTTACTTGCACAACGGTTGCAACCGCCTAGGCGAGTACAATGACGGCCAGATCAAGATGGAGGCGGCAAACCGACGACAATCAATTACATATCATTTCGGTAATTGATGGGCGAAATGGCAGTACTACCAAGTTTTGACAGCGGTGACGCCTGTGGGCACCACTTTCCTTGCTGAAGGTGTCATCTTGTCCTTCATGAGAATCTCTCTATGTGAAAACCTATCTCCAGTTCTCTAGTGGGGCGACGATGACGTGTGCGGATGTCATTTTTCTCGATGGAGACGTTGCTCTTGAAAGATCCCTTGGGTTGTCGGCCAACGAGATGGTGGCTCTCTTGCATATACACCAGGTGCTTCGTGCTGTTGCCAGGATACAACATCTGGTGTCTTCAATGGTGATCGGTGTCTAACGATCAGATGTGTTTTGGCAACATTGTCTCGATGTTGATGGTCATATTCTCGTGGATTTGACATCACAGAGCAAGTTAGTTGTCATGTAGGACTACTCGAGTTCCTTGTTGAGGATGTATTTGCCTTTCGTTAGCTTTTTTATTTTAGTTTTTTTTCTGTTATAATAATTTGACCTGATGCATTTTTGAAAGAGGATAATTAAAGCTGAAAATTTATTTTCCTTTATCTAAAAACTCGTGTCCTTTGTGTCATATATACAAATCTGATCTAAGCGTTTATATTTGCATATGGTTAATATATCTGTCACGTACGCTCACAGGCCGGTGATCGCATGCATACATAGCGCGAGTCATTCTTCCACATTGTTATATACCCAGGAATCGTGCCCATGAAGTCCACCAGCAAGTCTGGCCCTTGTGGCATGCTGGGGACAGTGTCAACATCGCACAAGAAAGCTATACATATCTCATGTGACCTGATGATTCGATGCCGGATCAAACATAATCCATGTGATGGACGAGGATGGTAGTGGTAGCCAATGCTGCAATGCAACTACCATAGATTAGACGCTGAGAACCGCTCGCACTCAGTGTGTCACCTGCTGGCTGTTCGAAAATGCTCTCTCTTTCCATGGTTCCGTTCGCACAGGTCTTGTTTAGTTCACTCCTAATTCTAGCATTTGATACTATATAAAAAAAGATTTTCTATCACATTAAAATGCTGGCACATGTATAGAGTACTAAAGGTAGATGAAATTAAAAATTAATTATACAGTTTTGTTATACTTTGCGAAACAAACGTTTTAAGCCTAATTAGTCAAAGTTTGGACTTTTTTTCATAAATACAAACGAAATGCTATAGGAATTCCAGCCCCAATTTAGAGAACTAAACAACGCCTTAGACTAGGACACTTTTTTGGCTGTTTTTTCGTTGATTAATAGTGTTTTTTTTCACTTGCTTAATTGTATTGGCAGTTTAGGTTATATATAAGACTTCTTAAGTTTCCTTCATCAACAGAAGGAGCAAAGTAGTAGAGGTCTGCATGTGCTTCTTCAGTTGATGCCAATTGCGGCAGACTTGTCTGGCTACATGTCTAGCTAGCTACTGCAGAGTAAACAGAGATGTCTCGGGCATTATTTGGCGCAAGCACACAGCCATGGTGGCTGCGAAGGCTTGCTTGGCCTTGGCGATGGCGGCCCAAGGCCCCCAGCCGACAGGGGTGGCAAGGCAAGGAATGACGGAAGTGAAAGGTGGTCACGAGACCTCGGGTTGGGACCGCCGGCCGGCCCCTCGACGCCGACGGACAGGACGGATCAGCAGCAGCCAGTGAGCGCCAACCGCGCTGCCTCTGTCGTGCCAGAGCCAGGATTCAGGGAAAACCGCGACGCTCGCCCGGTCTGGTCCGGCCGGGGGCGTCAGTTCCTGCCGCAGGGGCCAGGTAGCCAAGGCTGCATTTGCTGCTGCATCACCTGGCGCGGGCGCACACCGGCTCTCCTCGCTCGACAGCAACAAACGGCTAGCTAGCTAGCTTTGGCCCATCGAAGGCAAAAGGAGATGCTGCCCGCCCTGTTGCTTTTTGGGGGTTTCCATTCGTCGCATCGCCGGCCATTTCGTTCCCGGAGAGCGGAGAGAGAATAGAATAGGAGCATGCGCCCAGCAGCATTGTCATGTTCGTACGAGAACCCTAATCATCATCATCATCGCAGTTGTCATCCTGGATAGAGCTATATCCGGAGGTGGAGAGGGAGATGTTAATTGAAGGTGTGGACATATGCATATATTAATGCACGAGCGGCACTTCTACAAGACTGATGACAATCGACAATCACAAACCCCAGAGAGAAGCTGCAGCTCAAGGAAGCACCAAAGGAAGACGAAGAGGCAGGTGGGGCAACTGCTGGGATATGAGGGTGCTATGCTAGCCAGAAAATAAAATTTTTTGACCTTATAAACCAAGATCTACTGCTAGTTACAGGTTACGGGATTACCACTAGACGCGCAGGTGCAGCGGAAGACGACTCGAGTAGTCGTACGCGTCGCAGCAGACAGTGCAGTTGCGTGGTCGTTCGTCGCGTCAATCCCCTTGCGCTGTTCGTCCCAGTGCTCCACATGCAGCACCTCCGAGGAATCCCACACGTGCAGGGAAGAAGCGATGCGCCTCCGGACTGCTAGGTTCGCGAGGAGCAGAAGGCACGAGCGTGGAGAGGGCGGCGGCGGCTATCAAAGGCGTCCAACCCTGACCGCGCCCCTACCCCTTGCTTATATAGGCGTCCCCAATGATCTTACGAGTTGGAGGCCCATTAGTAACCCTAAGCCATGTCTAATTTGGGTCCAACCCGAATTAGGCTTTCAGCCCCTTAAGCGTGCGACCCTATGGGTTCACGCACACATTGACATGAGCCGAGAACTTCTACTCGTCCAATAGTTGACAACAGCCTCTAGCAAGGCGTGACAACTTCTATGTGCATGCAAAGATCATATCAGACGAATCACTAAGACCACATACAAGTTATTTCCTTTGCCACTCGATATATGGTTTAACTCGTGGGTTAACACTTAACCCAAGCAAGGCCATGCATTTGTTGATCCAATCACTCGAGTGATCCAGTGATATCTCTCGAGTAGAGAGGGGCAAATTCCATCTTGATTGTCTATGTCTCATAGCATGCTTCCCGATCACCCGAAGACCATCTTTATAACTACCCAATTACGGAGTAGCGTTTGATAGTCCCTAAGTAGGCCGTTTCACATCTTGAGTATATACCATAATCTTAGGTCTAAGGACATAACATACATGACGTGAATAGAGACTTTCTCATATCGGGTCAGTCCAGCCTACATGTCTCACATATGTCCACATTATTAGTTTGACATCTTCATGTCCATGACTTGTGAAACATAGCCATCAACTAATACATGTGCTGGTCTAATATTTAAGTGTGTTCTCACAAGAACGCCGATCAGAGACAACTTTAGAATAACCATTCAAGTAATTGAGTTCCACAAACAATTCACATAATCGCCAATCAATACAAGTTGTCTATAATAGATATGCAATGAACACTTTATTAATCATGGATACAATCGAAATATCATCATCTACATGATTAGCTCTAGGGCATATTCCCAACAGGAACATGACTCAAGCTTCTTCAAGAGCGTCTAAAGTTTCATGTGCTTTCGGATGAAAACTACTCCTACGAAGCATGCACAATGGAGTCGTGTGGATCCTTTTATAGCTCTTGTTTGAGTATATGGGGTTAGAAAGTTTGGATGTACTTTGTACACGATCACCTTGCATACATCTCGCTCGGCTCCTCAATCCGAATCCTAGTCCAGATGTATTTGAGCCTAGTAATCAGCAATTTGATGGAGCAGACTAAAATGACATATGCAATTGAGTCTAATTCGGCAAAATTGCCAGTGAGTTGTGCTCTTGTGCCCATCTAATTCTGAGTTCCCATGAAGCAGACGAGGACAGCCACCCTAGGATGCTCAAATACATATTTAGGACTTTGCACAACTTCAAATAATAAACCTTTTTAAATAATAAAAACGAGTCACCTACAAAGTTGTAGACCAATTTCTAACATTTTGGTATAATAAAGATTGTCTTCATTAATTTCATATGAAAAGTATTGAATTATTCTTTCCTATGTAACTATTTCTAAAGTGGGGTTTTATCAAAAAATTTCGCCTCTACTATGGACATTTTTCACCCCTTGTATATTTCTTTCTTTCTAATTTGTTACTAGCAAATATGCTCGTGCGTTGCAACAGGAATTATAACTTGTGTCATTTGTTCTAGTACACTTTAGAATCATATAGCGTACGTTGGTTGGGCATATGCTATCTAACTCGCATGAATATAAATCATGAGTATAGACGGCTATGTCTATGGCTAGCGGCGTCATATGTTCATTTTACAGTGTACGGTGGTAGCAGCTGCCCTCAATAGCGGCGCTAAGGCCAGTGGCGGCTCCCGTTCATTTGGCCTTGTGTGCCTCGGTACCGCCATCATGGCCTTCCACGTCCAGTCCAACGTGGACGAGGTCCTCGCAGCGTCAGCTAGCCAAGCTCGTCGCCTCTCCTGGACAAGTGGACCTGGTTGGCAGTGCAGACTGCGGAAGCCGGGGCGCGAAGTCTTGATCTGATTTCCACTTGGATCAATTCGTGCTAGCCAAGCTCGCCGCCTTGCCTGCACAAGCGGACCTTGATGGCGGCGCTGAGGCACGTCGCGGGCACTTTGGGCGACTTGGAGGCTTGATCTGATTTCCAAATCGATCGATTTGTGTATGGGTGGATTGGTTTGATTTTATAAGTTATTTGTGTTTTCGGAGCTACTTTTATTTCAGCTTAGATTTGGATGAGAGACCATCCATAATGATAAGTGTCAAAGTTGAACGATAACAACACAGACAATTCTCATTCATGTCAAGTTTTTTGACTATTTTTTTTCATCTTTGCTGTTGCGTACTATTCTTGTTGGATTTGGATTTACCTTTTACCCGATCTTCACCGTCCGAATAGAAGCTTGGATGCCATAATTAAATAATCCTAGTTCTAAACGGACTCTGAACGCAAACGGGAGGAGAGGCAGAAAATTAAATATAATCCTAATTCTGTATAGACTGGACGTAGAGGAGAGGAATCTACCGTCACCGATCCAAACACGGAGGTGAAAGAAAATTAGGTGGAGAAATTTTCGCTTTTTATAGATAGGTATAGATTTATATGGGCTATTGCGTACAAATTGTGGGTTTGATGCAAGTTTTGTCACCCAATTTGCTTCGGTTGTAAGGGGCCAGGCTTGAGTTGCATTTGGGCTCAAATAAATAATACGGCCCGGTTCGATCCAGCCTCAGCTTGAGTTTGGCAACGCGCGGTCTTCTACATCGGCTTAGCCCGCCCTGCGACGCCTAGCACGTGGGCTAGGGATAGAAGCGTCTGTACCATTGGGCTTTAGTGAAGCTAACACCGCGACAAACCCAACAGGCCCAAGGGCATCCGAAAGCTCCCGGCCCGCAGAGAAACTGTTAAGCACTTTGGTCTCAGCCAGTTGGGCCAACTCAGCATGGCGACACTTTGGTCCCGGTCCACGCTCCAGTCGTCTTCAGGGAAAAGCTCGGGGTAAGCCAAGTCGGCAAGCCCATCCATCCAATGGTCCATCGCAAACAGAGTTGCCATGCTAACCCCATGCCGGCCCCATACGTAGCGCTCGCATCGCATTAAGCCCGCAGCACAGGCGACCCAGTCTTCCGGTCGCCGTCTATCGGGATCGGGGGCGGGGGGGGGGGGGGCATAATACATAGGTACATGTAGGCTGCGGCCGCCGGCCAGCCGGACGCGCGGGCGGTGGCGTCTAGCGCGTGTCCAACTCGTTGCATGGGCAGCATGGAGGCCATGCCCATGCATGCACCTCCTCTCCCTGTTGAACCCAGGTGGCGCACATTTACGCCTAGCACGCGCACTAGCCGCATGTCTCGACGACAACGACACGGCGGCGGCGGCGGCGGCCAGACGTGTCACGGTGTCCGGATGAGCAAGAGGTCGGTTTGCCACTGCTGCTTGTGCTTGTCCGCATTCTCGGCACTCGAGAGAACGAAGTGGCGTGGTGGTGACCAACTTCTCCTCCTCGTCAAAGCTTAGCAGGGCGCGAGCAACCGAGAAACAACGCGAAACCTGTGCGCTCGACGCGATCGAGCGCCGTGCTTAAAGTGCTCCGGCCATCCATCCACGGATGACGGATGGATGGACTCGGAGCGGAGAACGACACGCATCAGACAGAGATCGACCGCGCGACATGGGGCCATGCAAGCCCTCGGCTTGCGGCGGCCGGTCGGCTTGCGGCGGCCGGTGGGTCGCCCGTCGCCCCTGTCCCAGTCCCAGTGTCCCGGCCAGACAGAGCCGCCGACCACGGCCACGGGCCACGGTCACGCGCGCGCCAGGGGAAACCAAACCGATAGATCAAACCGCCCGGACCGGCGGACGGGTAGATAGGCAATCCGGCGAGCGGGCCTACCTTAGCTCGGTACTCCCTCCGTCTCGCAAAAATAACGCACATTTTAATTTTTGCACTCTGTTTGACCATTCGCTTATTTAAATTTTTTATATAAATAGTAAAATAAATAAATTATTATAAAAATATCTTTAATAATAAAATAAGTCATAACAAAATATATAATATTTATTTAAATTTTTTAAATAAGACGAATAGTTAAATAATAAGTGTAAAAGTTAAAATATGCGTTTTTTTTTAGACGGAGTGAGTACACCACATGGGGCTGCGCTCCTTGGTCGTTACGGTCCCGTGCCTGTGTCCAACAATGTGGGACGGCGCCCCGGCGAGCAGGCAAATCCGAGAGCTGGCCGGAGCAGCGGCAGTCTGCTGCTGCCAATGCAAGTTGCAAAGGTGCGGCCGACGGTCCCCCGGTGCGTGGCAAGGCAGCACGTACGTTAGATTAAACTCCTTGTCCGGCTCAGTTCTGACTCCTGACGACCGCGGCGTGCATGTGTGCCTGTACGTCCAAGGGCAGGCATGCAGGGATCGTGTGCCGACGGAAGGCCGGCTGACCGCGCAATCCTCTTGGCTCCAGGGGAATCGCGGACGCGGATCGATCTCCGGCGGGCCGTGCGAAACGGCGTACTGCACACGCTGCGGTGTCGACAGGGCAGCCGGCACGGCGGGCCTGTGGCGGCTACGCTGTCTGCCGTGCTGTCGCCGCTGCATGGAACTCCATCAGATAAGGCAGGCTCAGATTTTCCTGTAGTACAAAAGGTTGGCGATGGGGAGCAGTAGGCAGTAGAAGTAGTAGCTTTCGCGTGTCCATCTGCGCCCTATTCTACCTGAGCCTGAGCTTTGTTTGGGCCTAGCTGGGCGCCCTCTGGCTGGGCATATGCACAAGTACACAGCGCCATGCATGATAAACGTCGAGGCAGGACAGGGAGGTGTCCGGGTCCGGCAACGTTCCTGCAGATGCTCTAGTGTGTGGGGATTGTGGTGCCGTGTGACCCTGGCCGGCCGGTGAAGTCTTGGACCGTGGTAGCACGGCTGCCTGTCCGGCGGACGGCACGCCCGGGACAGGGCGGCCACGCGTGTCCGTTTTGGAAGGTGGACGACGACGGTCCATGGGCCGGACAGACACCTGAACGAGTTTGCGTCGTCATTCATGTGCAGATTTATCCCGTGGCACTGATTGTGTCCTGAATTCTGGTCCTGGGTGATGCATAATAGGGCTGATACACGGCCTACAGGTGGTTGTGGATTTGGATAATTCAAAATCCGAAGATTTTAGTTTGTATAGTCCATAATCTTTTTTTTTGCGAGCATAGTCGTCCATAATCATTTGATCCTACAAATTGTCAAAATTCATTAGACATTAACTCAAAAAGTGAAGTGTCCATTGGATTTAAATCGACCTAGCTACTTAAGAGGTAGACCAGTTTTAATTGTGTACTCTTAAGATTAATAGCATGGGTCATATGTGTATATATGTAGTCACACTGATCTACACAAAGTAGCCAGCGAACAATCATACTAAGCCATCTCTAAAGATTTTTTGACGATGTCGCTAAGAAAAATAAGGTGTGAACGTGCAGTTTTGATTTTACCATCCAACTTTCGACGTCAGGCCTTAAGTCATCTTTAACAAATCCAATCGATTTCGCTAAAATTTTGAAGTGTGAACAAAGTTTTTAATCCAAGGGTGCAACTTTGATATCGAAGTAACATGTTGTTATAATAGTTTTGATATTATTGGACCATATTGAATATATTTGGAAGTAAGAACAATTTAGCCATTATGTATTAGGATACTAGTGGATACATTTGGACTTTGGTTTTTTTTTTCGCCCTCAGATTTTCATTAAATTTATCCATATGAATTTGGGCGCTAATCCATTGTCACTCTACGCGTACGGTCGATGGACCGCAGTGGCATTGTCAGAATGAAGTTAGTGCACTGTGTGCAGATAGCGTGGTTGTTGGGTAGTGATCATAAGATTATTGACCTTTGTTCTAAGGGACAACCTAATTAACACAAGAACAAACAGGCCGGCCCCACGTCAGTTGGTTTGTCCCGCGCTTTTTGTTTATCCATGTGCTGTTTGTTTAGCACTGAATTTAATTTCAGGTAAGAAATTGTTGTTTTTTACTTCCTCTATTCTAAATTATAATTTATTTTGATTTTTTGGTGCATGTATTTTGTTATGTATCTAGATAAATAATATGTCTAGATATATAGCAAAATGCATATAAAAAAGGTCAGAGTAAACTGCAATTTAGAATGGAGGGAGTAGTATTTCGTTCAGGAGAGGTTGATTATAATAAAAAAAAAAACTTGGTGCTAGCCTCTTCCTATTGAGAGAGTTATTTTTTTACTATAGCCTTTAAATTAATTCTCACAATGCTCGCTAAAAAGATGAATCATAGAAATTCTTTAAGAAAAGGAAAAACATATGTCCATCTCGATTTAGCATATTCTAATTGTCGTCAACAGTAGTAGTAGTCTTTGGATCATTTACCAAAATATTACTAATCTCTATCAATGTGAAAAATGGTGTAAAGTACTAGCCTCTATCTATAATCTAAATCGTCCACCTATGACATTATAAAAAAAATAACCTAAGCATCTCTACGTTGTACATATATGTATATGTTACCTTTCTTCATTCCAAATTATGAGATTTGACTTTTCACACTTTGTACACATGTATATGCTGCTTCATTCGTTTCAAATTATAAAATATTTTAACATTTCTATTATAAGTTATAACCTTTGATATGTGTCTCACTAGATATATGTTAACTACCAAAATATTAGGACGGAGAGAGTAGAAGTGAAGAGCATACCTATGTTTATGTTGTTCAAAATTAGGAAAAGGAGACATGCTTTAATTTGGCTTGACTGGCTCTAAAAGTAGTACAATCTTTGGTTATAAGCCGGGTGTCGGGGTCACATGAACTTTCCGTCAATTTAGAAGTACAGGGTTTAGTTGGCTGATTATCGGCAAGCCAAAAGTTTAGCAGCGCGACCCCACATGTTGTTCCTCTGTCGGATAAATGTCAGTGAGAAGAAGATTGGGCCGGGCACGCTAGTCTAGTTTTCACGTCGGCAGTACGTCGCCAAGTTTCAAGTCTCAACTTGGGCTTTGTTTAGTTGACTCAGAATTGGCATTCTGTATGACGTCGTATCAAATCAGCGTAGTGTAGCATTTTATTTGTATTTGGTAAAAATTTATCTAAATTAGGCTCTAAATGTTCGTCTCGCAAAGTACAACTAAACTGTATAATTAGTTTTTGATTTTATCTATATTTAATACTTTATACATATGCCGGTATTTTGATATGATGAAAAATAAGAATTCTGGATAATAAATTTGATGGCCAATTTTGTTAGGATAATTGGGCCAAGCCCATTATTTATTCTAAGTAGTCAGAAAACCTCAAAGGCCCACAACTGTGTAATCAAGTGGAAAGGTGATTAGTACCAACTTGACTAATTACCTAGAGGACAATCAACTTAAATAGTGAGCTTTGGGATGCCCACATAAGCTGATTGAGGAGGAGAACCTGGGACCCACACGCGCGCGCCGCCGCCGCTGCCGAGCCGAGCCGCCCGCCCGCGTCGCGACGGGCCGGGCCGGGCCGAGGGCTGGGCTGGCTGGCCTGAGGCCGTGGGCTTTGGGCTGGCTCTAGGCCTTTGTTTTGCCACTCGACCCATCCGGCCGAGGCAAACCCTAGCCGCCGCTCCAGCCGATCCAACGGTCTCCCGACAGGGACGCCTCCTATATAAGGGGCTTCTGTCAGAGACTAGGGTTACGTTTTTGTTCCCTCCCGACCAGCCGCCTCCACTCAACCGTTCGAGCTTGAGCTGCTCCGGTGCACCTCCGGCCAGATCCCCTGCGAGCACAGGCGGCTCTGGTGAGTAGGCCTCCGGAACTTGTCCCGTCAAGCTTACCTGCTCGGGTAGGCGGGCAATCAAGTTTTTGGGGAGCGTCCACAGGCGCGACTGCTCCGACTCGCTGCTGCTGCCCTCCCCGACTTCGTCTCCGTCTCCGTTCAGCAGCAAGATGGTGGCCACGAGGACGCGTGGTGGCGCGACTGTGGGAGATGCCGGTGACGCCGCCGCCACTACTGGTGCGGCGAACTTCACCGCCATCCCTGTAGGCAACAATGGTGCTGTACTGGCCGCGGGTACCGGCAGTAGCACGCTAGGGTATAAACTGAGATCCCTGTTTATGCTTCATTTCGTTGCTGTTGTTATTTTGCTTATAGTCATGAATACCAGTAGCAGTAGTGATTATAAGGCTGTCGCACATATCATACTAGAATTAGTATTTTGCTTATCACATTTATAAATTAATTTATGGTGTAAAATAACTAAATATCCAATAAATTTAAGATTCTAAACAAGGCCTTGGTCCGAATGACAGGTAGACGGTCCCTAGTCTGTTACCGTTTTAATTTTCCCTAGTGTCGGTGACGGCACATAGCTAGCTAGCTACTCCCTGGCTCCCTGCTGTTTTGTTGTGGGGCCACGTCTAGTTTTCTAAATTTGGCTCCAGATTTTACTAGGAGAAAGAAATTTTTTATCACATCAAAATATCGGCACATATATGAAGTATTAAATATAGATAAAATAAAAACTAGTTGTACAGTTTAATTATATTTTACGAAACGAATATTTTAAGCGTAATTAATTAATATTTAGATAATTTTTATTAAATATAAACCGTAATCCACAGCGTCAAAACGGTGAATCGGCCGGCCCCGATTCTAGAATCTAAACATGGCCCTGGGAGCTAGAGGAGACGACTGCGGCCGGTCTGCCCTGCGCGTACGTACTCGTGAGCCCCCCGGTGTCCGTGCCCGTGCCCGCGCCCGCGAGCGGACATGCGTGAAAACCACACCGCGAACACGATCGTTTCCGCAGGTGGCTGGATATCGCGGAGCAACCGCGTGCATGCAGTCGGTCAGGCCTAGCGTGCCCAGCACTGCCGCTTGGATCAGGATCAGGATCAGTATCAGGATCAGGTTCACCGATCATATCACACGTTGACCACCACCCCTACAGCTCCAGGCGCGCCTCCCACTGCTCGCTAGGGTACGCGCTCACATGTCACGGTTCACCGGGGGACGGACCCGGAGGCCCGCTCGTCGCTCGGGTACGCCACCGCCCAACGACATCGGTGCGCAGCTGCACCCATGGTTCTTGGCAGATGAGGGCGACTCAAACCGGGGTCGCCTTGAAGAATTACCGCGGGCGGAGTGTACGTTGTGACTTGTGAGGCCAGCTGCGTCTGGGCAGCGGCAGTAGCTTTAGCTTCACGACGCGGTACATGGCAGGTCGATCCTGGCCGCGGCTAGCTAGCTGTGGGCCCAGATCCCTGTGCCAACTGGGCCTTCTCTAATTCACCCAAAAGTTAGAATTTTTTCACTCTCTTTCTATCACATTAATATTTAGACACTTGCATGGAGCATTATATGTAAATAAAAAATAACTAATTACATAATTTAGTTAAAAATCATGAGATAAATCTTTTGAATCTAATTGGTCTACGATTGGACAATGATTACTAAACAAGACGAAAGTGATCTTAGTTATCGAATTTATTTTTTTGCAAACTAAACAAGGCAAGGAGTAGCATTTTGGTCGACTTGACCGGTGGCCTCAACATCATCCAAAAAGCTTGACAAGTTCCGTCGCACTCGCACAGTGCCTTAACCTTTTTGACACCCAACTCTTTTTTTTTCCGAAAAGCTGTACATTACTCAAGCAATTTTTTACTTTTTTTTACTCAATTCTTTCATTCACGAAGATGCATCAGGATTACAGCCAAGTCACCAGATTACCGACACACGATGGGACAAACTGACACCACTATCGGAAACAACTGATTCGCCGAGTGCATAAATCTTCGTCGAGTGTATTGTGTTGGGCACTCGACAAACTTCATCTTTGCCAAGAGTCCGTCCTGATAGCACTCGGCAAACAAATGCTGTCGGCGAATCTCTCTTTACCGAGTGCCAAACACTCGGCAAAGTCTGGCTCTCGGCAAACGCAATCTTTGACGAGTGTCTGGCTCTTGGCAAAGGATGACCATCGACAAAGATTGACGACCGGCCGACGGTCGTCCACGGTCTGTCTTTGCCGAGTGTCCTGCCGTTAGGCGCTCGACAAAGATTTTTCTTGCCGTCACCTTATTTTTTTTTTCCAAAATTCTTTGCCGAGCGTCATGAGGTGCACTCGGCAAAGTCCTAACTTTGCCGAGCGTCCTGCGCTGGCTCTCGGCAAAGGCTGGTTTTGCCGAGTGCCTCGCATGGCTCTCGGCAAAGTATTTTTTTTCTTTTTTGAATCCAAATTTTTCTGAGGCCTATATACAGTAAAAATCCTCATTTAAAATTTTGGGGCAATTTTATTTTTTTTTGCTATATTTAATTTATTTATTTTATTTAGGCGAATTTCTCAGGATAATTTAAATTTTAACTGTAGGCACAATAAATAATGCAATTTAGTGATTTAAAAAATGATAGTCACGATATTTGGTGTATTTTGAGGCTGTATCCAGGATCCAGGACCTCACATAAAATCTCGACCTTCTCGTTGACGTAACATGTCGAGTTATGTGCGAAAGAAGTGATTTAAAATTATATAAAATGCAAACAAGTCCAAAAATCACGAAACTTGGCGACGCGTCGTGTTACCACATGTGGATGCTGTGGTAAAAAATTCAGAAGGTTCTGAGCAAGTTGCGACGTCAGATGTCTAAAACCCAGACATCTTCACATGTGCAATCACCCAAAACCTAGTGTCTTCTTAGACTTGCTTTTGCTAGGGTATGAGCTGATAACTGCTAGCATATAACAAATGAAAAATTGAAAAAAAAAACAAAGAAATATCCCGAGCTTCCCTGGACACCCACCTCTTTTGAATCAAACTTAGTACTACGATACAATGTGCCATCCCATGAACCATGCATGCTATATGGACATGGTGGAAAGGGAATATAGGATGCCTACTTACGCTACTAATTAGCTAACCGCAGATGTATGTTCAAAAGGATGCTACCTGGATATGTTGCTTAATCAAAATGCTGTCTGCATAAACAGGAACATTACTTGTTAATCTTGGAATCCAAGTATACAAATAAGTAATATCCAGAAGCTTTTTGTCATGCATGCCCTGCAAATATGACCGGTCTTCTCGAGGCTGATCTTTCAGGCAAAACAACAACACTATAGCTACAAGAAAGAAAGAAAAATCATACGAAAGACGAAACCCTACCTTCCAAAAGGGCCTCAAGTTGCCAAAACTTTTTTTTTAAAAAAAAATTGTATTCCGGCCTCTGCAAGATGTTTGCACACAAGTCGCCGAAATATATTTTCTTCTTGTTGTTGTCAATTAGCTCGCTGTCATCCACTTTTGTTGCTTGGGTTAGGGGATTCATATCGATACTTTCAACCATATCAGAAAAACGCTTCACTCATAAACACACTTTCTTGCTTCGCAAATCTTCTATGCGATCTTATTCCCTCTGTCTCATCAGGCATGGACACTGTTGCTTCCACTCATAAATAATCTAATATTATAACCTTTTCCTAAGTTGCGTAATAATATCTTAGAAAGATTTTAAAAGATCTTCACCTTTAGAAACTTAGATCCTAAAAAGAAGATGACGCATTGCCACATTGAGAAAATCTACTACTTATGCGAGATGTAGATGCATTTCAGTTCTCTACAGTTTTTACCGCCAGGGATCTGAAAAGGCCGTTTAAAAAAATGGCACGCGGATTGAACAGTGACCAGCAATCCGTTACCGGTATTTGCAAGCCAAGTCCATTTAGCACAATTCATTTATTTTGATCTTTCACAGTCACAGAGAAATTAGTATGAACTGTGACATGACCTCCATCCTCGAGTCAGCCGCTACCACTATTAGGGCGTGGTCGTTATTCGGACGGCAAAAATTTGGTGCCCCATCCAACTAGCTCATCCAAACAATGGCCATGGCAATAGAAGCCAGCGATTGGCACCCAACGACTCTTTCATGTGCGCTCCTTTCTCTATTGTACCTTTTTTTCACAACCCTAAATCTCTCGATTTATCCCTACTTTTGACCAAATCCATGTGCGTGGGGATCTAGATCTATGAAAAGGGACGGTGTGCTCGGCGTGGCTACACAGCTCTCAATCGCCTCATGGTGTACCAACTAAGGTGGTGGTGGTGGTCGCGCGTTGCGGCGCAGCGCATAAGCGTTCAGTCCGGCTTTGACGACATTAGTGCCCAAATGCTTACACCTTGATAGATAGGGCTTGGACAACTGAGAGCGTATCTAAAAAAGTTTGGTTGGACTTAGCCCCATTCAAAACCTTTTCCCCATAAAATAATTGGAATGGGGTTGGACAATTGAGAGCATACCTAGAAAAGCCCAAGTCAAGCTTGACAGGCCCTTGGGATGGTTACATGATACAATTTTAGGTCCGAAAGTGTTGAACTTGTTTTAGCTTGGCCTTACATTTTTTGAGGTCTACCATGAAGCTTACTAAACCTTTAACAACACTTCACGTCGTTTAGGATCTATCTGGTGTAACTTCTAAGTTATTTCTAACCTCAATAATCTGAAACCACAAAACAAATTGCGTGTTTTTATGCTGTCTATTCTGGATGTGCTCTCCCTACAGCTCACAGCCAGTGCCGGTCCTGAGCATTTTAGGACCTGGAACGAAGCTAAAATTTTGAACCCTTTCATATGAACAAGATAATACTACTAATAGTCCCCATTGATAGTATATACATACATATATATCCAAATAGATACTAATACGCATTTAACTGAATGCAAAATCAATATTTATATGAAATAATTTGTATACATGTTAAATTACCTCAAAAATTTCATCTGACATTCATTTATATGAAAGTCATCGATGATGGTTTCAGTATCAATCTCATCCAACAATCGTTTCTCGATGGACAATCATATTCATATGCGCCCACGACGAACGAAGGAAAGCCAAACGCCGACGCCGGACGCCGCCACTCGCCAGGCCCCTCACGGATTCACGCGACGCAACTCGCCGTAATCACGGTCCCACGAGAAACAAGGAGACGTCAATCTGTATCTGTACTTTTTTTTTTGCTTTTGAGAAATACTACTTCACGGGTGGGGGCCCATCCAATTTTTGGACCTGGAACGTCCGTCCCTCTCGCCCCCACTCAGGGCCGGGCGCCTGCTCACAGCTCGCCTTTATATAATATCCAACCCGGTAAACTACCTTTCCTAGCATTCGTCATGATAATAAAAGCACCGTGTGTACCCAGTATATAATGGATCATGTGAAAAAATTACGAATAATGCGAGTGCACCATCAAGCCGAACTGGCAATGAGCTGAGATTCTCCCTCCGACCAGACAGGAAGCAGGCTTTTATTAGCTAGTGACTAGTGCTAGACCAATTAAAAAGGCTCAAACCAAGCAACGCCAACGTCATAGACAGTGCTGCCACGTCAAGTCGAGCGACCCTGCCGTGTGTGCAAGGGCAAAGCAGAGACATGCATGCATCAACCACCGCCGTACCGTACCACAGGTCCGCAGGCACAGCTGACAGCTGTTTTCGGCACACTCTGGCTGGCACTCCTGATCGACCTCACCAGTCGCTCCTCGACGGACGACGGTCAATGTATACTAAAAACCTTACATAAATAGCGATGTGTTGGTCGTCACTCAAGTTAGACGGAAATCAACTAAACCCCGCCCATGCCGAGGTTACAATCACGCCACGGCATCATCAACCACAACCAGCAAGAACAGGGTCTAAACGCAAAGAACAGAACACCAAAAACCATAGCTTTTAGAAGAAGAGAAAGCTGATAAGAGGGACCAACCATCGCCCACATATATATGGCGGTGGGAGGCGCGGGGGTGGGGTGGGGGGAGGGAGACATCGCGTCACAGTCGTGCCTGATCCTGGTGATCACGGGCGCATCAAGCTTCGCCAAAAGCTACGGAGTATATAAGCTATTGGCCCCATACTCCCCCGGCAGGCCCATGCTTGCATGACGACATAATATTTTAAGCACACGTACATACTGCTGGCTGTACTACTAGTAAAGCAGCCGCAAGCGTACTTGCAAGTATATATATATTAAGGAAAAAGCGCGTATAGGAAGGGAGACAGTCAGAGAGGTCGGTTTAGTTTCGACCCTTTTTAAAAATGGAGGTCAGGAGGTTGCTTGATCAAGCAGGATTACGCAGCAGCAGAGGGTAGCTAGCTGATGGATGACTTGGACAGGATCTGGGAAGCTTCGAAGTGGAGCAAGATGGCTGGCTGGGAGGATCGGAGACCCATATCGGGCGGGCGTTCTGCCGTTCTCATCATCGAAAAGGGCAAAGTCGGTGGAGAAAACTATGTGCTGAAATGTGCGACTAGCATCACGCAGAGGGATCATCCTCCTCTCTCGTTTTGTTGGTACTCCCTCCGTTTTAAATTATAGTTTACTTTGACTTTTTTGATATATGCATTTTTGTTATGTATCTAGACATATTATTTATCTAGGTACATAGCAAAATGCATGCACCAAAACAATCAAAACGAACTACAATTTAGAACGGAAGGAATATATATTAGCGATAAAATCATCGCCGACACACAACAATAATACTACTCATTTCATTATTAAATACTATATGACACTTCTTTCTCAATTCGTCTGAATATTCTTTTTACAAATAATGTATAAACCTACAAGGACAACTTAAGGTACTTTTGCTGACAGACTTCTCGCCGCTTTACTTAAATATAAGTAAATGGTGACATATATTTAAAAAGTTAAAGAAGGAGGAGTATTTATTTATTAGTTAGACATGCTTACGTACGCAGGTTAAGGAATTGGGTAGTATCGCTCCTCCTAATGACGTCACGGGTGACCGGCCCGGCCAGCTGAACATTCAAAAACTTCTGCTCTGACGACAACAAGTAAATGGTGTGCTCTAGTGAATAAATAATTAGTTTCACATCCGAAAATAATACTCGCGAACGAAGCTCCTGCTGTGCTGCTGTTGAGAACTCACATTATATTTCCCTGCATGAAGTACAGTACGTGTGACGACGGCATCTCCACCCGTCTCTGTCTTCCATCGTGTCGCCGTACAGTAGAACCAGATTATGAGCGACATGGGACGCAACATGAGCACGCGAAGGAACACTGCCCTCCGCCCCACTGAGCGAGCTGCAGTGCAGTGTCGACAGCATGCACCTGCACACATCCACCTTATCCCGATCGATGCCCATGTGTGTTATACCATGACAAAAGTCGTCGTTCTATCCATCATTTGTACTCGCGGCACCCACCCTTTTTTTTTTTCCACGACGTGTTCATGGCTGTTCGTCCTGTCATCAGTCGGTCAAAAACGGCAAAGCCTGAGCGGCTGAGCCCGAGCCCAATGCGGCGATGCATCGGTCCACAGTGGCCAAAATAATTGGCCGCATGCAGAGCCAGCCGCAACCCACAGGCCGGGCACACACCCGGTGGAAAGAAACTGGCGGAGAGGATAGGATAGAGACGAGAACAAGACCTGCGCCGCGCGCGCTCTCTCTTTCCGTTCTGGGGGTCCGGAGGGAGACCGATCTGCACTGCAAGGCCCGATGCATCGCCGCATTGCCATCGGCGATCGGCCAATGGCAATGCAAAGACGACGACCCTGCCTGACCGGAGCATGCGTGCATGTCCTAGTGCCCGGGTGAGCCCCATGTGGCGTGCTCGGGCCGGGGCCGGGGCCGGGGCCGCCGCGCGCGCAGGGCCTAGCTAGCCTCTGCCGGCCGGCGGATGTAGTTTTGGCATCTGCAAGTCGTCACCGTTGGCGGCACCCCGGAACGCTGGGGTTCTCAAGTTCATATCAAACAATTTCCTAGCTAGCCGCCCCAGCTCCTAAGCCGCCAGCTCCTAGCCGCCCCAGCACACCGGAATCGAAGAGAGAAAACTATGGGGGCGAAGCAGCGTGCGTATCCGAGGTCTGAGCAACCCTAAAAAACCGTGGTGCCATGTTCGTTCTCTCCGGCCAGCGTGTAGGATAGTATGAATGAATGTGTAGGAGGGACGAGTCAACCAGAGCGTAGGTAGGAGCAGCAGGCCGGCGGACCACTGCACTGGGCACATGACATGAGCTCACAAGTCACGTCTGGACCATGCAGCGCGCGGTCCTGGCGGTAGTAACGCTCTTTACATCAAGCTGATGGTCAAAACACTACGAAGATTTATTTACGTACATCAAGCCTAGAGGCTAGTTATCAGTACTAGCTAGCGGCGTCCTAGCTACTGCCAGCGTTGAGAACGATGTCGTCCAAGTGGTTCCGTGTTTGACTTTCACGTGACGGCGACGCGATGCCTGCAGCAGCAAGTGCCGACGACGACCGGACTTGTTTGGGAGTCCCGTTGCGAGCAGCAAAGGCCAAGTCCACTTTATAATGTTTAGATGTAGTGAAACTTATTTACCGACCAATAATACGATCATCGTTGTAACAACAATAATAGTAATGATACAGAGTGACTGCGTGTGCGTACACCAAAACAACCGGGAGACCCCCGTGCCGCGCGGCCCGTGGGACGGACACGCACGGGAATTCCCAGTCAAAAAAATACACGATGCGATGCCTGCTGGTGCTGGAACATCGATCGCT
>CM041628.1:21453906-21472780 GCA_023333625.1 Bothriochloa decipiens
AGTGGCCCTCGGGCACCTATGGTATCGGCCGGTGCCACAAGGAAAAATGGCGGCGTGGCCCCCACCCACAAAAGTACAAAGAAGAACCCGTTAATAAGGAATGATTAATTACTACTAATCGCCTACTGCTAATCATGCTGTAGTGTGCTGCTGCCTGCTGATGCCGCCGCTGTGTGGTACGTGTAGTATACGTGGCCATGGTGGTTTATGAACATTGCTCCACACCAGTCGGTGAGCTGAAACCGAGCACGCACGAAGTGGTATGGTAGCTAGTGTGGCACCTGCCGATGGACCGGCTACCGCTCGGCCTTCCGGTCGGCGGCGGAGCTCGGGGTGAGGCGGTTGGCCCAGCTGAAGCGGATCGGGAGGCTCATGCTCCTGGCGGGCCCGGCGAGCACGCGGCGCGCGGCCGCGGGGCCCCGGCGCTGGGCGACGGTGGCGGCCTCCGCGAAGGCGGCCAGGCGGTTGAGCGCGACGTCGAGCGTCTTGGCAGACATGTTGGCGAAGCAGACGCGGAACCACCCGGGCTCGCGGCAGTGGCACGAGGACCCCGGGGAGATGTTGAGCCCGACCTCGAACACCACCTTCTTCCACAGCTCCATCTCGCCCTCGAACGACGGGGCGCCGCGCATCAGGCCGCGCATGTTGACCCAGCAGAAGAGCCCCGCGTTGCTCTCCAGGCACTCGATGCCGCCGATGGCCGCGAGGCCCTCGGCCAGCTGGTCGCGCCGCGCCTTGATCCGCCGCGTGTTCTCGGCGATGTACCGCCGGGTGAAGTCCTTGTCGCTCAGGAGCGACGCCAGGAGGTGCTGCGTCTGGGAGGATACCAGGCCGAAGCTCGACATCTTGGTGGCCGCGGAGACCACGCCGGCGTTGGCGGAGTAGATGGCGCCCACGCGGAACCCCGGCAGGCCCAGGTCCTTGGACAGGCTGTACACGACGTGCACGCGCTCCGACAGCTGGTCGGCGTCGTTGGAGCCGCGCGTGGCCAGCACCTCGAGGACGCTCACGAAGCCCGGCTCCGCGAAGGCGGTGCCGGAGTAGATCTCGTCGCTGACGAGGTGGATGCCCTTGGCGGCCACGAAGTCGACGAGCATCTCCAGGTCGGCGCGCGGGGACGTGGTGCCCAGCGGGTTGGAAGGGTTGGTGATGAGCACGCCCTTGACGCGCAGGCGCTGCTTCTGGGCGCGCCGGTACGCGTCGTCCAGGGCGGCGCGGGTGACACGGAAGCCGTTTGCGCTCGTGCAGTGCACGGGGACGATCTCGGCGCCGGTGCGCCACTTGAGGTCACGGTCGAACCTGCAGCGAGGGAGCGAGAGCCCAGTCAGCAGCCGTCCCATCTATGCATCGTCATGCCATCATGTGGGGCCTAGCTAGCTATTACGGAATATACTTAGTAGGAGTAACTTGCATCGCGCGGCGACAATCAGCCGCCGGCCGCCACTTGCACTTTCGCTCCCTATTGTATTGTATACTCCAGTAGTTGCAGCGACACGAACACATACCCTGGGTAGTATGGCGTGGGGATGAGAAAGGCGTCTCCGTGGTCGGCGAGGCAGAACATGAGCGCCTCGTTGGCCGAGGTGGCGCCGGCGGTGAGCACGATGTTGCTGGGGTCGAAGGTCACCCTGAACCCACGTTGCTCCGACATGAACCTCGCCAATGCCTGCGGGAATCACGTGGTCTGGTCAGTCTTGTTTGATTGCTCGATCCCCGGCCCAGACTGCCTGTGCCTGGTAATGAACTGTAAGCTACTAGTAGCAGGCACACTCACATTCTTGAAGGCCGGCATGCCGTGGTAGTCCTGGAAGAGCGCGAGCTCGCGGAAGACGGAGGCGCCTCCCAGGCGGAGGCCGAGCGCGTCCGGGTTGGCCTCCAGCCACGCCTCCAGCAGGTCGAAGGAGAGCTGGTTCTCGGCGAGGCCCATCTGGATGATGCCGCCGGGGTTGGCCACGGGGTCGTACGGGTTCTTCTCGTACTCCTCCCACCCCAGGAAGTAGGACGAGTCCTGCCCGTGGCTGTTGCAGGCGGCCTTCTTGGACAGCAGCTGCGGCTTCTCGTCGGCGATCATGCTCACCATGTTGCCGTGTCAGAACACCTAGCTAGCTTTGGCCTTTGGCGCGTTTGGCTTCGTTTGAAACTGGAACCGGGGGCGTCGTCTCGTCAGGCACAGACACTGTGAGCGTGCGCGTTTGTGTGGTGAGTGAGCTGAGAACGAGCCAGAGACAGAGGGGGACAGCCGGACAGGCCGTTGGGGAAGGAGAGCCAGAGGAGGATTGGGAAGCTAGCTGCTGATCAGTGGATGGTTTTGGTGACTCCCAAACGCGTCTATATATAGGAAGATGCCGAGCCGTGCCGAGCCGAGAACTTGGGAATATTTTTAACCAACGTTCAGTGACTCTCACCAGGATTGGTTTGACACCCGCTCGTAACACTTAGAGCATAGACTACATCTAGACGAGTACATATCATGGCGTACATGATGGAACCAATTGGCGAAGCGTATGGAACCTTACTCATGCGATTACGCTCAGCATCAGTGGAAGGGCACTGCTTATCACTGTAGCGCATATTATGTGACATAGGCAAGAACCCTTTCTTGGACTGTTCCATGTTGAACCTCTTCAACATCTTGTCAATGTAAATATCCTAGCTTAATCCTATTAGCCTTCTCGACCTATCTCTATAGATCTTAATGCGCAAGATGTATGTTGCTTCTCCTAAATCCTTCATAAAAAAACTATTATTCAGTGAAGTCTTTACAGATTGCAACATAGGAATATCGTTCCCGATCAGTAATATGTCATCCACATACAAGATCAGAAACACAACAGTGCTCCTACTTTTCTTCTTATAAACACAAGGTTCTTCTTCATTCTGACGGAAGCCAAACCCTTTGACGACCTCATCAAAACGAAGATTCCAACTCTGACATGCTTGCTTTAACCCATAAATAGATTTTTTAAGCTTGCATATCTTTCCAGCATTATTAGAATCAACAAAACCTTCGGGTTGTATCATATACACGTCCTCTTCCAAATACCCATTTAGAAAGGCTGTTTTAATATCCATCTGCCATATCTCATAATCGAAATATGCAGCAATTGCTAGAATGATCCGGATAGATTTAAGCATCGCTACCGGCGAGAATGTCTCGTCGTAGTCAACCCCTTAAACTTGCCGAAAATCCTTTGCGATAAGCCGAGCTTTATAGACGTGAACATTTCCGTCCATATCCTTCTTCTTCTTGAAGATCCATTTGCACTCAATGGGTTTAACCCCATCAGGCGGGTCAACCAAGTTTCAAACTTGATTGTCTCCCATGGAATCTATCTCGGATCTCATGGCACTTTGCCATTTCTCGAAATCTGGATCCATCATAGCTTCCGCATAATCCGCAGGTTCGTCATCGTCTAACAATAACAGATCCCCATGCAATGCACGAAGTCTTGCTGATCTTCGTGGTTGTGGCGGTGTTTCCACTGCCACGGGTGTCTCAACTTGCTCTGCTACAATAGCATCACTCGTAGAGTTAGTCCCTACTGGCTCATCTTGAACTTCTTCAAGATACACCTTTTGTCCATTCTTTTCTCTTTTGAGAAACTCTTTCTCTAAGAAAACACCGTTTCGAGTAACAAACACTTTGCCCTCTAACCGGTTATAGACATAATACCCTAAAATTTCCTTCGGATATCCCATGAAAAAGCACTTGTCCGATTTGGATGTTAGTTTATCTGATATAAGTATTTTGACATAAACTTCATAACCCCAAATTTTTAGAAAAGACAAACTGGGGCTCTTACCAGTCCACATCTCATATGGTGTCTTAACTATGGACTTTGATGGTACCCTATTTAATGTGAAAGCGGCTGTTTCTAGAGCGTATCCCCAAAACGATAAAGGTAGGTCCGACTGGCTCATCATAGACCGAACCATGTCCAACAAGGTCCGATTACGTCGCTCAGACACGCCGTTTCTTTCAGGCGTTCCGGGTGGCGTATGCTGTGGAACAATTCCACAACTCTTAAGATGATTGCTAAACTCGTGACTTAGATATTCGCCTCCACGATCAGATTGCACGTCCTTAATCTTCTTGCCACGTTGATTCTCTACTTTATTCTGAAATTCTTTGAACTTTTTAAATGTTTCAGACTTATGCTTTATTAAGTAGACATATCCATATCTACTAAAGTCATCAGTAAAAGTTATGAAGTATTGAAATCCTCCTCTAGTTGTCGTGCTCATTGGTCCACATACATCAATATGTACAAGTTTCAACAAGTCAGACACCCTCTCAGGAAAACCTTTGAATGGCGCCTTGGTCATCTTGCCTAGCAGACAAGCCTCACATGTCTCGTATGATTCAAAATCAAACGAAGTTAGAAGACCATCATCCTGGAGCCTCTTCATGCAATTCTCACTTATATGACCCAAGCGACAATGCCACATATAGGTAAGACTTAACTCATTAAACCGAGGCCGTTTAGCACTAACATTACAGACAGGTGCATCATCAAGATTTAAAATAAATAACCCATTCACAATGGATGCAAAAGCCACAAACATGTCACTCTTGGAGATCACACAACCATTGTCTTTACTCGCAAAAGAATAACCATCCTTCATCAAACATGAAGGTGACACAATGTTTCGACTTAAGCTAGGAACTAAATAATAATTATTCAATTCCATGATAAATCCTGATGGCAGATGAAGTTGCATCGTTTCGATGTTCAACGCAGCAGCTCTTGCATTATTGCCCACGCGAAAGTCAACCTCTCCCTTTTCCATGCTTCTACTTCTTATCATTCCCTACATCGTATTGCAAATATGAGCAACCGATCCGGTATCAAATACCTAGGAATTGACATAGGAGTTAGCGAGAAAAATATCCGTAACATGAACAACAAGGGTACAAATAGCAGTAATACCTTTACCGCCGCCATCCTTCTCTAAGGACGCCAAGTACTCCTTGCAATTTCTTTTCCAGTGACCTTTCCCCTTACAATAAAAGCAATTAGAATTTGAAGATGGTCTAGCCTTAGCAGTAGATGGGTTCAGCTTAGAGATCTCATGTTTAGCCTTGCCCTTCTTCTTGAACCTCCTCTTGAACCGAGGTCTGTTCTGGACCGCCAACACTTGGCTACTGCCGACACCTTTCTTGATGTCGGCTTCTGCTGTTTTCAGCATGCCACATAACTCACTCAAGCCTCTCTCCGCCTCATGCATATGTGTGGCAGAACCTCCTAAATCATATGGCCCACACGCACAATTATTGTCTAAACAGACTCCAAATACCATGAATGTGTTCCATACGACTTAAAAAGTCTGTCGGGTAAATCCCGAATCATCCATAATTCTTCGAGCAGGATCAATCGTTATAAAGAGGCATTGCATTATTACAACAGTTTGATATAAATAATATACATCGGAGTAAAATAGCGGAAGACTTACAACAATATAAGTTTACAAACCTTTGAGTTTCAAATATTTACAACCATAAGTTTAAATTGCATAAACCATAATAGTAGTGAGTAGCAGTAGGTAACTTTATTACAATACCAAACGATAAGCTCTGCCCAGGAGCTAAACATCTTACTTGTCGTCACTTTCCTCGACGACTGTCATGCAGCAGGACGTAAAGCACTCCTGCCCATGAGGCTCACCTGCAACAAGGGTTCAACAAACCCTGAGTATAAAAGTATTCAACAAGACTGACCCGACAAAAAAGAGGGGTGAAGACTCAAGAAATGCAGGCTAGAGGGACAAGGTAAGGCTTGTAAGAGATAAGAAATTTTTGCAAAAAAGCTTAACAGAAAGTAAAGTTTGCTTTGATCTAGCTCCAATTACGAACCAACTTCATTTTTAAACCTTAGTCATTAATCAAGTTGTTACTACGATGATGAACACCGATCGAGTCTTCTTCTCCGAGAAGCAACGACGATTCGAATCCATTTTCATACCCAGCTAGGACCTAGATCACTGGGATACCGGAGACTTTAACTCCGATGCATACCAGATCACAGATATACCAGGATAACAACCGCAGGCATATATCACCATATGATACACCTGAGCTCTTCTGCCCGTGCACCGATATACATGGGAACTTAAACCCACAGTATAACACACTATGACATATGTGGGGACTCTGGCCCACTATATGTCACTCCATGATATGCGTGGGGACTCTGGCCCACTGCATACCACTTCATGCATGTGGATTTATAATTTCTTGATATCACCAGTTCACCAACGGACGGGACCTAGGGCATCAACAGATGGAAACACTACAGAGGACTCCATTCCCAGTGCAAGTTAGCCGTCTGGACTCGATTTATTAACTATCATCAAGATTCCAACCAGTAAAACCAATCTCATCTTTTTCATTCTTTTACTCTTGAACACTTAACTAATTAAGTAGGGCTAAGCGTTACTACTTATCTTCTAAAGTAGGTAACAAGGAATAAGGAAATAAGATAGGTAATGCAATTGGTGGGTTTACACTCAACTCCTAATACTTAATGCAACATATCATAGCTGAAGCGATAAAACTTTTATAAATAGAATAAGGTTTGAATGCATCTGGGGCTTGCCTTGGTATTCGGGATAGACGGTCTCGAACTCTGGATCAACTCCTGATTCCTGAATCTGCTCGTCCTTGGGATCTGGTGCGACAACGTTAACTCTCCGTTAACGGAAACTATTCGATAATTGATATGCTTTAACATGATGGAATAGTAAACATGATGCTCGATGGATGCATGATCAGATTAAGGGCTTGAGTACAACTTTTCTTCACGATAAAGTTGCAAGCCAACAAAACTTCGCTTATCAAGCTTATTAGGGTTAACTACGCCATTTAAGAAATTAATTAAACACATGAAATAACGTTGATTAAGCCCTAATGACATGATTAAGGTAAGCGCAAACAATTAATTAAAGTGCCAAAGGTCATTAGGGTTAATGACCCAAGGTCATCAATCAATCCCAAAGTCAAACAAATCCTATAATGATTAACCTTAACTAAAGGGATTAATTAATTATTTAAAAGCATAAAATAAAGGTATAAAAATTAAATTTGTCTAATTAAGCTCAAAATTTTATTTTGAAAAGCTCTTGGCCTAATTAGGTGGCAAAACAAATTTCAGAATTAAAAGCCATTGATTTTATTTATTAAAAATCATTGAAGGTCCATTTTTCAATTAAAAGGGCTAATTTTAACATATGCAAAAGTTACTCAAATTTGGCATTTCATATTTTTTCTAGGTAGATGATATCATAAAGAACACACACAAAAATTTTCAAAATTTTTGGAGCTATACATTAATTATTATGATTTTTCAAAGAAAATAGCATTTAAATCATTTTCTAAAAATAGAAAAAGAAAAAGGAGCACAGTGCTCCCGCGCTGACCGACGGCCCGCCGGCGGTTGACCGGCGATTACTCGCCGGCGGCGAGGTCTCCGGCGACAAGGTTTGTCCCTACAGGCTCATCTCGACACGGCGAGTCGATTGAGGTAGCTAATGGCGCGGCGGGGCGACGACGACACCCACGCCGGCGGCCATGGCGGCGCGGCGGAGCTCGGGCGCGGCGGCGAAGCTCACCGGAGCTATTTTCGGTGACGATGGCTACACGGACATACGCAGGGCACTCAGGCGAACCGCAATTGCAACAAAATGACACCGTCCCCTGTCCCTAGCCAAAGTGGCAACGCGCGCGGCGGAGCGGCATGGCCATGCCGGCGGCGAGCTATGGTAACCGGCGGCTACGACACAGAAATGATGAAATTGATAGTGCAGACAGCTGTAGGAGCTCACCACGGGCATGGTGCGCTCGAAGATGAAGGCTCGGAGTGACTTAGTCGAGCTGCGGTCGTCGACGCTGATGGCGGCGGCGGCGGCGCTCCGACGGCAAGAACGGTGTCACGGGGTATCCTGTGCACCAGAGAGCGAACCATGGTGCGCATTAGGAGCAGGCAAAGATGGAAAACACGACAGGAGGGTAAATGGACATATGTTTTCACCCTGTGCGGCGGTCGACGGCAAAAGAGCTCGCGGCGGCTTGGCGACCGGCCGCGAAGAAGACGACAGCGCGCGGGCAGCTTGGGCGAGGAGATCAAGTACGAGCTAGCTCAAACTGACCGTAAGGATGTGGCAGAGCAAATGGCAAGAGCAATCGGGGGATGATGGAGCAACGGCGGGGAATTTGGGTGGCGAAGCGAGGTCGTCGGCGGTGACGAGCAGGAGGAAAAGAGGAAGATGACGGCCGGCTACGCCTGTATATAGGACGACGGCGAAGTATGGTCGGTCGACATGCACGCAGTGAAGCTTCGCGCGGTCAGGGCGAGCTGGTGGCCGTGCATGTGCACGGCGGTGGACGGCGGCGCGGGTTATAGGTTTCAGCTCTGTTCTTGATAATTATAGAAATGCCACTCGTTTAAAAATATAAATTACTCCAAAATTTATATAAGAACTTGAAAATCTCTAAAAATATTATTTGCATAACTTTTCAAGATCTACACTTTTCCTTTAACTGGCATCCTCAAATTCTATCTGGATTTTGAAATTTGAATTCAGATTCAAAAAGGGGATAAAACCCTAGAAACAGACATTTGAAATTACTTTTGATTTTTCAATAAAACTTGAAAATCTTCAAAACTATGAAATGTTTAAATTTCCAAACCAAACCTTTTTTATATGGAAAATTTTCCAAAATTATGCATAATTTTTGAATTATGGTTTTAAAATCAAAAGGGGACAAATGCTGGAAAACTGTATTTTCAAATTCATTTGAAATTTCTTTTGGAAACTTGAAAACCTTTATATGCCAACTTTGTAGGTCTTGTCAAGATCTACAAACTATCTTTTTAGAGTATCTCCAAATTATTTATAGATTTTGAATTACAGAAAAGGGGGTAAAACTATGTTTTAGAATAAAGGGTTTTTTTTGAAATTGAATTCAAACTCGATTTGGTTTCTAACTTAATTGGTTGGTCATTAGTGATCACAAACATCATCCAAGGACATTTTTAGGTCATTGACCCAATGACACCCTTGGTTGACCAAATTGACTTTCAAAAAACACTTTACAGCTTTCCAATTTGAATTTAAATTTGAATTGCCAGGCTTGGGAATAAGCTTTAAAACCCAAATTCAACTTCAAATATGGAAACAAAATTTTAAGGGTTTAACTTAGGTTTATACACTATGCTTGACACTAGTGTAAACACGGTTTACACCTCAAGTACATAGAATATAAACCAAGTATTTGCGATGACATTCAAAAGTAGGGTTTTATTATTTCATGTGACAAAACATTCCAGAAACACAATCAACCTATGAAATGTAAACTTATTTTAGTTAATACACATTAAGGTTGACTTAAACATGAATGCTTTGCAATGCATATGATGACATGGCACGTTTTAGTTAATGTAACACCAGAGGTGTTACAATATGGTAGTTCGAGATGAAGTTTCCATAGCTGGGTGGAAGAGACGAGAGAATAAAATCAGTAGCCAACTCTTGGCCGATTGGGAAGCCTAGCTTCTCCAACATTTGAGTGTAACCAACCATCTTGATTACGTGTGATCCTACTACTGCGCCCTCTGCAAGCTTGGTTTCCACAAGCGCCTTAGAGACATTGAACCTTTCAGTCCTGGCCTGTGTGCGGAACATCTCCTCAAGCGCCATGATCATATCGTGTGCTGAGTGATCGTTATCAAACTGCATCTGTAGATCAGGTTCCATACAAACTAGCATAAGGCAACTCACTTCAAGGTCAGCATCTCATGCTTTCCTGTAAGCGGTTCTTTCAGCAGCAGGTGCATTTTCTTCAGGCTCATCTGGTAATGGGGTGTCTAGAACATCTGTAACACCTCTGGTGTTATATTAACTAAAACCTGCCATGTCATCATATGCATTGCAAAGCATTCATGATTAGGTCAATCTTGATGTGCATTAACTAAAACAAGTTTACATTTCATAGGTTGATTGTGTTTCTGGAATGTGTTGTCATAGGAAATAATAAAACCCTACTTTCAAATGTCATCTCAAACACTTAGTTTATATTCTATGTACTTGAGGTGTAAACCGTGTTTACACTAGTGTCAAGCATAGTGTATAAATCTAAGTCCACCCTAAAAATGATTTTCATATTTGAAGTTGAATTTGGATTTCAAAGCTTATTCACAAGTCTTGTAATTCAAATTTAAATTCAAGTTGGAATGCTATAAAAATGATTTTTGAAAGTCAACCTAGTCAACCAAGGGTACTATTAGGTAATTGACCTAAAAATGTCCTTGGATGATGTATGTGATCACTAATAATCAACCAATTAAATTAGAAACCAAATTGAGTTTGAATTCGGTTTCAAAAACCCTTTATTTCAAAACCTAGTTTTATCCCCTTTTCTATAATTCAAAATCTGTAAGGAATTTAGGGATACTCTAAAAAGATAGTTTGTAGATTTTGACAAGAGCTACAAAGTTGGTATTCAAAGTTTTTTATGTTTCCAAAAATAATTTCAAATAAATTTGAAAATACCGTTTTTAGCATTCATCCCCTTTTGATTTTAAAACCATAATTTAAAAATTATGCATAATTTGGGAAAATTTTGTATATGAAAAAGGTTTGGTTTGAAAAGTTAAACATTTCATAGTTTTGAAGATTTTCAAGTTTTATTGAATAATCAAAAATAATTTCAAATGTTTGTTTCTAGGGTTTTATTCCCCTTTTGAATTTGAATTCATATTTCAAAATCCAGATAGAATTTGAGGATGCTAGTTAAATGAAAAGTGTAGCTCTTGAAAATTTATGCAAATGATATTTTTGGAGATTTTCAAGTTCTTATATAAATTTGGGAGTAATTTATAATTTCAAACGAGTAGCAATTTTGTAATTTTCTTGAACAACACCGAGACCTATCGACGGCCGCCATCGCCGGCTTCTCAAGCCGCGCCGCCGTCCACCGCCGCACATGTCTCAGCCGCCAACTTGCCCTCAACACCCGAAACTTCGCCGTCGTCGTGTCGTCCGTCCGTGCGTCACCATTGGCCTATAAATAGGTCGACCGCCGTCTCTTTTCTTCTTCTTTTTCCTCTTGCCGCCGCCGCCGACGACCTTGCTTCGCCGGCAAAATTTGCCACCATCACTCCACCTCTGCCTGCTTCATCTTGCCTAAAGCTCCACCACGTTCTTGTGCTTTGATTGAGCTAGTTCGTGCTCGCTCTCCCCGCCCGAGTCGCCCGCACGACGTCGTCTTCCTCGCGACCGGTCGCCGAGCCGCCGCGAGCTTCCTCGCCGTCCACCGCCGCCACGGTGGAAAATATTTTACCGATAACCCTCTCATCATGTTCTCCGTGCTTCGTTGCCCCTTATGCGCATCTTGGTCGGACTCATGGTGCACAGGAAGCGCCGGAACGCCGTCCTTGCCACCGGAGCGCCGCCGCCGCCATCAGCGCCGCCGTCCACAACTCGACTCAGCCACTCCGAGCTTTCATTAGCGTGCGCACTAGACCCATGGTGAGCTCCTGCACCTGCCCATGCCCTCAATTTTACCTCCCTTGCACCGTAGACGCCGGTCACCGTGGCTCGCCGTCGGCGCGACCTTACCGCCCCGCCGCGCGCGTAGCTGTCCGAGCTAGAAGCCAGGGATAGCCCCATCTTCTGGCCCAACGCGTTTGAGTCGATGTCTTGTATCTGCCTGTGTCCTCGCCATCACCGAAAATCGCTCCGGTGAGTGTTATCGCCGCGTCCGAGCTCCGCCGCGCCGCCATGGCCGCCGGCGTGGGTGCCGCCGTCGCCCCGCCGCCGCGTGAGCTAGCCCAGGAGCTTTGTCTTGTTGTGCTGAGTCCGTAGAGCCCAAGCTCGACGCCGGAGCCCTTGCCGTCGGCGAGCAATCGCCAGTCAAAATCGTCGCCGCCGTCGGTCAGCGCGGTGACACTGTGCTGATTTCCTTTTTCTTTTTCAGAAAATGTTTTAAATGCTATTTTCTTTAGAAAATCATAGTAATTCATATATAGCTTCAAAAATTCTGAAAATTTTTATATGTGTTCTTTTTGATGACATCTACCTAGAAAAAATATGAAATGCCAAATTTGAGCACTTTTTGCATATATTAAAATTAGCTCTTTTAATTGAAAAATAGACATTCAATGATTTTTAATAAATAAAATAATTGGCTTTTAATTCTAAAATTTGTTTTTCCATTTAATTAGGCTAAGAGCTTTCCAAAATAAAATTTTGAGCTCAATTAGACAACTTTAATTTGTATGCCTTTATTTTATGCTTTTAAATAATTAATCCCGTTTAATTAAGTTAATCAGTATAGGAATTGTTTGACTTTGGGGATTGATTGATGACCTTGGGTCATTAACCTTAATGACCTTTGGCACTTTAATTAATTATTTGCGCTTACCTGGATCATGTCATTAGGGCTTAATTAACGTTATTTCATGTGTTTAATAATTTTTATAAATAATGAAGTTAACCCTAATGAACTTAGTAAGTATGTTTTGGGTGGCTTGCAACTTTATCGTGAAGAAAAGTTATACTCAAGCCATTAATCTGATCATGTATCCATCGAGCATCATGTTTACTATTCAATCATGTTGAAGCATATCATTGTATCGTATAGTTTCCGATAACGGAAAGTTTAACGTTGTCGTCCCAGATCCGAAGGAAGAGCAAACTCAGAAGATTGGAATTGATCCAGTGCCTGAGACCATCTACCCCGAATACCAAGGCAAGCTCCGGATGCATTCAAACCCTATTCTATTTTATAAAATTTTTATCGTTTCAGTTATGATATGTTGCATTAAGTAATAGGAGTTGAGTGAAAACCCACCAACTGCATTACCTGTATTACTTCCATATTCCTTGTTACCTGTTCTAAAAGATGCGTAGTAATGCTTAGCCCTGCTTAAATAATTAAGTGTTCAAAAGTAAAAGAATAAAAAAGATGAGTTTGGCTTTATATGTTGAAATCATGATGATAGTTAATAAATCAAGTCCGGACGGCTAACTTGCATTGGGAACGGAGTCCCTCTGTAGTGTTTCTGTCTGTTGATGCCCTAGGTTCCGTGTCGATGGTGAACTGGTGATATCGAGAAACTAGAAAATCCAGATGCATGAAGTGATATACTGATCGTTGGAGCCAGGTATATCATGGAGTGACTTATAGTGGGCCAGAGTCCCCACATATGTCATAGTGTGTTATACTGTGGGTTTAAGTTCCCATGTATATCGGTACACTGGGTCGAAGTGCTCATGTGTATCATGTGGTGATATATGGCTGCGGTTGCTATCCCGGTATATCGGTTCACCTGCTATGCTTAGGAGTTAGAGTCTCCTGCATATCAGTAACCTAGGTTCCAGCTGGGTATGAAAATGGATTCGAATCACCGTTGCTTCTCGGAGAAGAAGACTCGATCGGTGTTCATCATCGTAGTAACAACTTGAATAATGATTAAGGTTTAAGAAGGAAGTTGGTTGGTAAATTTTGATCTTAAGCAAGACAACTTTTCTTTCTTTCAAGCTTTTCTGCAAAATTTTTTATCTCCTACAAGCCCTACCTTGTCCCTCTAGCCTATATTTCCTGAGTTTTCACCCCTCTTTTTCGTCGGATCAGTCTTGTTGAGTACTTTTGTACTCAGGGTTTGTTGAACCCTTGTTGCAGGTGAGCCTCATGGGCAGGAATGCTTCGCATCCTACTGCATGACAGTCGTCGAGGAAAGTGACGACGAATAGGATATCTCGCTCTTGGGCAGAGCATATAATCAAGGTGGATGTAATAAGTTATATTGTATTCCACTGCTATATGGTTTGTAATAATCCAACTTATGGTTTGTAAATAGTTTGTAAACTTATGTTATTGTAATCCTTCCGCTCTTTTACTCCAATGTATATTATTTGTATAAAACTATTGTAATACTGCAATGTCTCTTTGTAATGATTGATCCTGCTCGGAGAATCGTGGATGATTCAGGATTTACCCGACAGACCTTTTAGGTTTTATGGAACACATTCATGGTTATTTGGAGTCTGTTTAGACAATAATCATACGTGTGGGCCATAGGATTTAGGAGGTTCTGCCACAACATCTTCCTTTTTCTCAGCCTTGAGAATAATTCTCTGGTTGCGGATCCAATCCGCGTAATTTATTCCATTCAACTTATCTTTCTCAAGAATTGTACGCAAAAAATAGTTGATTGCGAGCGGCCATCTACAACAAAAGTAATGCAAAATACTAAGACAATGTATCCATGAAGGAGTAAATTATATCAAATAGAATATACTCCCACTAAAATCAATATCCCTCAATTGATACTTAGTGATTCAAGACCCACAACTAACATCTCGACCAGTGAGCTGTAGCATCACCGCTGGTCGGTATGGTAGATCGGTAAGCAATACCTTGCTAATCATATCTCATATGACTCTTGTTGTTGGGCTAGCATCCCTATGCCTAGCACTCAACCTTTCCATGCTTCAAGATCCCTAACCGTTAGGATGATCTTGTTCAAGTAACCAAACCTTCTTGCAGTAAGTATCCAATACGAACCTGCCTAGTCGATGAAAACCAGTGGCTCCCTAATTTTATAGACCCACCACCAATTGTACAAGACTTATGACAGTGCAAGGTTTGGGGAAGCATTTAACTTAAACATTGCTGAGGGATCATTCTACTTTGCTACCGCATTCATGTAGACAAAACATAATAGCATGTGAAAGTAGAACATATAATGAGAATCATATTCACACATAGTGACATGGTATGGCCCTTTAATGAATGGTGATCTCCATCTCTATCATCTTGCCCATCATGGTGATCTCCATCTCCATGATCCATGTGTGCCATCCTTCTTGTGATAAGTCCTTCAAGAACTATTTTACCGCAAGCTATACTAATTACATAGTCACGTAATCATAAGATGGCGCGCAGGCCATTACATCAAATGGCAACACATATGGCTCCAGCCGTGTTGCTTACATGACACGCAGGCCATGAAAGAATTACATACAATACACATGGGCCATACCAATCACATCATATCCTGCAAAAACAAGTTAGGCGTAGAACGATTCTATGCGCTACGACAGATAGCAATCGCTATGGAAATCTCATCAGATTGATCTCATCAACCAGAATCCGAACCATTCAGAGTCTCTATTTTTCACTAGATCAATCACATTGGTCTATGCCCAACATTTATGGTCTTACGTGTATCACTTAACTCAGGTGGCGGATTAAACCGACCGGTATGAGTAGATCATTACACGGCCACGCATCAAGAGCACGAAAATAGATTGAGTTTCCATCTACTACCCCGTGTCACAAATTGATCTAATCAAACCGTGCAACATAGACTAGTAGATCACATATACTATCTCTGCATATCATCTATATGCAAAAACTGAACCTATAACGAGCAGCTACGGCTCTGATACCACTGTAGGGTTATTAGGGTGCTACGCTAGCCAGAAAATAAAACTTTTCTACCTCATAAATCAGGATCTACTGCTAGTTACAGGTCACAGAATTACCACTAGACACGCGGATGCAGCGAAAGATGACTCGATGTAGTCGTACGTGTCGCAGCAGGCAGTGCAGTTGCGTGGTCGTCCGTCACATCAATCCCCTCGAGCGGTTCATCTTTGCGTTCCAAGTGCAGCGCCTCCAAGGTATCCACACGTGCGGGGAAGAAGCGTCGCACCTTGGACTGCTAGGTCCGCGAGAGCAACAGAGAGACATCGGCGTGAGGTGGGCGGTGACTGGATTAGGGTTCCATCGGGCGCCCCCACCCCTTCTATTTATATAGCCCTGCTCGTGAGCTTTTCCTAGAAAAGGCCCATTAGCATCCCACTTAGGGTTTCCACTAACGCCCAATGTTTGGGCCCGTTAACAGTCTCTAGGGCATATCTCCAACAATCTTCTACTTGCACTAGAGACAATCTCTAAGCCAAGTTTCAATGCTTCATCACGTTAAGTGTGTGACCCTAAGGGTTCACGCACACATTGACATGGGCCGAGTACTCCTACTCCCTCAATAGTTGACAGCGGCCTCTAGCAAGGCGTGACAACTCCTATGTGCACGCAAAGATCATATCAGACGAACCACTACGATCACATACAAATTATTCCCTTTGCCTCTCGATATTTGGTTCAACTCGTGGGTTAACACTTAACCCAAGCACGTCCATGCATTTGTTGATCCAATCACTTAAGTGATCCAGTGATATCTCTCTCGCGTAGAGAGGGGCAAATTCCATCTTGATTGTCTATGTCTCATAGCATGCTTCCCGACCATCCGAAGGCCACCTTTATAACTACCCAGTTACGGAGTAGCGTTTGACAGTCCCTAAGTAGGCCGTTTCACATCTTGAGTACATACCACAATCTCAGGTCTAAGGACATAATGTACATGACGTGAATAGAGACTTTCTCATGTCGGGTCAGTCCGGCCTACATGTCTCACATGTGCCCACATTATTAGTTTGACATCTCTATGTCCATGACTTGTGAAACATAGCCATCAACTAATACATGTGCTGGTCTAATATTCAAGTGTGTTCTCACAAGAACACCGACCAGGGACAACTTTAGAATAACTATTCAAGTAATTAAGTTCCACAAATAATTCACATAATTGTCAATCAATACAAGTTGTCTATAATGGATATTCATTGAACACTTTATTAATCATGGATACAATCGAAATATCATCATCTACATGATTAGCTCTAGGGCATATTTCCAACACCAATCACATTCACAGAGTCGGTTTTATCATAGATTGCAGGACTTTTTTTTCAAGATGTGCACCAGAGTGAGATAAATAAAAGAAAAAGGCTCTCTAACGGTTTTGCAAATAGGTTTGACACTCTTGTTTTCTGCAAAGTCTAAAAATATCCTATCCAACGGTTTGGTAAATGAACTTGGCATTTTTAACAACCTGGCAAATACCGGGTGATATTTGGCATATATGCCAAGCTGCGGTTCGTTTGGCAATCGCCCTCGTGCGCTACTCCCGGAGATATTTCCTCCTTACGCATACAATTTTTAGTTTTACCAAGTCAAAATACAAAACTGTTGGAGATCGACTCTTTTTATCTTTATCATATTAATTTGAGAGTTGGCAAAGACCATATTTTGTCAAACAAAAAATACAAAATCGCTGTAGTTGTTCTTAAAAATCCAGCTATCAATATATAGACTTTAAAAATCTATGACAACAATAGTAACTAGATCTATTCCATTGTCTAGAAAATCATCCACCCTAATCATGCATGAACTAATTAAGTCTAAAAGGCCAAAATATTTATGAAGCCATGGCACATCGACTGCAATCAAGATTTTTTTCTAAACACATATTAAACTTGAACATAAGTGCCATGCATGCAAAATGTCAAACACTATTGGGTTGAGTTGGGCTTTAGTGTCAAGTTTAAAGGTGGTTTGAGATTTAGTATGGCCAATCTTTTTATTCTTTAATTGGGTTGAGTTGGGCTTTAGTGTGCTTGTTCTCTTGGATGTTTGTCATTGTTACTTGATTTTTTTGTATTTAAGAGGAATTTACTTAACAATTATATTGTTTAGTTTTAAAAAAAGAAATGGTGGGAAAACTCAAAACCAGCTCTCCCAAGCTTTAGACTCGACCAGAATCCGCTTCGAAATAGCTATAGGAGAAATCCCACTCGATTTCTCTCCACGTCTGGTCTGGTCCGCTCCTATTCTCAATGTTGCCGCTCCTCTCCATGGTGCTCCAAGACGGACGAGATGCTCTTCACCTCGCACATTCTCCTGGCGCTGCTCATCCACCCTGCCGCTTTGATTCTTAGCGAATAGCTATGTTTTTGAGGCTTTGATTGTTAGGAAATCTAGCTTAGCAAAAAACAAAAAAAAAATTGAATTGAAGCCCAGAATACTCAAGGATGAAAACGGGCCCTACATATAAACGGTCCCAAACAGTGGTGTGCCTGCGTCCTGTGCTGATTCTTGTTGGTCTGGGGGCGCCTTGTCGGCCTCGCCGGATCGCTCTCACACTTGGGCATTGCATAGCTGTGGCCCATGGCCCTAACGGTTGTCTTAACTTCCAGTACCGACCATGGCCATGCGCTCCCATGAATGCCAACACCTCGAACCAAAACGGATCGCCCCAAATCCAATCTGAGACTATCGAAGTGTTGTCCATTACTGTTGTCCTGTGCGAGTGGGCACCCCGCCCCGATCCTCTTGCAGATTATGAGACCCACGGCGAGCTGAGACGACGACCGGGCGAGGTCGTGGCCACCCACGTGGGCTCCGCGTGCAACATGGGCGGGGGCGCACATCCCGTACGTCGTAGGGCCCGTCGCCGTCCGTCCATCGCGCAGGCGCAGCAAAGCACTGTGTCATGTCGTGCACGACCAGAGGACGGCGGCTGGACGGCCATTTCCTCCGATCCAGTAGGCTGGCCGGCTGGCCGGCTGGCCGGCCGCAGCCGCAGGCACTTGTAGCATACGACGCCGGGTGGACCGGCCGGCCACGGCTAGCTAGCGCGCCAACGAACGAAGCCTCGTCGAAATCCGCGCGTGATGGCACGTACGTACGGTCACCGCCGGGGAGAATCTACGCGCGGGCGACGTACCAACGGACGCGCCATGTATGATTATACGATGATGTGTACTGCGTCAAACGAGGCCCGGAGCCGGGGCGGCGGTCGGCTAGTTAGTTACACGATGGGCGACATGGGGGCCCGGCCGGGGCCAAGGCAGAAGGCACGTAGGCCCTGTTAGTCACCGGCCGGCGGTTACGCCGACGGCGAGCTACTGCTGTGGCGTGTGAATGAAAACAGAGCAAAACAGAGAGTACTGCACAGGGTGTTTTGGT
>CM041628.1:21482780-21511708 GCA_023333625.1 Bothriochloa decipiens
TTTTTGTACCTATTAATATTTATAGGAGATACATCTAGAACCCATGGTTTTAATGCATAATTTCTATGGAACAAATTTTTATCCAATCATGTACATTTTTTTCTATTCTCTAACAATTGTATCGCTCCGTGTCTTAGTTCTCGTATAGCCGGTCCCTAAAGTATTGGGCTGATTTCGTCTGGATCCTCAAACTATGAAATCGCATGTTTGGCATCCAAAAGTATTGGACGAGTTTTATCTAGGTCCTAAAACTATGAAGTCAGCACGTTTGGCATCCAAAAGTATTGGGCGAGTTTCATCTGGGTACTCAAACTATGAAACCGCATGTTTTCCAACCAAATGTATTTAAGAGATTTCATCTAGGTGCAAAATAGATATGAAGAGGGTTAGGAGCTGACGTGGTCGTCCACATAGTTAGCCATGTACCCGCGCGCTCAATCCATGCTCGCTTAGCCGACCCCGCCATATGGTCGCCGCCGGCAACGACAACCTCGTCGCCAACAAAAGAAGACGCAACTACCCTGGCCCGCATCACGCTTGACCTTCTCGCCCTGCGTCCACCCCCTATTTCCGAATTCACACAACTTGAGTACTCGCTCGACCACTGGGACCAAGAGGCAGCGTCAGGCACGAAGGCGTCAGAGGTTGCGGCCGCACGTACACGAATGCACTGGTGCAACACTCATGTCGTGGGCCGCTGGGATGTGGTGGGGCGGCGTCCGCCCAGAGGAACAACAGGGAAGGGGTGTCGCGGTGCGAGGACGTCGAGTGCGATGTAGACTGGGGCGCCGCGGCTAGCGCGGTTGACGGCGAGCACGTGGACGGCCCGGTTAGCTTCTAAGTCTTCTCATATCTATTTTGTACCTAGATGAGATCACTTAAATACATTTGGATGCCAAATGTGCGATTTCGTAGTTTGCGGACCCAGATGAAACTTGCCCAATACTTTTGGATGCCAAAGTGCGATTTTATAGTTTAGGGACCCGAATGGAACTCATTCAATACTTTTGGATGTCAACCGTGCGATTTTGTAGTTTGTGGACCTAGATGAAATCGGCCTAATACTTTAGGGACTGGCGGTGCAATTTACTCTTGTTTTTATGATTTTTACCTCTCTCATGCATATACATTTTTCTTCTATTTTTTGAGAAAGGCTAACAGACACTCGGGTGTTTCTGTGTCTGGGAACATGCGGATTTCTGGCCGTCCGATTCGACAGGTGTGGCGTTGTGGGCTGTTTGATTTGTCTTTGCGGTGGTGGCTGATTGATATTCTTGTGCTCTGTATGACATGTGGGCTTGTCTTGTCAGCGCCGTTGTCAAATTATTTGGAACTGGCGCCGTATATCTCAGAGCCATTTCAGGCTTTTCCCCTTCTACTGTAGCTTTCATTTCCCTATTTCGCGTCATCGTTTTCGCCAGGAGGAGGCCCTCGTCTTCGGCGGTGAGGGGGCGAGTTCTAGGGTTTGTGTGATTTCTCCCTCTCTCTCTCTCTTGATTTTGATTTTCGCATGGCCTATTTCTCCCTAACCCTCCCGTTGTTGTGCGCGTTCTGATTCTCTCCTTTTCTTCTCCATTTCCTGTGTTTTTCATGTTGGCGGTGGTTGTTATGTTTTCATCGACGGCGGCTTGTGGTGGCCCGGTGTTTGGTCGTTCTATAACCGATCTGCAATTTTTCTTGGACATGTGGTTCGCATGTGCTGCTGACGATTTGGTGTGGCATCTCCTGCTGCTCCATTTTTTATTAATTTTTGGGCGTGGTCTCTTGTGCTGATGGTTGATGATTCGAATTTGTGTGGCCTGTGAAACTCCCTATTTTTAGAGGTTTGTTTCCTTCTCATCTAATTATTTTATGGTTAAGTGTTGTTGGTGGCATGATTGGTTCGGGATGTGGGTTATGCATGGATCTGGGTTACCTATTTTGGGTTAGTTGTTCTTACTATATATTATGGATGAGTTGTAGAATATATGGTGCCCTTTATTTTTCGAGGTACAAAATTGGTAGTCTGTATAGGATGAAATTGCAGGTGTGCTTGTTTATGCATCATTCTATTTGTTAGGCTAGATGCATCATATTCTTATTAGGGTGTGTTAGGCTTCAGTGTTCTGATGTTTATTGTTATTCTGAATGGATGGTTCGTCTGTCTCTCTGATTGGCACTTATTCCCTGCTTTGTACTGATGCTTCTTGATTATTTCATTAGGGTTGTTATGCTTCAGTTTGTATGTGGAGGTGTGGTTTTGTGAATGGCCTTATTTGATCAGTGTAATGTAACACCCCTGGTGTTAACCACATCTTTGCACTGCATATCATGAGCATAATCATATCATTTGCATGGTGATCACATAATTAGGCCATGATATTTGATGCTTGCTTGTTTATATTTCAAATAGAATATTTAAATGCTAGGTTGTGGTTTTCTATGTAATTGATGCTTGGATTGATTTGAAATATGTTTATAATGTTGCTAGGATCAATTCATGTGTTGGTCATTTGACCCAAAAAGATTTAGTTTGAAATCTAAATTAATTCTCCCTAAAGTGTGATTTCGATCCCTCTTCAAAAGTGTTATTTACATTGCTTATCTCAATTTGGAACTTTAATGTGGTTTCTAGAACTTTTTTGTGAGGAACAATAGTTGTTTAATGTGCATCTCATGAAAATGCTTTTAAGGTCTTCAAAAATGCCAAAAATAGTTGCACATGTATATATATAAATTATTATTTCTAAATGAATTTTTGACCCAAATTCATATTTTCAAATCTAGGCCGAATTTGCCAAAAATTCCAATATATGAAATATTCTACTCGTCGAGAGGAACATTTTCATGTTTAGAGTTTTTCTCAATTCGGCTTTGTTTGCAAGCTACAGGCCAAAAATTTTTAGTTCATTGAATTAGTGGTGGGACTATTGACGGTAGATAAGTGTCAATTTTAACTGTCAACATAACATGAGAAGGGATTAAAACAGGAATACCATCTAGTTACAGGGGTTACACTAACAGAATTCCACGAGTTTTGGTGAATGTCTATTTCTACAGGGGGTTATCAGAAAAGAACCAAAAGAGGTCCACATGTCGGATTTACATAGAGAGAATACCACGTCTAGCAATCAAAGAATACTCTAGAAGACTCGAGGAGGCGACCGTGCGAAGGAGGGCCCACCTGGCAGCAGCAGCTGGGCGCGCGCCCATAGGCAAGGGCGGTCGCCCAGGCCTCTCCACCAATGGGGAGCAATCTCACGGATTCCCCTTCCATCGCCTTTGAGGATCAATAATCATCGTTCATTAAGGTCGATTTGATCCAAGGGCTATCGTTAAGCTTGACGCGGATCGATGACATGGCACTTGACGCAGATCAATGATGTGGCACCTCCACCCTAGGCTATATAAGGAGGGCGCCCCCTTGCCTAGGGGCCATATCTCTTCTACATAGACAAATCTAGGGTTTCAATTCTTCATCCAAGTAGAAGAGGGTCCCTCTAGTTCATCTAGTTCTAGCTCTAGTTCATCTAGTTCTAGTTCTAGTTCATCTAGTTGTATTTAGAAAAGGGAGAGAGAGGAGGAGAAAGCTGAGGAGCCAGATTTGTTTGATCTTCCTCAACATTGTAATTGTGCAGCATCTGGTTCATCATTCGGCAATCGACAGGTTCTTTAATTATTATTTCTAAGTTCTAAGTTCTTTATTTATATTCTTACTTTATTGTACTTGCTAGAACTCTACTTGTATTTGAGTGCTCTAGTTATTCTAGATAATTAGAGTAGTAAGCATTAGTGTAGACATGGTGTCTAGACGAAGGTTTACCTGAGTTTGCGCCCAATCCTACGGTTAGTTGTGGTAGCCTCAGAGGTGACAGGTTTACCTGAGTTTGCGCCCAATCCTATGGTTGGTTGTGGTAGCCTCAAAGGTGACAGTTCTGTCAGGCCTTTATAATCCACCATGTTCGGGTTGGTGTTTCATAGAGCTTTTGACAGCCTTCTCCCAACTACTTTCTTCCTAGTCTCCTTTGAGAGTTGGAAAGGACCTGCTGCTCCAAAGTAAGTAAAGTATAGTAAGCCTGATTTTGATCATCCATTGAACTTAGAAAGCTCTAGAAGTTCCTCTCCACCCACCAAAAATATATATCTTTCTTCCCTTACCTTTATCCTTGGACGGCCTTGATTCTCTAGTACACTTCATGTTCCCCGTGAAAATTGATACTCTGGAATACTCCCGGGTGAAAGCTACATCGGTATTCGTGCGCTTGCAAATTATTCTATTTGCATTTAAAATACCCAACAAGCTTTCTGGCGTCGTTGCCGGGGAACGGTAGCTGTGCTAGTTTAGAACAAAGTTCATTCGTTTATCTTTTTCCTTTTTACCACTTTTCTACCACTACCACCATACCACATGGATTTCACTCCTATATATAAATTCTTTGCTCCAAAGGGTGACTTGTTGGAGCCTCCACCATCACCACAACCCATTCTTACAAATGGCTTTGAGCTTCGTCCTGCTCTAATAGCCATGGTTCAAGAGCAATCCTTCTCAAGGTTAGCAGATGAAGATCCATACACCCACCTTAGGGAATTTGAGCAGTTGTGTTCTTGTCAGATTATTGCTGGCATGACACAAGAGACCCTTAAATGGAAACTATTTCCATTCTCCCTAGTGGGAAGAGCGAAAAATTGGTATGCTCATTCTGTAACCGCTGAACTGTGCGATCTGGCTGTGTCATTGGAAAAGTTTGAAATCCTTCGAGATTTCATGGACTACTGGGTTAATATGAGCACAATGTGCTAACTGAATTGGCTTGGCGGTTTACTTAGTATCTTGGGTTTATATTAATTGGGCGATTCTGTTACAGCTGGCATCAGAGCAATGGTTCAGCTATTACTGTTCATTTGTGTATTTACAAAATAAAGAATTTGTTTTTACAAAACTATTTGCCAACTTATAGTCATATAGGTGTTTGAAAACTATGAGTTTGAACTTAAGAGTGTGCCAGTGGTCGTATCCGTTATGCCTAGTTAAGGACTCAAGGTGGCTATTTAGGTACTAACTTGGGGATTGCATCATATTTTCTGTTTGTCCCGCTCATACACGATGGATATGTATGGGGGCCATTCACTTGAATGGTTATGTATGGATAATTTTGCCTCTACGCCAAGGTAAGGTTGGTTCAACGCCAAGGTAAGTGTGAGGTTGTGAGAGCATGATCGGATACACTGCCGATCTAGGGGAGTGCTTATATGGTGCTGAATTATATACATGTTTACACATGTTTATATGAAGGTACCCCATGTATGGGTGTCATCTTCTGGCGACTTGTTGGGTAGTACGCATCCATGGGAATGGGTGTGAGTAATTGGTGTTTTCATCTTGTTTGGAAGGTGTGTGGATTTTTTTCGTCGCTCGCATTCATTGGGGGTTTGGGGTGAATGGAATTTTTTGTAGGTACGCTAACTATGCGCGATCATGTTGCTCGACTAGATTTCATTATATGAGAGCACATAGGTATGCCACCGTCTAGAACGCTAGCATATGTTGTATTCTAGGTTTGTGAGGACGTACGGAATGTGCATGCATCATGGCATATGCTCATCTCATGTCAACTGCATTACTTCTCTCCTGATAAAAGAATATTTCTCTCTTGATAAAAATTACCAACTTAATCTCTGGCTCATGAGAATTGTAATTTGGCTATACAGATGGCACGTACGAAGTGCATCAAGCCCAAGGCAACTAAAGGAGAAGTTTTGCATCAACAGCTTGCCACCCATGAGCCACGTAGTGCCAAAAAGTTTCTGAAGGAATATGGAATGCCTTCTTTATTGTGGAAAATTCTGCACTCAGTGGGCTATCCCATGGGTAAAGAACCTCGCTACCAGTGGAGTAAGGAACTAGAGAGCCAGCGCCCGAGTTTGCTCCCTGTTGAAGTAGTGATTCCCGCGAAGAGCGAAGATGCGACACTCTGGTGTGGACGTCGGTTCATCACTCGAGGTAGAAACCCTTGAGAAGGTGTGAATGTGGTTGCTTACAAGGCCCTGAGGGATTTGCTTAAAAGATGTCCAGATGAGGTTGCTCGTGCCACTGCCAGTGTGTTTCCTAAGGTTGACCCATACCATGTTGTGTGGCATCAGCGTAGTGAGATTGCACTTGTTGGTGGTAAAGATGAGGCTGAGAACAATAATGGCCCTACTAGTAGCGCCATGTTTGCTATGATGAAGAGCTACTCCTGCTTGGAGAATGCATTCGAGTCCCTTAATCGTGACTTCATCTATGTCACCTCTGAGAAGCGTGAGATAAAGAAAGAATATGACGAAGGAGTAAAAAGGGTGACTATGATGCTAGAGCAGATGACGCTTTCCAAGGATCATGCTATTCAGAGAGAAAATGCTGCTGTCCACGAGACCTTTGTAGCACAAAGTCAGTTCTTGGAATTGCTTGCCCTACTCAGCCAGTGGTAGCAAGCCTTTGATACCATTGTGCAGCAACGGAATGAAGCCTGGAACAAGGAATACCGCCTGAGGGACCAGGTGATTGCCCTAGGAGTCATTAATGATGCTCTGTAAGGAGAATTGCAATGGGTCTATAGTCAGCTTCACCACAATCCTCCTGGAGCTGCTGAGGAAGGACCTCAAGTAGTGCATGACATTGATGGTGCTAATGCTGGAACTGCAGGGTGTTGAGAACATGAACCACGATCATGAGGAGTCGGCCTGATGATGCATCTCTATAGGATTGATGCCTTATTTCGTTGGACCTTTATGTAATGGCCTGTAATACTAAGCAGTTGGTACAATGGTTGAGGGTTAGTGAACGTGTATGATGTAGCGTGCTTCGGTGATGTACCTGTTCAGAGTAGCCTACAAGAACAACTACTATGTGCCTCTAGTATTGTGAATCAGAACTACATTGTGCTTAAGTTTGGTTCAATCATTGTCCTTGCCAATTCGCTCCTATTCATCTCAGCCTATGATAATATGTTGACATTGGTTTCTTGTTGTCACATACCTAGACTAGTTTTAAGCAAATATTGCTTTTGATTGCCCTTGGCAAACGACACCTATGTTCATTCCAAAAATACTCCTTGCTATCCTCAATTTTGAAAATCCCTGGTAATTCCTTTAGCTTGTCTGGTGCACCAAGCTTGGTTGTACAAGACATCCAGATATGACTCAATTATTTGGTGGATTGTTCTGTGGATCGTAGTTCAGTAATGTGGTTTTGATTAAAGATTTTTACAATGTCACGAAGGAACCTAGGATTACCCTTGTGAATTGATCAGCACATGGCTGGTTTTCTATAAACACGCTGGTATTGTAATCTTTGATCGTGACCTGTTATTTCAACTACCCCTAAACTAATCCAAGGTGTAACTTTCCTTGAACGAGTGCGTATAGATATCTCCTCAAGATAGTCTACCTACCCACAACCCACGTAATTGGAAGTTTGATGATATTGTAGTCAATGGTAGTGAATCCTTGTCATCCCATTGGCAATGAATTGTTGCCTCATGAATCCCTCCCGATCCTAGGACAAACGTATATAGAGAGATGCCTTCTCAAAAGTTACTATCAGATTCTCATTAGGACAACCTTGCATTGAGGGATAGATACGATAGGTATGAGGCGTGTTCGCATAAACGTTATGCAAAATCCGTCCAGTTAACCCCTCCTTGTTATCTTGTGATCTTACGACTATCCTTGTCTTCTTCACTTATGTCTTGCACGAGATGTCTCTTCATGCAGGAACCCCCTGTATCATGTGAAATAGTGTCTCAAAAGTAAGATCTGCAGTGGCATCTTGATGAATAACTAAAGGTGCCGCAACGAATCCAAGAGTCTCCTGTGGGCGGCCGACACATGGTTGCGTTGCTCGGCACGCGCAGGCATCGCGGTTATTATTCTCGGCCCACTAAGGAAATTGCCTCGAGGTACTATTTTGTGTGACCCTACCTTGATTATCTTTGATATCCGTTAACCAGTCTGTGGTGGCTTGTTAATAATGAATTTTTCTCATGAAGCATAACGGAAGTTATCTCGAATAGAATCTTATGTTAACATTAACTTTACTCTGACTACAAGAGATGGTAGACAAAGGACTCCACCCAGTGTTTCTCCTGGAATCACACTATCTCTTGTAGAATGTGTGTCTTTCTCTATGGTTTGACTAGAGATACACCATATTTGCATTGGATGAGCCTCGGATGAACATCGAGCTAAGTGAGAGCCTTTGGACTAGATTATGAATAAGACCAGTTGAATTTCCATTACTGTCTGGTCGTTCTATCTACTCATCTCTGAAGCGCTTTATCAGTATGAATGCTGGAGTCTTTGGAGCATCTAAATCAGTGTTAATTGGATTATAGGTTTTTTCTGATTAGTGGAATGATTCCCTGTTCAATGGTGCTTCTTTGAAAGAACTTAGAACTTTCCTACAACCGTTAGGTCTTCTAATGCCTTATGGAGTATCCCTGCTTCATGGGAGTCTATGAAGGAAATTCTTCAGACAAAAACCTTTACTTAGACACCCTCAAGAATTGTCCCGACGAATGTCATGACCATGTGCTCACAACTCAGTAGTGTTTGACCGTTACTCCTGTCCCTATACGCGAATCTAACGTGTCTTGCTTCCAAGGCACTAGGTCTTCTATATGGGCTGGAGGTTGGTGACACTATTAGGATTGTCCTTGGATTGTATCAAATCGCCTAGATACCAAATTTGATTGTGAGTTGGGTATGCACTGTATGCACGATTTGGTATAACCATGGGTTTACCAAAGTGCTTGGTTTCAAGTATCAAGCAATCATCCTTTGAACGTGAGAATTTGGTTTAGTAGATGTACCTTCGGAAGGAGAGATTTGCATGATTATTTTTGGAAAAGTATTGGATAAGAGAAGTGAACAAGACCATACTATGAGAATATAGGTCTTATGCTAGATTGGTATTGTAAGCCTTCTCAAGGTATTTTCTCGGTTAACAATTCTACTTAGTGAAAAGAGAAAATTGGAGATTTCTACTATGTTAGAGAGTCACTGACCCAAGAACTTTGACTTCTACATGTAAAAGTTGGGACTCTCTTAGTCTAGCTAGCTCATATCAACCTTTTATTAGCCAGTGTTCCTATGAAAGGCTATGCCAGTGTTAAACTCGCTTCAAGGAATCCTATGCTATCACACATTTCACCTTGTCTTCTTCCACACCGGTTCTAGGTGATATTGTCAAAAGTATTGCATGTGCTATCATTATTGACAACAAACTTGATTTTGATTTAGTTTGGCGGGTGTTCAAACCTCTTCTTGCCCTGCTTCTTAGTGGTAAACACTTTAAGATTTTGAAGCACCTTTTGATGTATTTGATGATGTGAATAGCAGATTTCCTCACATTCAACCCTTCGACGCCTCCGAAAGGGTAGTTGTCGGTCATATTTCGCGATAACCTGCCCCAGTGAGTTGGAATTTTGGGTTTAATGAGAGAGTATGTCATACTATTCTTATCATCTTCATACTTTAGATTGACGAAAAAGAGTTGACATCATTTTGGAAGTATGGGTATAAGTTGAAAAAAATCTACAGATGGACATGTAAGGAGGACACGTAATTATAAAGATGATTAAGTATGTTAAGTGCCGATCGACAAATCAAGTTTGAAAGTCGATCGCCTTGCCTACCTAGCATTTTTATAGCCCTACTGAAGCCCAAAGGTTGCACCAAAGTCAACCCAGATGAGGACCGCTGCATCCCTGGGGGACCCACCTGTGCACTGTTCCCGTGTGACCGTGGTGCCACACTTGCCGCACCTACACAGCGTGCCATCCTCCTGTTTCTGTAGCCCTGTCGGCCCTCATGCCTCGTCCTCATCCCTGTACCGGGCCCTCTTCTTCTTTTTCTTCTCGGCTTCGGGCCTGACTACTTGTGCACCTCCCCACCAAGCGAATCCATCCCCTCCTTTATTTTCCCCATGCCTGAACTCAAGCATTGGAAGCCTGCCATGGCCTATATTCTAGTTGCTCGGTGACTCGGCGTCGATCCTCTTCCACCTGCCTTCACTTTGGGTGTACTGCATCACCACCCCTGCCACTCTGCTTTGGATGCTGTTTTGTGCATCTCTTCTTCTCCACATCCCCAAAAAAATCTGAAGCAGTGCTCAGAGGAGAGAAACCTGAGGAGCAATCCAGTTAGAAAGAGAGAGCAATCAATAGCAAGGTTGCAAGATCTGGTGGTCGCTCGTGGATTATTATCATCATCTCAAAGAGCAAGAAAGATTTGTATTTCATGGAAGAAGTTCTAATCTCCTTTGGATTGATCTTGGTGGTTGGGTTCACGATGATCGAGTTCACACTCGCTGTTTTCTAGATCCTGTGGACATTCTTCATGTTCTGGATCATCATCTTCTTGTTGCTCCTCCACTATCCTCGCCTCAGTCGACATCTGGATTAAGTCAGTGGTTATTATGCATTACTCATATCCATGTTCTCTCCAATTCATGAATGGCTTGGTAATCGGAATCGTGTAATCCTTGATATAATTCCAAATCTGTAAAATAATAATAAAGAAAATTATGTTTCTCCTCTTTCCCCACTTCTTGCTTCAAATCTCGGGATGAGATTTCTTTAAGGGGGTAGGCTGTAACACCCCTGGTGTTAACCACATCTTTGCACTGCATATCATGAGCATAATCATATCATTTGCATGGTGATCACATAATTAGGCCATGATGTTGATGCTTGCTTGTTTATATTTCAAATAAAATATTTGAATGCTAGGTTGTGGTTTGCTATATAATTCATGCTTGGATTGATTTGAAATATGTTTATAATGTCGCTAGGATCAATTCATGTGTTGGTCATTTGACCCAAAAAGATTTAGTTTGAAATCTAAATTAATTCTTCCTAAAGTGTGATTTCAATCCCTCTTCAAAAGTGTTATTTACATTGCTTGTCTCAAGTTGGACCTTTAATATAGTTTCTAGAACTTTTTGTGAGGAACAAAAGTTGTTTAATGTGCATCTCATGAAAATGCTTTTAAGGTCATCAAAAATGCCAAAAATAGTTGCACATGTATATATATAAATTATGATTTCTAAATGGATTTTTGACCCAAATTCATATTTTCAAATTTAGGCTGAATTAGCTAAAACTTCCTATGTATGAAATATTCTACTCGTCGAGAGGAACATTTTTCATGTTTAGAGTTTTTCTCGATTCGGCTTTGTTTGCAACCCACCTGGCCCCATCTTTCATCCTCGTCCCTCGCTCCTCCTTATCTCCTCCCCTGTTCCCGTCGCTGAGCCGGCTGCAGCGATGGTCGCTGCAGCGCCACTGCTGCCACTGCCCCATCATCACGCCGAGCCAGGCCAAGCAATACCCAATGCGCATGTGAGCCGCAGGCACTTGAGCACCCATGCGCACGCTTGCCCTCATTGCGCCGAGCGCCGCTGCCGCCGCTCTGTCCCCTCCTCCTGCTCGCCCGTGACCGTGGCCAGCCGGTCTAAATTGGAGAGCATCGGGTCACCTATATTATCACTTACCTCTCTGCTTGCTCCCTCGCCACCCCAACACTCCTCTTCTCGATGTTGGTATTTATTAAATGCAACTAAAATATGAAGGATTCTGCAAGCGCAAAGAAAATACCATTGTAGCATTTTACCGGGAGTATCCAGGTGTCGTTATTTATATTTTACCACTGGAAAGCATGGGTTAAGAATCTGATAAATCCCTATCATGCATCTACTAACTTAGCAAACCAACTAAACTAAAGCAGGGGTAGATGACAGAATAGGATATTTGAATGACAACACACACATGAGAATTCTATAATAAATGAGTAGCTAGCTAAAGCAAGAGGACAACAGGAGATATCAAGGTTCCTATGCACTTCTCTATTACTTTGGTTCTAAGTAACTGAAGCATGGATAGATATAGCAACCACACAATAGCACTTTGGAGTAGCAGGTCCTTTCCAACTCTCGAAGAAGACTGGGAAAAGAGTAGTTGGGGGAAGGCTACCAAAAGCTCTACGAAACATCAACCTGAACGTGGTGGATTACAAAGGCCTTATAGAGCTGTCACCCCTGGGGCTACCACAACTATCCATGGGGTTGAGCGCAACCTCAGGTAACCTATAGTCTAGACACCATGCCTACACTATCGATTACTACTCTAATTACTATAGATAACTAGAGCACTCAATACGAGCGGAGATCCCATGCCAAGATGTAACAACTATACTATGCATACATATGAAAGGCATAAAGTAAATGGAGAAGATGAATATATTAAAGCACAAGTCTTGCAAAGAATATATACAAAGACATACTAAATCCCTAAAGACTCCTCCAGAACCGGAGCATAGCTCCGCTCTCCCTAACTCTCATCTAGATCTAGTCTACTACATTGAAAAGTCTAGCCCTAATTCTCTAGAGATGAGAGATCATCCTTTCGAGGGATGCCTCTACATCTCTACCCTGAATAATAAATAATGAATTAGGGTTTCAAGGGATGCCTACTCCAGGGGTCAGGGGCCTGCTTATATAGCCCCCTAGGATGCACCACAGCCCTCGGATCAAACTGACCTAAATGGACGATTATTATTCATCCTCAAAGGCGGTGGAGGCAGGATCTGCGAGCCTGGACCTGATTGGTCAAGGTCAAGCGGGCGCCCGCCCAAGGGTGTGGTCGGCCGCCCGGCCACCGAGCCGGTTCGGGCTCCCGTTTGGTCCAGTGCCTTCTCGAACCTTCTAGATTACAGAAAAGTACATGTTCACCCTTTATCTCTATGTAAACCTGACATGTGGGCCTTTCTTGGTTCTTTTCAGCTGACATCTTATAGAAACAGACATTTATCAAAACTCGTGGAATTCCGTTAGTATAACCCCTATATCTATATGGTATTTATATTTAGGTCCTTTTTCATGTTTAGTTGACGGTTAAAATTAGAGTTATCTACCGTCAACACTCGCTCACAGCCGGGGCCGCGGAAAAGCCGCCATTTCTGTCCCCTCAGTTCACCCACACTTCTTGCTCATTCTTCAATCAACCGTGCCCATAGCTTCTCCACAAGCTACTCTTCCTCCCCGACCCAGCCGTGCTCTGCGCCGTTGCGAGGTGAGCCCTCCCGCCGCCCTGCAGCCATGACCGCCATGGCCACGAGCTCGGTCTCGCCATGGCCCCAACTCCCCACCATGGCATCATACTCCATTTTCGTAGCTTTAGGATCGCCTTAGCATCTTGGTGCTCACGCGCACGCGTCCCAGCCGTCTTCTTCGCCGGAGACGGCGAGCCAGACGCTACCGAGTGCCGCCGTTACGTACAGCACTCTGGAGCCGCCCTTTCCGTCGCCGCTACCCAAACGTTTAAATATTTTACGGTAACCTATCCCGATGGATGCGTCTTGACGAGACGAGTCTGATGGTGCTGGTCTCGCCGCCGGAAAGTTCACCGCCGGTGAACTACGACCAGTCAAAGGTCGCCCCTGCTCTGTGTGTATGACGTGTGGGGTCGGTTTGACCCTGGGACCCAGCTGCCAGCGCTTCTAGGTGCACAGATCTGGGTACTCATAGTGATTTAGTTTAGGGTTTTAAAGAAAATGATTTTTAGAGAAGGGTTTAAAGCTTGGGAAATTCATAACTCGAGATTTATAGCTCCATTTGATGTGATTCAAGTTTCTATATTTTTCTTATGATGTAGGCCACCCATGAAAAATATAATATGCCATGTTTGCAGTATTTTTATGTGTAGCTTTAAATAATTTTTGATATATTGATAATCTTAGAAAATGTATAACTAAATCTAGGATGTCAGAAAAATATGTTTCTTGTTTTGTTAGTCTTATTTTGTGATGCTCTAGCTATGCAAAATGTATCATGTGCATGTGTTGTGTAAAAATATAAAGTTGTAGTTCAAGTGGGATTAAGGGGCTATTCTTGGAATAATTCATAAATGAATTGTATATAACTAGTTTGGGGTTAATAATTTTTTGTAGGCTACTTATATGCCATAAGGTAGCCCTTGAGGTGGTGAAACATGAAGTTCGGCATACTTCATAGTACAAAGTATATTTAGGTCTATTTAATTATGCTGCCTTGTGATTTTTGTGTAGGGTAGTAGATATGTTTAAATGCGGTGAAAATTGGATGGTAGCCTAGAGTTAGCATGTTTTATCTTTTATAATTTTTGTAGATTTGTCTAGACAGTTTACATGCATGATGTAGTTATGCTCTATTTATATGAATGCCTTATTTAAACCTTGTTTTGTGATGTCATGCCCTAAATGATGCTTTCCTATGCATTTATGAGGTGTCTAATCTATTGGGTGGTTAGTGCTTATCTAGACCCTAGTAGGATGGGGTAAGCCTATGGTTGTTTTATAAAAATCTAAATGTGTCGAGATGGTTATGCTTAGTATAGATCTTTGGCTTTACTGACTTGTTTGCTAGTGATAAGCAGGATGGATAGCTGCTTTACTGACTTGTTTACTAGTGATAGTAAGATGTTTAGTTGCTTTACTGGCTTGTTTACTGGCGATAGGTAGAAAGAAGGTTTCACTGATAGACTTGTATTATTTGTAGTAGAGAATGCAGTAGATGACATGTGTTTATGGTGCATGTTCTTGGATGATGTTGACTATGTTGTTGAAAGAATATGCAAGCATTCATCATCATCATACTCCATTATCATACCATGTGCATTCTTCATATTCATACATGCACATGCATCATACAGGATCACTAGGAGAACAGAACATGACATGAAACGGGAATCCAGAAGAGGAATCCTAGAAGAAAGCTTCCTTACCACCGGTGATCAAGAACCAGGAGCCAGACGTGGAGTGATCGAGTGCCTGGAGCTTCAACCTCGCTCATCAGAGGAAGGCAAGCCTCGGAGCATTTCTCCCTATAGTTTTCCAAATAACTTAACTTACGTCCTTTATTGTTTATGATGCACTAAGTTTATAGGCGTTGATCGATACCGTTGATGAATTATGATTACCCTTGTCCACCTAAGTTACCCGTACACTTTGTTAAGTTTAGGTTTGCTTATATGCTTAGCCGTGCTTAACTTAGATTGGTAGAAGTTGGGTGATTTCCTGTCATTCGCGAGTTATAGGTGGTGACTCATAATGATGAGCTATACTGTTATCTTGAAATAACCATGTGGAGTAATAAATCGAGACCAGGCGGGATAAGTGTTGTGGACAGAACAGGAGGTTCTATGTTGTTTATCCCATCTGTGTCGAACTAGGGCCCCGTCCGATGTCTCGGCCCTCTTGTCATGTTGAACTCAGCCCCACACTTAGTTGGCATTATGGAAACCACGAAGCCTAGTAGCCTGTTTGGGCTGGGTTTCGACCTGTTGAACACATCGTATTGGAGATGGCGCTGGTGATTACAGGGGCGCGGAGAGTAAGCCTGAGGTCGGCATCCGACTAGTATGCAGCCGGACGACCCTAGGTACGATGGTTTTTATTGATCCCGTGACTATCTTTTACCCGAACAGTGCGAACAGTGACCTAAGGTGCCTCCGCGCAAGCATGTCTAGGTTTGCGTGGGGAATATTTCACTAGCTAGTTAGGAATCGATTCGAATTGCCATCGCTTTTGGACAGTGAACACTTGACTTGAGCACCAGCATCGTAGTAAAAACTTGAACACAGAGATGAGATGGTTATGATGTTGATGCTGAAAGATGCTCAATTGGAAATGGTTACTATTCTTGCTTGTTAATTACACCATGACCGTTAAATCAGGTGCTAATCTAGCATGATTAGGTTAATGACTTTAAAATACAAAGCTAGAAGGTTATAATAATTATTCTTAATAAGCTCAAGCTTTTATGCAAATAAATGAGTCAGCTATCCTTCTTATAAACCCTTGCATACTCCTTGGAGTCACTTTATTTTTGGTTTATGACGGGTAAGTCTAGCTGAGTACATTCTCGTACTCTGGGTTTTATTCCTACTTGTTGCAGATCATAAGATTTTTGCTGTGGTGATAAGATGGACTTGTATCCCACTACGGAAGGATTAGACCTTGGGCAAGGTCATCTCTTATATCTCGTCTACTTACTGTTGTTGGATGTCGACCCTGAACTGGCAATGTATTTAAAATCATAGGCGTGAGTATATGTCAAAAATATATTTACTTCCGCTATTTATTTGCAACTCTGATTCAAAAAGAAATTATGAAAGAACCGGTGATGTAATTATGTTATGTGTGAAAAGTAAGAACAGGTGAATGGTAACCGTTGAACTGTGCAATCTGGGTGTGTCGTTAAAGAAGTTTGAAATCCTTCGAGATTTCACAGGCTACGGGGTTAATATGAGCACAATGTGCTAACTAAATTGCCTCGACGGTTTACGTAGTACCTTAGGTTTATATTAATTGGGCGGTTCTGTTACATGTAACTTTCTACACTCCTTAGTAGTCCATTTAAGCTAAAATTGTAATTTATTTATCTAGTATTAATTTATTGATATCATATACTTTAGATGCAAATTGTTGCAATGATAGTAGTGGGATTGAATTGGATTGTATGACTTATTTTGCTGCAGGTCAATATGTTTGGTCAGAATATATCGAGTCTTTGTTCATGTCCTGATATTTGTATTGGATTTAGATTAGAGGAAGTATAATTTGTCTCTGACAATATGAATTATTTGCCTTATTTTATTATTTATATTTGGCCATCATAGAATATATTTGGTTAATTTGTTATATGTTAATATGAAGTATTTGCCTTTTTGAAACATTTATATTTGGCTACCATAAAAATAATTTATTAAATTAAAATATTTTTATGTTTGCCTACCATAGAAATAATTTGGATAAATAATTTCTAATTGACTATTATGATCATTTTTGTTTTTATCTTTTTCTTCTATTGTTAGATGGGTCGTAAGAGGCCTCATGGTGTAATTGAGCTATCTACTGGGGATGAAGATTTCGATGATATTCAGTGTTCTCAAATTCCTTCTATGGATTCATACAAGTCTGTTTCTGAAACTGATGATGTTTGTGAGGTGAGTAATATGATGTTGTATCTAAATTTTTTTCCACTTCCACCTTTATTAGTTATATTTTTTAGTGATTCATGTCTTTTGAATTCCAAGATGATTCTTTAAGTGAGAATGCTGATTTTGACAAGTTTTTGTATGAGAAGATTTTAAAAGATGTATGGTTTGTTATTTTCTCTTTTCTTAATAGATGAACTTTTTGCTATGAATGTGTTCCTACATTATGTATTTATTTATTTCATTTGATATATTATTGTATTTTGTTCAATTCCAGGAGATTAAGAAAATTAAGACTAGGCTTCAAATGGCGTTGAGGCATAAGGTTAGTATTGCTTCTTGTCTTTCTTTTCTGGTTATTCCTACTTGTATATTTTTAAATCCTTCTTATTTTTTAGTCCAAGAAGCATAAATCCGTGAAGAAGACTACTGAGGGTTTCACAAGATTCTCTGCTAGGGCTTTTATGAAAGTCATTTCATCTTTATCACCTGAGCAAAGACTTGTTATTCAGAGTTATGGCTTTGGATCCTTGTAAGTGCATTCGCCCCCGATGTGGGTTTTGGATAATTAATGACAATCAAATTAGGGACTAATAAGTTTATCTAAGTGAATATGCAGGTGTTAGTCCATTGAAAGATTTGATTGATAATATTTAGGGATACAAGCACCCTAAATTTTATATGGATGGACGATGTTTCTACTCAAGAGATTCCTCAGATTTTATCTTTGCTTGAGTTATAGGAAACGCCGTACTATCAAGAGGGATACAAATTAGGTTAGTAATTAGAGGTCTAAAAGTGCTCATGTCGATCTTTAGAGCGTTTGGAGAGACACCGTTGCACTCAGGCACATAGAAAAAGGCCATTTCTTCACCCAACCTGGCCTATCGGTAGTACCAGAAATAATTCATTTATAGACCGGTAGTACCGGCCCATTATTTTGTACCAAGTCGAGAGCTCGAGGCTGCTATTGACGTACTACCAGTAGTACTGGTCATAGGACCAGTAGTACCGATCGTCATCGGTAGTACTGGCTAAAAATGAATTATATATCGGAACTACCAGTCGAATATTTTCTACAAAGTCGAACGCTCGAAGTTGCAGTTGTTGAACTACCGAAAGTAGACCGGTAGTACTGGTTAGGACCGGAAGTACCGAATTTAATTGAGTTATAGCAACCAATATTTTCTGGCACCGTCGAACGTGCATAGTTGCTCACCCTTGTACTACCGGTAGTACCGGTCCATGGACCGGTAGTACCAGTCTGTCACACTCTGCACATTCTGACACGCCCCAACAGTCATATTTGGTGAGGTACTGGTAGTTCCGGTGGTTCCCATCGGTAGTATCGGTAGTTGTTCTGGACAGGCACTATATATACCCCTTACCTCACTCCTTTCTCTCTCTTGCCTATTTCATTCATTCATGCGACTCTCACCCGAGAAAGACTCTCTCCCAAGCACCAGCTCGCCTGCTCTCTCTCCCCCTTTGCTCCCAAACTTCATCCCCTCAAAGATTTGAGCTAGGGATGCGAGATTAGAGAGTGGGAACTTCAATCTATGACTTGAGCACTTGGATTCCTCGTCTTGCCGGCTTGATTTGTGTTTGTTACTCTTGGGTTCTTGTAACACTAGCTGGCTAGGCATTCTTCGTGGCTGCCTGTGTTCATTCATTTATGAGGGCGCCCCGAAGTGCTTGCATTACCCTTAATTCTTAATGAATATCTCAAGCTTTTGCTTGAGGGAGGAGACCTTCGTGGTCACCTCAACAACGGGGACATAGAAACTTCTTTGTGGAGATTGCCGAACATCGTTTGTCTTGCTGTGGTGGTAGCATCGACTACCCTTGTTCTTGTGTTCTTCATGTTCTTCATACCTATCCCCAAGTTCTTAGGTTGGAGGACTCGATCTATGATTTGGTGCGGTGAAAAGCTCCAAGAAGTTCAACATCTTCATCAGCAACATCAACAAAGGGGTGGTAACAATTGGATCTAAAATTACTGCTCAATTTACTCTGTTTTCTATTTCGATTTCGTAGTTTCATAGGGCACCGGTAGTACCAGAAGTTTGCATCGGTAGTACTGGTTTTCAACTACCGGTAGTACCGGTCCTACTTCTGGTCCTACTACCAGTTGGTATTTAACTTCCGCATTTGAGCTTTAAGTTTTAGGTTTTCAATAATCACCTATTCACCCCCCTCTAGATCGATTAGATCCTTTCAATCCCTGCTGCTATTGAACAAATGCTTTGTACCAAACAAATTTGCTAAGTGGCTTGCTCATTTGGTTGATTCTAAGTTTGGTGATATTGTTCATGGTGGAAAGGTTATCTCACTTACTGAGGAGACAGTTAATCTTGTTCTGGACCTTCCTATTGGCACAAGGCCTTTTCCATCTGATCGTACTGCTGGCAAGATTATAGTTCTATCAAAGTTTGGACCGAATAAGATTCCAATTTGGGGGTGGATCTGTTCCTGTCTTTATAACTGACACTCCTTTCTCTTCTCTGCCTGTGCCTCCTCCATTTTCTCTTCTCTTTCTCTGCCTATGCCTCCTCCATTATATATCTGGTGTGATGGGAATTCTCTTCTCTTCTTGTTCCCTTCTCTAATCTGTCATGCTCTTTCAGTCATTTCTTGCCCTTCCTTGTGTTTGTTCTTTTCCAGACTGCTACTATTTCTTTGTATTTTATGAATCTTTTTGTTTCAAGATTATCTTTATGTTTATTCCCTAATCTATCTTTGTATCTAACTTGTTCATATGAGTATGAACCATATTACATATTAGTTTTCTTTTCTTTTTATAGCCAACATTTTTAACTCCGCCTATTGTTGGTTGCCTATGGTTTCCAATGATAGCAGGTCCCAAGCCCCGGTAAAGGAGGAGGGTAAATTTTGGCTGTCTTTATGTTTTTTCTTTTTATGCAGTATCTAAATTTGGCTTCCATAGAATATATCTGGGAGATTTTTAAATTTGAATTTGGCTTCTGCTCATTTAGAGATAGCCTTAATGTCCTGCCTGGATGTTGGATGTTTTCTGTTTATTTTGGTCAGGTGGTGGCACCGGTTGATGTGTCAAACCTGTCTATCAAACAATACAAAACAGTTGTCAGTTATTGTTGAATATATGTAAGAATTAGCTGACTGTACTTGAATTTGCAATGTTTTCTTTTCTAAATATCATGAGAAAGCCTGCATTTTCATAGTTTGACATTGATGCTTTTGCTTTTCAACAAGTTGTCTGCATTTGGTGCCCCCTTTTGGTCATCAAAGATGCTTATGAAGGTGAGATTTTTTTCCTTGCTCTTGGTGAGTGTGGTACACTAGATTCTTTTTAGAACTTACAGTCTTATAATGATATATTTATAGTGATGGGTGCATTATAAGTTCAGGTTAAATTGATTGTAAATATTTGATAAGTTGGATTAGTGTATTCATATCTTGTAGAATTTTACAGACTTATGTCGCTTTATTTACACTGATGAGTGCATTGTAAATTTAGTGTAATTGCATTGTAATAGTTTCTATATCTGGTGATGTACTCATCTGCCTTATTTATTATTTATATTTGGCTACCATAGAAATAATTTGGGTAAATTGTTATCTGATTAGTTTAGAAAATCTGGTCATATGAACTATCTGGCTTATTGTAATTTTTTATATTTGGCTACCATAGAAATAATTTGGCTAATTTGTTATCTGAATAGTTTTAAAAATCTGGTTATATGAAGTATCTGGCTTATTGTAGTTTTTTATATTTGGCTACCATAGAAATAATTTGGCTAATTTGTTACTTGAATAGTTTGGAAAATCTGGTTATATGAAGTATTTGGCTTATTGTAATTTTTTATATTTGGCTACCATAGAAATAATTTGGCTAATTTGTTAGCTGAATAGTTTGAAAAATCTGGTTATATGAAGTATCTGGCTTATTGTAATTACTTTTATATTTGATACCATAGAAATAATTTGGAAAATCTGTCAATATTGTATTTGTGTTGTCTGACTGAATGGTTGTTTGTCCGTGGGTGCAGGAGGTGATGCGATGTTGGTCAGGTGCAGAGTGGTCTCCTGGACAGTAGCCCAGTAAGTCATTTTCATGTTTGTTTGCTTTTGAACAATTTTGATGGTTTCATACTGTTATTGTCAATCTTTAATTTAATCTATAATTAGATTGTTATCTGCTCAATAAACACACTTAATTAGTTTGTAATTATCAGCTTGATTCAATCTGCAAGCATCTGAGTCACACTAAACAAATCACCCTTCATTCAATCTGTAGAAACAGTAAGAAATTAGTAGTACTAGGACCAGACAGATGACAAAATTGCCAAATAAATTTTCAAAGTGAGGCCTTTAGCTATGTTTGATTTTAGAAGAAGTTTGATTTCACTCTTTCGTTGCTCATACTTGCTTTTTTCTAATGTGCAGGCTTGCTTTTTTCAAATTTTCATAGTACTTACAGTGTCATTTGATTTTTTTACACTGATCTCTGCAGTGTAAATTTGATAATTGAGTGGTGTAAATTTTATATTGGATTGTTGTAAGTTAGCATTTTGATCATCTGGTATATGTGTAATATGTTTTACTTTATGGCTGATTTGTCCATATTTTATATGTAATTTATCTCTGACTTCCATACAACAAATTTGAAAAAATTTGATATATTATAAGCTGTTTTGCTATATATTTCTGCCTATATTTAGTTTCTTTATTTTTGGGATTCTGATTCTGATTTTTTGTGTAATTTTATTGTCATTATTTGTGGCCATTGGATGGTCATCCGATGGTTATGAAATCCGAGTGTTTTGTGGATGTGAAACACTCGGATTTTTCTGCATGCAAAATCCGTTTCGTTTTTGCCACCAAAACAGCCGGGTGTCCATAGGGGTTAAATCACCCGGTTTTCCTATAGACAGATCCATTTTTTTTATTTCTCTTCGCTATAAGTCGCAAGCCACTTATATCTGGTTGTTTTTTTTGCGACAGACTTATATCTGGTTGTTAGGGACTCCCTAATCGTGCTACCACTACTTGTCCACTCGTCCACGTATGGAGCCGACTGCGTACAATTTATTTCTTATATAAGAAAAGCATAAACTTCTCATCTGTTTGATTTTCTGCAAAGGGACCGTTTGGTTGCTTGCCAACTTCGCCACACTTGAGTGTTTGGTTGACATGCTTGGGCATAATTTTTTTGACTCCACATGTCACAGAGTTAAAAAGTATAATAAGATTTCTTTAGGCATGGCAAAGTGCGACAATTAAATTTATATTTTTCTTGTTTGCCACACTTGTCTAAAATGCCCTTCTAAAGGGCATTTTTATAATTTTAGTGCTAAAATTAAAACCGTTCAGAACACTATACCCCATCCGTACCGAAATAAGTGCCGTTCTTGTTTTCTGAGAAACAACTAGCGTCAATTATATAGTAAAATATATAAACATTTATAGTAAGTTATTAATATCATTGGAAATATTTTTTTATCTATTTTTTAATAAATTTATTTAAAAATATAAATATTTTACGTATTTTCTACAAATCGAGTCAAACTTGCGATACGAAAACCTAAAACGAAACTTAGGCCCCGTTTGGGAAGGCTTAGCTTCACTAGTGAAGCTGGTTTTTTGTGTTTTAGCTTTAAAAATAGCTTTTTTATGAAGCTAAGCCGTTTTGATCATCCCATTTGGCAAAATAGCTTCATTGAATGAACCAAATGAAAAAATGACGATAATGCCCTTTCTATTCTTTTCTTTTATTTTTTTTCCATGTCCATCGCACCGGTCTTGCTCGTCTTCTTGCAGAAAGCAACGGATCCGTTCCTCTTCTACAGACGCGAGGCCCGGACGGCGTCCGCACATCGGCACGTGCATGGCTCCGGCGGCCGAGCTGCTAGAGTCCGGGGGCCGCGTCCCAGTGGGCTGCACGCCGGTGGCCGTATCCGCGTGACCCCGCTGACCCGCTCGCGCTTGGTGGCCGCGCTGCGGTGGGCATGCGCCCTGGTGGCCGTGCCAGCCCCCGCGTCCCCGCGATTCATCCCGTCCCTCTCCCCCGGTGACACCCTGTACCAGCTGCTCGAGCCCAACGTCGGCCGCGCTCCCGGCGGCGGCGGCTCCGCCCGTGGTCGGAGACGACGGAGTCCGCACTCTTGGTGGGGGCTGCAGCCGGTGATGATGGAACTCGGCATCCCGATGGCATGTGGCGACGGAATCCACGCTCCTGGGCCAAGCGTCGTCATTGCAGCCGGCACAAGTGGTCCATGCCGGTGCATGCAGCTCGCGTTCCGCCTCGACGGTCGTTCGTGGTCCACGCCGTTGCATGCAGCTTGCGTTCCGCCTCGCTTCCGTGTTGCCGCTAAACACGCGCACCGCTTCGTCGTGGCCACGTACGCAGGGGCAAAAGTGTCTGGGCCCACATGCCGTCAGACGCAGCCGGAGGAAGGTACTAGTATTTCTGGCTTCACCATGCTCTAACAGCTTGTGTCAACGGATTTTTCGCAGCTTCATGCATGAAGCAGTTTCGGTTTGGCCTGTTTGGCGGAGAGCCGAAAAACAGCTCTCGAAACCGTTCGATAAGCCGTACCAAACACATCCTTAGAGTAACTTCAACAGACTAGCAAAAAATGTTCTCTAAATCTTATGATTTAGCGATTTTTTAAAATAGAATCCTTACAAAAATACTAGGCTGTTCCAACAGCCTGTGTAAAATACTATTGTCTATATTCAAACACACGACCTTTTCAGATCCTAACGTCACCGAAGACCTATTCTGAACAAGCATTCATGAATTGCAGTGAGAGGTGCAGAGCGGTTGCATGCAAGATGTTTCATGAACAACCCAACAGACCGAGCGTGCGAGGAAACTACGATGGCAAGCGACGCTGAGCCGAATTTAGAAAAGAGTTTGGCCAATCTGTTGGAGACGTTTTTTTTCAAGACTAGTTATATTTAGCTTTACAAAATCAAATAGCCAATCTCTTGGAGATGCTCTTAGGGTCCTTTTGGTTGAGCTTTTCAACCTCCTTTTGCTTTTGCAAAAGCCCAAAGCCAACCAAAAGGCCCAAAAGCCACTTGCTGCTTTTACCTAAAGCTGCTTTCTTCCCCGTCAATGGCGGCGCGAGCTCCTTGCTTGCCTTCTTCCCCGTCGCGACCCTCGGCTCCAGCAACGACGGGCGCGGTAGCCCCAGCAGCGGCGCACACAAGCTCAATTTGTGGTGGCGCGCATCTGTGGTGGCGAGAGAAGGAAGAGAGGCACGCTCTCTGTCTATGACTTGTGGGGTCCATTTATAAGTGAGAGGAGCTTTTATAAAGCTAAAGCTGTTCAACCAATTAAGCTTTCAATCTTCCTATGAAGACTGATTTTAGAAAGTCACAGCCCACAGCTGTTTTTTTAAAAGCCATAGTTCAACCAAACACACCTTTATTTTGGAATAGAGGGAGTAGCTGAAAAGACCACACCTCATAATATGGCGGACGATACAGTGGTAAACCACATCTACACAATATCCTATGGCAAATGGTTACTAACACACGGCAAAGGCGACGCGGTCACGTGGACTGCGTCCAATCGATTGATCAGATTCAACCGCAGAGATGACCAAGTGCCCAACCTACGACTACGGTGGCAGAATTCATAAAAAAAAAACTACGGTGGCACCGTCTGAACAGGAGCGCATGTAGATCCGCACGAAACACACGCTTCTTCGTATGTGCACCAACTTTTTATAGTAAATTCTATTAAATATTATAATAATTTTGTTTTTATTTAGTAATAATTTTCTAAACATTAATTAATTAGGCTTAAAATATTTGTTTTATAAAGGACAACAAAACGTAACTAGTTTTTTATTTCATCTATATCTAGTATTTCATATATGTATCGGTATTTTGATGTAATAAAAAATCTTCTTTTTTTTATAGTAAAATTTAGATGTGAAATCTAGAATCTAAACAAGCCACGGGAAACGGCATTGCCAGCCTGCCAGCCTGGACCCGCCGTCCGCGGATCGGCAGTTGCCAAAAATTTGGGATGGGGAACCAAAAAATGAAAAAACCCGCGCCGCCCGGAGGCGCCCGCCCACAACACCCGCCCGCCCACTCGCCGCGCCGCTCCCGCTCCCGCTCGGAGGCTTTGCCCAAAAATATTCGCGAGGGAAGCCGAAAAGACGCCGCGGGGGAAGTCCAAAAATTTCCGCTGCCGCCTTCTCGCCTTCCTCCTTTAAATCCGCTACACGTCGGGCACCAATTCCCCCCGCCGCGGCATTGCGCCTGATTCTGTTCCCCTACTACTACCCCGCCGCGCCGTCGCATTGCGCCCAAATCCCGATTCGATTTTCCCACTACCCCGCCGCGCCGCTCCACCGCGTGTCGCCATGGTGTCCACCGTCGTCGTCCGCCGCAAGCGTTCCCGGTCGCCGCCACTGGGCTTCGACTCCGGGCGCCGCACGCGCCCGCGCCCCGAGCCGTCCGGCCGCAAGCGCTCCCGGTCGCCGCCGCACTGCTCCGACCGCGAGGGCACCAAGCTCCCGCGCCCCTCCGCCGACGCCGGCCGCAAGCGCTCCGGGTCTCCGCCGCGCGGTTCCGACTCCGCGCGCCTCAAGCGCGCGCGCCCGACGATGATGGAGGTGGAGCCGGCGGGAGACGGCGAACCCGCCGCCGCGGGGGCGGCGGTTGCGGCGCTGCCCGACGACATGCTGCTGGAGGTCTTCAAGCGGCTGCCGCCGCCGCGCGACGTCGTGCGCTGCGCCGCGGTGTGCCGGCGCTGGCGCCGCGTCGTCTCCGGCGCCGGAGCGGCGTGCCTCCCTAGGCCGCCGGCCCACTTCGGCTTCTTCCGCAACTACGGGCCGTCGCCGCTGCCTCCGTTCGTGCCTACCGCGGGCCTCCCGCTCGACGTCGGGTTCCTCCCGGTGCCGCCCGCGTGCGGCGCGGTCCTCGTCGACGCCCGCGGCCGGCGGCTGCTCCTGCGGGAGCTTGGCCCTGGGTACCCCCGCCACCTCAGGCTCCTCGTCTGCAGCCCGCTGGAGAAGACGTACGTTCGGGTGCCGCCGCTCTTCATCGCCGGGCATAGGGTGGCGTGCTGCGTTCTGGTTCCGGGGGAAGGCGTCGCGTTCCGCGTCGTGGTCGTCCTCTTCGGCACCGACCCCAATCACTTCGAGGTTCTGGTGTACTCATCGGCGTCCTCTGCTTGGGAGTCTGCCACCGGACCGGTTCACCGGAACGTGGTCCCTCGTCAGGGCCCATCAGTCGTCGTCGGCGATGTCATGTACAAACTGCAGGGCGAAGACAAGTACATCATGGTTGTCGATGCGGTCCAGATGACGCTGTCGGTGGTGCCCCTTCCTGATGCCAGAACGCTCCTCTACGCCGGGAACCACTGGATTGGCAAGACATTGGATGGCCGGCTCTGTTTCTTTGTGATCAGGGAGCAGCTCACTCTCGTCACCTGGGTTCTCCAAGCACCGGGGAAGTGGGTGGAGCAGCAGCCCGTGGATCTGCGCACGCTGATGCACCCGGCGTTTCTTGGTGACCTCGCCCACATGAAGCTCTCGGCAAAGATGTCGGATCAGCTCCGTGGCTTCAAACTCGTGAGCTTCGCCGCGTTCTGTGAGGGTACAGGCACGCTGTTCTTTGTCATGGCAGAATGGGTTGTGATGCTCGACCCTAGGACAAGGAGATTGCTGCGGCTGTGGCGTAACATTGACGAGTCGCGGCCATTGGGTGATGTGTACCCGTGTGAGATGCTGCAGTGGCCGCCGGTGCTTAAGAACTTTTTTGGGTCTGATGAGGCAGGAGGTGTTTGAAAATATGGGGTTTAGTGTGTCTTTTATTGTGATTTGACTAGAAAAAGTGGTGTGTCATTGCCCATTGGTGTGACATTGTTTCCATCATGTGGCCATGTGTTGTGATAAATCCATGTGAACTGAATTCGATTGAGAATAAACATGGATTATTTTAATGAATTCCATGTTCATGTATTTGTTTCCTTTTCTTTTAATTGCAAACTGAATCTTTGAAGATGACACGTTACTTTTACAGGCTCTCTAATTTTGTTGTGCAAATATAGGAACAGCATTCGAGTATCTCAAATTTCAACCAATTCTCCTGGAGTTTGAAATTTAGGAACAGCATTCCAGTATCTTAAATTTTGTCGGGCTAATTTTCCAGGTACAGAATGGAGTAGTGAAAGAGATGAAAGAGGAATTGCTGTTTATCTTATTTATAGGATTGGATTGGATTCTATGCAAAGGATCAGATTCCCTATGGATTTGAGTCTGCAATGGAAAGGACCTGTTCCAAGAGTATAGAAGAGGCCTTAGGATCCCTCATTCTGGAAGCTGGTCTTGGGTTTCCCTTCCCATTGTTGATATGTTGGCTTCAAGGCTTGGCGGATGAGTATTCATACCTTTTTTTACTGTATATATGTTTACAACCCCTGCTAAGCTAGATCACTGTTGTATCTTATTCTGATTTAAATGCATTTGATGCTTGATAGACTTCTCCTAATATTTCACCGGGATGGTCTTTAAGAAAAGAACTTTACACCATGATGATGGGTTGGTCAGGTTGTTTTGAACTTCTGATACTCTGTTTTTCAGTTGTTAATTAAAGTGTTACTTTAAGTTCTATGAAAATTTACAGGAATTTAATTTAATTCTGTTTCCAGTATACAACTTTTATTTGATTATATGCTGATGTTGGTTGGGGCAAGTTCTGCCGTTATCTTTTCTACTTTGGCTAAATTAGGACAATTCAATTGAAGTACACCGATGCTAAATGAGCGTCTTGCAAGCTGCCCAGAAGCCAGAAGATACCCACTTCGGCTCAAGGATTTTGTATTCATTGCAACAAATGTGCTACAATAGTAAGCTTCCTGTTAGGGGAGATAGTAGATAACTGTTTTCATGCAGAAATGACGGCTGCTTTGGTGACATATTTTGAGGGCTGTGTTTATTTCCCCTCCAAAAATCAGAATTGGCACTATTTAGAATTCCTATTTTCCGTCACATCAAAATACCGGTACATGTATGGAGTATTAAATGTAGATAAAATCAAAAACTAATTACACAGTTTTATTGTACTTTGCGAGATGAACATTTTGAGCCTAATTAGTCAAAGTTTGGATAATTTTTATCAAATACAAACGAAACGCTACAGGAAGCTATAGTGTTTCGGCACAGTGCTTTTCCGGCCGGATTCAGTGATCTAAACACAGCCGAGCTCACAAATGTAAAATTTCTCTATGTAGCAATGTTCCACACTGGCAACTGTTACATTGCTGATTATTTTTTATGTATCATGTCTAGGCTGTTTGAGTTGGCGATGAGTTATTCAAATCTCTTGCAGATGAAGTCTCGAGCACTTTCGGTGCTCACAGAACCTGCAGTTTGATTGACTTTGTGAGGCTGCATCACAGTGTTAACCACACTGGATTGCAGAACATCAGCATCTCGTACTAAGATTTTCTTTGCTGATATTGCCAAAAGGCTGATGTTGGATTCCGAGAACCCTGACGCTGAAAGCATGCTAAGTTCATCAGGGATGCGGTGATTGATGCCACCATTGATCATACCAACAGTTGGACGGTGTCTAAGAAGACTGGTGGTGTCTACTCGACAAATGAGCCACAGATAGCTCTCAACTCCAAGATTGCATTTTGATTGGACATGCACAATGAGACAGCCAAAGCACAAGGGTGAGAAGATGACGACTTATAGTATAGTTGATTTAAGTTCCACTAGAACTTTGGCTCTCCTAATCTAGTTGCAGGGGTGCTTGAAGTGTTTGATAGTTGGAAAAAGTTAAGTGAATTCTTTCATTTGTTAGTTCAGAACTTCAGACTATCTTGCATTGCCTCATGTTGCCAGTATTTTTTAAAGCTATATACTGGTATGGATCATAACTTCGCCTATGTTGACTGGAAGACTTTCTTGAGTCGTCTCA
>CM041628.1:21511808-21528505 GCA_023333625.1 Bothriochloa decipiens
GGGTGCATCGGAGTTAAAGTCTCCGGTATTCCAGTGACCTAGGTCCCAGCTAGGTATGAAAATGGATTCGAATCGCCGTTGCTTCTCGGAGAAGAAGACTCGATCGTTGTTCATCATCATAGTAACAACTTGAACAAATATTAAGGTTTATTAATGAAGTTGGTTGATAATTGGAGCTAGTCCAAGCAAACTTTTCTTTCTGTTAAGCTTTTCCGCAAAATTTCTTATCTCTTACAAGCCTTACCTTGTCCCTCTAGCCTACATTTCTGGAGTCTCCACCCCTCTTTTTCGTCGGGTCAGTCTTGTTGAGTACTTTTGTACTCAGGGTTTGTTGAACCCTTGTTGCAGGTGAGCCTCATGGGCAGGAGTGCTTTGCATCCTGCTGCATGACAGTCGTCGAGGAAAGCGATGACGAGTAAGGTGTTTAGCTCGTGGGCAGAGCTTTTCATTTGGTTTTATAATAAAGTTATATACTGCTACCACACTACTATTATGGTTTGTACAATTTAAACTTATGGTTGTAAATACTTGAAACTCAAAGGTTTATAAACTTATGTTATTGTAAGTCTTCTGCTGTTTTACTCCATGATATATTATTTATATCCAACTATTGTAATACTGCAATGTCTCTCTACAACGATTGATCCTGCTCGGAGAATCGTGGATAATTCGGGATTTACCCGATAGGCTTTTAAGTCGTATGGAACACAGTCATGGTTATTTGGAGTCTGTTTAGACAATAATCATGTGTGTGGGCCATATGATTTAGGAGGTTCTACCACAGCTGGTATCGGAGCTGGCTCGTTGTTAAGAAGAGTTGTTGTAGTATTCTTTTGTGAAAACTTTAAAAGTTTTGAGTCAAATAATTTTAACTTGATTATTTTGGGTCCAAATTGCTTATTCCTTATCTATGATTCTTTCTATCGGCTCTTATTCTGATTTTACAAGTGTGGTGGTGGAATAGCATATTATATTGCCCTATGTTATAAAAGTTATTTATATGTAAGTGTTGCTTTACAACTCTTTTACGTTTAGATCGTAAGTCCGTTCATGCATCATGCTTAATTAATCTGTTTAATTACTTTCCCCTTTAAAGTGGTTTGGGTTAAGTAGTGTCAATCCTTTTTATGCTAACCTTTAGACTTCTCCCTATCTATCCTTATATTTTATGACCTATCTTGCTTCAGGATGGCCATTACCAAGCAAACTCCTCGCAAGAGCACTGCACCAAAAGGGGTACCTTGACATCAGTTAGCCCCCAGATATGAGATCAGTGAAAGCAGTAGCAATCCGCATCCGGATCCCCAAGCGGAAATAGCAAGGCTTAGAGCCGAGTTAGAGAGGGCTGAAGCCGACAGGATTGAAGAGGCCGCCGAAATCACTCAGTTGAGGCGATCCTGAAAGTATATGAAGCACCAAAGAAATGATGCTTGGGCACGAGAAGATGCAGCAAATAATCGCATCCAAGAACTTGAGGATTATGTGGAAGATTTGGAAGAGTATGCGAAGGAAGCCGATGATGAATGTGTGAGGTTAAATAACTTATTGGATCCTAAATATCAAAGACAGGTAGTCCAGGATGACCTTGGTCTTGTAATGGGTCAGGACGAGGAAGAGGAAGACTCTGAAGAACTAGAATTTGTCGATGATGATGTCCTCGATGAAGAGGAAGAAAACCAAATGGATCTAGAGAATGAAGATGAAGATGTTATGGAAGAAGAAGATCCCGAGATAGTGGAGGAAGAGCCTGAAGAGGCAGAAGATCCTGAAGAGGAAGAGGATCCTGAGAAAGATGAATAAGGAGATTGGAAAGTAAGACGTGTAATATATATTTCCCCTGCTTTCTAAAGCCTAGTAGGTGTGGGAAGTCTTGCCGAAGTACAGACTGTTGTAATAAAAATAATGTATCAAAAGTGTGTTACACCTTTATAATATCTCCTTATGAAATCCAATAAGGTTTTGTGAATAAAGTGTAGTTTGTGTATCCACAGATGCCTGCTCACACCCGTTCTTGTGATGCTGCTGGCTCATCTCATGATGGAGGTGATATCCCAAATTCTCCACCAGTTCCACCCACTCTAGCTGATGCAGTTGCAGCATTAGTCACTGCAATAACAATAATGGCTCAAAATCAGAATCAGAATGCTAGATGGGGAAATCATGGTCGAAACAATAGAGATGAAACCACATATGTGGATTTCACAGACACCCGTCCTCCGGTTTTCACCAGGGTAGATGAACCCATGGAGGCTGATGATTGGCTCCGCACTATGGAGCAGAAGTTTGGACTGATTAAGTGTACAGAGTATCAAAAGCCCATGTTTGTAGCACAACAGTTGAGAGGTACTGCAGGAGCCTAGTGGTAAATTTTGTTGCTGCTCAGCCCGAAGGCCATCGTATTACTTGGACTGAGTTTCGTGAAGCCTTTCGAGCACATTTTATTCCTGAGGGAATCATGACCATAAAGCTTGAAGAATTTCTTTCCTTGAGGCAAGGTGATATGTCGGTAATGCAATATTTTGGCAGATTCAATCACTTGTCTCAATATGCGTCAGACTATGTTAGTACTGACCATAAAAAGAAAGAGTGTTTTCTCAGAGGTCTGAATAGTAAAATTCAGAGAATGATGACGGGAAATCCAAATGCCACTTTTCATGAGGCGGTGAATATTGCTATATCCTATGAAGATAAGAATCGTCAGCATCTGGAAACTAAAAAGAAGAAAAGTGTACCCTCTGGATTTTCTGGTGGCAACCCAAAACGCCAGAAAATAATCTATCACCCTCAGAATCATTTTCGTCCGCCTTATCGTCCACCACAATACCAAGCCCAGCAACAGGCATTTGTTCGCCCTGCTGCTAATCTTTCATATCCACGACAGCCGAATGCCCCTGGTGTTCATAACCCCAGTTTCCAGCCACCAATCTTCCCATGTTACAACTGTGGTAAGCCTGGCCATTTTTCACGAAACTGCCCGCATCCGAGGCAGTATAACTCCTATGTTCCCAGGACTTTTGCACCACAACCACAACCACAGAATCAGCATAAGGCACGAAATCAGAAGGTGTCGAATAATAAGAATGAGAAAAAGTCTAGTAGAGTGTTCTACACTCAAGTTGGGGAAATCCCAGAAGGAGAGCCCGTCATGATGGGTACGTTTCCTGTTGCTGATCATCCTGCAATTCTGCTTTTCGATTCGGGAGCATCTCATACATTCATTAATGGTACATTTGTTAAGACACATAAAATTCTAGTAATGGGGACAAAAGAACAGTTCTTTATACAATCGCCTAGGGGGCGTATGTGTACTAAAGAAATGGTACATGATGTGCTAGTAAGTTTGGGAGGGTACATTTTTCCCACTGATATGATAATATTAAAGGATCAAGATATAGATGTGATCCTAGGTATGAATTGGATGAAATGGCATGGTGCTGTAATAGACATCCTGAACAGAACTGTGAGGTTAAACATACCCAATTGCAAAACTTCACTTCTTATCCAACTTCTGACACTTAAGAGGAAGGTTCAAAAGGTATGTGCAACTTCTGTAAAAGAAATTCAGGAGATACCAGTGGTTTGTGAATTTTTTGATGTATTTCTCGATGAATTACCGGGTTTACCTCCTGATAGAAAGGTGGAATTTAGAATTGATTTGAAGCCTGGTACCGCTCCAATATCCAGAAGAGCTTATCGGATGGCACCTCCTGAGTTAGCAGAACTCAAAACTCAATTACAAGAGTTAAGGAATAAATGTTTTATCCAACCTAGTTCGTCACCTTGGGGATGTCCTGCCCTCTTTGTGAAAAAGAAAGATCAAAGTTTGAGGTTATGTGTGAATTATTGTCCCTTGAATGAGGTAACAATCAAAAATAAGTATCCTCTACCCCGCATTGATCTGCTTTTTGATCAATTGGCAGAAGCAAAGGTGTTCTCTAAGATTGATCTTCGATCTGGGTATCATCAAATTAAGATTCGCCCAGAAGATATTCCAAAGCCTGCTTTTACTACTTGGTATGGTCTGTATGAATATTTGGTTATGTCTTTTGGACTTACCAATGCACCGGCTTATTTCATGTATTTGATGAACTCAGTGTTCATGCTAGAACTTGATAAGTTTATGGTTGTATTTATTGATGACATATTAATATATTCTAAGAGTGAAGAAGAACATGCTGAACACCTCATAATTGTCTTGCAACGTCTGTGAGAACATCAATTGTATGCCAAGTTTAGCAAATGTGAGTTTTGGTTAAAGGAAGTGAAATTTCTTGGACATGTTTTATCAGACAAAGGTGTTGTCGTTGATCCTAGTAAAGTAAAAGATATACTTGATTGGGAACCACCAAAGACCGTGCATCAAGTTTGAAGTTTTCTGGGAATGGCGGGTTATTACCGTCGTTTCATACCTGATTTCTCAAAGATATCAAAGCCAATAACTGAGTTGTTGAAAAATGATGTTAAGTTTATTTGGTCACCTGCCTGTGAAGAGGCATTTCAGAAATTAAAGAAATCGATGACTACTGCACCTATCCTAGCACAACCAAATATTGAGAAGCCATTTGATGTCTATTGTGATGCTTCTGGTATTGGTATTGGATGTGTGTTGATGCAAGAGGGGAGAGTTATTGCATATGCTTCTAGACAGTTGAAGAAACATGAGGAGCATTATCCCACACATGATTTGGAATTAGCAGCTGTTGTCCATGCCCTAAAAATATGGCGACATTATCTGTGGGGTAATAAATATAATATTTACAGTGATCAAAAGAGCTTGAAATACATATTCACTCAAGATGAGTTGAATATGAGGCAAAGAAGATGGTTAGAATTAATCAATGATTATGACTTGGAAATCTATTACCATCCTGGTAAAGCAAATGTAGTTGCTGATGCACTTAGTCGAAAAAGTCATTGTCATTGTTTAACAGTGAAGCCTTTGGATATCTCTATATGTTATGACATAGAAAAGTTGGGTATAGAGATGGTGCAACAAGGAAGTTTGTCTAACATTGCTGTGGAGACAACCCTCAGAGATCAAATTATTGCTGCACAGAAGAGTAATAAAGGCATTAAACATATTAAAAAGAAAGTTCGAAAAGAAAAGGTTTCTTGTTTCACAATTGATGAAGCAGATGTCTTATGGTATAAGAATCATCTGGTTATACCAAAAGATCCTGAGTTGAGACAAAATATTCTGGATGAAGCACATCTTTTAAAATTTTCTATTCATCCAGGAAGTAATAAGATGTATCATGATTTGAAACAGAAATTTTGGTGGACCAAGATGAAAATAGAAATTGCTAAGTATGTAGCCCGGTGTGATACCTGTCAGAAAGTCAAAGCGGTGCATTTGAAGTCAGCAGGAGAACTTCAGCCATTACCTATTCCAGCTTAGAAATGGGAAGATATCAGTATGGATTTTATAGTGGGTCTACCTAGGACAGCAAAGGGTTTTGATTCAATTTGGGTTATAGTGGATCGACTCACAAAGTCCGCACATTTTCTTCCAGTTCAAAATGCAACTACAGCCTCGCAATATGCCAAACTGTATTTTGAACGTATTATTAGTATTCATGGGGTACCCAAGACCATTGTTTCAGATAGAGGCACACAGTTTATCAACAAATTCTGAAGACACTTACACGAATCAATGAGTACTGAACTTTTGCACAGTACTGCTTATCATCCCCAAACAGGGGGTCAGACTGAAAGAGTAAATCAAATACTTAAAGATATGTTGAGAGCATGTGTTCTTAATTTTCCAGAGAAATGGGATGAGTGTTTACCCTTAGCCGAGTTCTCTTATAACAATAGTTATCAAGAAAGTATCAAAATGGCACCATTTGAAGCATTGTATGGCCGCAGATGTAGAACTCCGTTAAGTTGGTCTGAACCCGGAGAAAGAAGATTCTTCAGAGTTGATCTTGTAAAAGAAACTAAAGCAAAAGTTAAGCATATACAACAAAATATAAAAGTGGCACAATCTCGTCAGAAAAGTTATGCGGACCAAAGACGTCAACCATTATGTTTCGATAAAGGAGATTATGTATATCTAAAGGTGTCACCCATGAAGGGAGTCACTCGATTTGGAGTTAAGGGAAAGTTAGCCCATCGTTACATTGGACCATTTCAAATCCTGGCACCAATTGGGAAGGTATCATATCGTCTGCAACTGCCTGAGCAGTTGTCGGCCATACATAATGTGTTCTGTGTGTCCCAACTTAAGAAGTGTCTTCGAGTGTCGGATAAGGTTGTTGATGTGGAAGAAATTAAACTTGAACCTGACTTGACTTACTCTGAGTATCCAATCCGAGTTTTGGATCAGAAGGATCGTGTTACTAGAAGTAGAACAATCAAGTGGTACAAGATACAATGGGATCAACATTCAGAGGAAGAAGCCACTTGGGAATCGAAAGATTATCTATTAGAAAACTTCTCGGAGTGTTATGCTTCTATCTAAGTGATAATTCCTTCTATGAGTTGTAACTTCTCTATGTGAGTGGTACAATTCCGTTTCCTTATAAATTTAGTTGAAGTATGTTTTCCTGACACATTTCCTTTTCCATTACTTCACTCAAGGCTTTAAATCTCGGGACGAGATTTCTTTAAGGGGGGAAGGGCTGTAACACCTCTGGTGTTATATTAACTAAAACATGCCATGTCATCATATGCATCGCAAAGCATTCATGTTTAAGTCAACCTTAATGTGCATCAACTAAAACAAGTTTACATTTCATAGGTTGATTGTGTTTCTGGAATGTTTTGTCACATGAAATAATGAAACCCTACTTTCGAATGTCATCGCAAATGCTTAGTTTATACTCTATGTACTTGAGGTGTAAACTGTGTTTACACTAGTGTCAAGCATAGTGTATAAGTCTAAGTCCAACACTAAAAATGATTTCCATATTTGAAGTTGAATTTGGATTCCAAAGCTTACTTCTAAGTCTGGCAATTCAAATTTAAATTCAAATTGGGATACTACATAAGGTTTTTCAAAAGTCAACTTGGTCAACCAAGGGTGTCATTGGGTCAATGACCTAAAAATATCCTTGGATGATGTTTGTGATCACTAATGACCAACCAATTAAGTTAGAAACCAAATCGAGTTTGAATTCTATTTCAAAAACCCTTTATTTCAAAACCTAGTTTTACCCCCTTTTCTCTAATTCAAAATTTATAAAGAATTTGGAGATACTATAAAAATACAGTTTGTATATCATGACAAGAGCTACAAAGTTGGTATATAAAGTTTTTCAAGTTTCCACAAGAAATTTCAAATGAATTTGAAAATATAGTTTTCCAGCATTTATCCCCTTTTGATTTTAAAATCATAATTCAAAAATTATGCATAATTTTGGAAAATTTCATACATAAAAAAGGTTTGGTTTGGGAATTTAAAGATTTCATAGTTTTGAAGATTTTCAAGTTTTAGTGAAAAATCAAAAGTAATTTTAAATGTTTGTTTCTAGGGTTTTATCCTCTTTTCAAATCTAAATTCAAATTTCAAAATCTAGACAGAATTTGAGGATGCTAGTTAAAGGAAAAGTGTAGCTCTTGAAAAGTTATGCAAATGATATTTTTGGAGATTTTCTAGTTCTTATATAAATTTTGGAGTAATTTATATTTTAATATAGATAGCATTTCTGTAATTATCTCGAATAGTACCTAACCCTATCGGCGACCGCCATGGCCGGCTTCTCAACGCGCGCCGCCGCCCACCGCCACAAATATCATGGCCGCCAGCTCGCTCCAACCGCGCGAACCTTCACCACTCGTGTGTCGCCTTCTCGTTCCTCGTCACTGGGCTATAAATGGAGGTCGAACGTCGATGTGTTTCGTTTTCTTCTCCCTGCAGCCATCACCGACGACCGAGCTCCACCGTGCATTTTCGCCGCTGTCGCTCCACCGTTGTTCAATTGCCTTTGCCACCAGCTTCGTAATTTCCTTGCGCTTTGATTGCTCCAGTTAATGCCTGCTCTTCTCACTCGAGCCACCCACACGCCGCCCTCTTCTCCACGGCCGGCAAGCCGAGCCGCCGTGCCATCGCCGCCGTCTGCCATCGCCGAGGTGAAGTATTTTTATTCGTTAACCTATTAATCATGCTCTCCATGTTCCACTGCTCCTGATGCGCACCTTGGTTTGAGCAGCGCGTCGCCAGAGGCCGCCGTGACGCCGTCTTGCCATCGGAGCGCCGCCGCTGCCATCACCGCCGTCGCCCGCAGCTCGATTCAAGTACACCGGACCTTCATTAACGTGCGCATCAGCACCGGGGTGAGCTCCTGTAGCTGTTTGCACTATCAATTTCACTCCTACCACGCCGTAGCCACCGGCCGCTGTGGCTCGTCGCCGGCATAGGCATGTTAGCGCCGCCACGCGCAGTGCCGTTTGAGTTAGGGAATAGGACCGGCTTCTTTAGTTGGCTAGGTGCGTTCGTAAGGATGTCCTGCACCTGACCATGCGCTCGCCGCCACCGAACAACGCTCCGGTGAGCTTCCTAGCTACGCCGTCGCGCCGCCATGGCCGCCGGCGTGCATGGTGCCATCGCTCCGCCGTTGCATTAGCCTGTCCGTTGTATGCGCCGTGTCAAGATGAGCACGTAAGAGCAAACCTCATCACTAGAAACCTCGCCGACGGCGAGATATCGCCGGTCAACTCCGGCGGGGTCGACTGTTGACCCAGGAACACTGTTTCTTTTTCTTTTCTTTTTCCATTTTTAGAAAATAATTTAAATGCCATTTTCTTTGAAAAATCGTAGTAATTCATATATAGCTCCAAACATTCTAAAAATTTTTGTGAGTGTTCTTTATGATGTTATCTATCTAGAAAAAATATGAAATGCCAAATTTGAGTACTTTTAGCATATGTTAAAATTAGCCCTTTTAATTAAAAAATGGACCTTCAATGATTTTTAATAAATAAAATAATTGGCTTGTAATTCTGAAATTTGTTTTGCCATCTAATTAGGCTAAGAGCCTTCTAAAATAAAATTTTGGGCTTAATTTGATAACTTTAATTTTTTATGCCTTTATTTAATGCTTTTAAATAATTAATTAACCCCTTTAATTAAGTTTAATCATTATAGGATTTGTTTGACTTTGGGATTGATTGATGACCTTGGGTCATTAACCCTAATGACCTTTGGCACTTTAATTAATTATTTGTGCTTACCTTAATTATGTCATTAGGGCTTAATTAACGTTATTTATGTGTTTAATTAACTTCTTAAATGACGTAGTTAACCCTAATGAGTTTTATAAGCGAAGTTTTGTTGGCTTGTAACTTTATCGTGAAGAAAAGTTGTACTCGATTCCTTAATTTGATCATGCATCCATCGAGCATCATGTTTACTATTCCATCATGTTGAAGCATATTAATTATCGAATAGCTTCCGTTAACGGAGAGTTAACGTTGTCACCCAGATCCGAAGGAAGAGCAGATTCAGGAATCAGGAGTTGATCCAGAGTTTGAGACCGTCTACCCCGAATACCAAGGCAAGCCTCGGATGCATTCAAACCCTATTCTATTTATAAAAGTTTTACCGCTTCAGCTATGATATGTTGCATTAAGTAATAGGAGTGGAGTGAAAACCCACCAATTACATTGCCTGTCTTATTTCTTTGTTCCTTGTTACCTGCTTAGAAAGATAAGTAGTAATGCTTAGCCCTGCTTATTTAATTATTTGTTCAAAGGAAAAAGAGTAAAAAAAGATGAGATTGGTTTTCTCATTGGAATCATGATGATAGTTAATAAATCGAATCCGGACGGTTAATTGCATTGGGAATGGAGTCCCTCTGTAGTGTTTTCGTCTGTTGATGCCCTAGGTCCCGTATCGATGGTGATCTGTTGATATCGAGAAATTAGAAAATCCACATGCATGAAGTGATATACGGATGGTTGGAGCCGTGTATATCATGGAGTGACCTAGCATGGGGCCAGAGATCCCATCTATGTCATAGTGTGTTTTACTGTGGGGTTTAAGTTCCCACGTATCTCGGTACGCTGGGCCGCAGAGCTCACGGGTGCCATGTGGTGATATACGGCTACGGTTGTTATCCCGGTATATCGGTTCATCTGGGGTGCATCGGAGTTAAAGTCTCCGGTATTCCAGTGACCTAGGTCCCAGCTAGGTATGAAAATGGATTCGAATCGCCGTTGCTTCTCGGAGAAGAAGACTCGATCGTTGTTCATCATCATAGTAACAACTTGAACAAATATTAAGGTTTATTAATGAAGTTGGTTGATAATTGGAGCTAGTCCAAGCAAACTTTTCTTTCTGTTAAGCTTTTCCGCAAAATTTCTTATCTCTTACAAGCCTTACCTTGTCCCTCTAGCCTACATTTCTGGAGTCTCCACCCCTCTTTTTCGTCGGGTCAGTCTTGTTGAGTACTTTTGTACTCAGGGTTTGTTGAACCCTTGTTGCAGGTGAGCCTCATGGGCAGGAGTGCTTTGCATCCTGCTGCATGACAGTCGTCGAGGAAAGCGATGACGAGTAAGGTGTTTAGCTCGTGGGCAGAGCTTTTCATTTGGTTTTATAATAAAGTTATATACTGCTACCACACTACTATTATGGTTTGTACAATTTAAACTTATGGTTGTAAATACTTGAAACTCAAAGGTTTATAAACTTATGTTATTGTAAGTCTTCTGCTGTTTTACTCCATGATATATTATTTATATCCAACTATTGTAATACTGCAATGTCTCTCTACAACGATTGATCCTGCTCGGAGAATCGTGGATAATTCGGGATTTACCCGATAGGCTTTTAAGTCGTATGGAACACAGTCATGGTTATTTGGAGTCTGTTTAGACAATAATCATGTGTGTGGGCCATATGATTTAGGAGGTTCTACCACAGCTGGTATCGGAGCTGGCTCGTTGTTAAGAAGAGTTGTTGTAGTATTCTTTTGTGAAAACTTTAAAAGTTTTGAGTCAAATAATTTTAACTTGATTATTTTGGGTCCAAATTGCTTATTCCTTATCTATGATTCTTTCTATCGGCTCTTATTCTGATTTTACAAGTGTGGTGGTGGAATAGCATATTATATTGCCCTATGTTATAAAAGTTATTTATATGTAAGTGTTGCTTTACAACTCTTTTACGTTTAGATCGTAAGTCCGTTCATGCATCATGCTTAATTAATCTGTTTAATTACTTTCCCCTTTAAAGTGGTTTGGGTTAAGTAGTGTCAATCCTTTTTATGCTAACCTTTAGACTTCTCCCTATCTATCCTTATATTTTATGACCTATCTTGCTTCAGGATGGCCATTACCAAGCAAACTCCTCGCAAGAGCACTGCACCAAAAGGGGTACCTTGACATCAGTTAGCCCCCAGATATGAGATCAGTGAAAGCAGTAGCAATCCGCATCCGGATCCCCAAGCGGAAATAGCAAGGCTTAGAGCCGAGTTAGAGAGGGCTGAAGCCGACAGGATTGAAGAGGCCGCCGAAATCACTCAGTTGAGGCGATCCTGAAAGTATATGAAGCACCAAAGAAATGATGCTTGGGCACGAGAAGATGCAGCAAATAATCGCATCCAAGAACTTGAGGATTATGTGGAAGATTTGGAAGAGTATGCGAAGGAAGCCGATGATGAATGTGTGAGGTTAAATAACTTATTGGATCCTAAATATCAAAGACAGGTAGTCCAGGATGACCTTGGTCTTGTAATGGGTCAGGACGAGGAAGAGGAAGACTCTGAAGAACTAGAATTTGTCGATGATGATGTCCTCGATGAAGAGGAAGAAAACCAAATGGATCTAGAGAATGAAGATGAAGATGTTATGGAAGAAGAAGATCCCGAGATAGTGGAGGAAGAGCCTGAAGAGGCAGAAGATCCTGAAGAGGAAGAGGATCCTGAGAAAGATGAATAAGGAGATTGGAAAGTAAGACGTGTAATATATATTTCCCCTGCTTTCTAAAGCCTAGTAGGTGTGGGAAGTCTTGCCGAAGTACAGACTGTTGTAATAAAAATAATGTATCAAAAGTGTGTTACACCTTTATAATATCTCCTTATGAAATCCAATAAGGTTTTGTGAATAAAGTGTAGTTTGTGTATCCACAGATGCCTGCTCACACCCGTTCTTGTGATGCTGCTGGCTCATCTCATGATGGAGGTGATATCCCAAATTCTCCACCAGTTCCACCCACTCTAGCTGATGCAGTTGCAGCATTAGTCACTGCAATAACAATAATGGCTCAAAATCAGAATCAGAATGCTAGATGGGGAAATCATGGTCGAAACAATAGAGATGAAACCACATATGTGGATTTCACAGACACCCGTCCTCCGGTTTTCACCAGGGTAGATGAACCCATGGAGGCTGATGATTGGCTCCGCACTATGGAGCAGAAGTTTGGACTGATTAAGTGTACAGAGTATCAAAAGCCCATGTTTGTAGCACAACAGTTGAGAGGTACTGCAGGAGCCTAGTGGTAAATTTTGTTGCTGCTCAGCCCGAAGGCCATCGTATTACTTGGACTGAGTTTCGTGAAGCCTTTCGAGCACATTTTATTCCTGAGGGAATCATGACCATAAAGCTTGAAGAATTTCTTTCCTTGAGGCAAGGTGATATGTCGGTAATGCAATATTTTGGCAGATTCAATCACTTGTCTCAATATGCGTCAGACTATGTTAGTACTGACCATAAAAAGAAAGAGTGTTTTCTCAGAGGTCTGAATAGTAAAATTCAGAGAATGATGACGGGAAATCCAAATGCCACTTTTCATGAGGCGGTGAATATTGCTATATCCTATGAAGATAAGAATCGTCAGCATCTGGAAACTAAAAAGAAGAAAAGTGTACCCTCTGGATTTTCTGGTGGCAACCCAAAACGCCAGAAAATAATCTATCACCCTCAGAATCATTTTCGTCCGCCTTATCGTCCACCACAATACCAAGCCCAGCAACAGGCATTTGTTCGCCCTGCTGCTAATCTTTCATATCCACGACAGCCGAATGCCCCTGGTGTTCATAACCCCAGTTTCCAGCCACCAATCTTCCCATGTTACAACTGTGGTAAGCCTGGCCATTTTTCACGAAACTGCCCGCATCCGAGGCAGTATAACTCCTATGTTCCCAGGACTTTTGCACCACAACCACAACCACAGAATCAGCATAAGGCACGAAATCAGAAGGTGTCGAATAATAAGAATGAGAAAAAGTCTAGTAGAGTGTTCTACACTCAAGTTGGGGAAATCCCAGAAGGAGAGCCCGTCATGATGGGTACGTTTCCTGTTGCTGATCATCCTGCAATTCTGCTTTTCGATTCGGGAGCATCTCATACATTCATTAATGGTACATTTGTTAAGACACATAAAATTCTAGTAATGGGGACAAAAGAACAGTTCTTTATACAATCGCCTAGGGGGCGTATGTGTACTAAAGAAATGGTACATGATGTGCTAGTAAGTTTGGGAGGGTACATTTTTCCCACTGATATGATAATATTAAAGGATCAAGATATAGATGTGATCCTAGGTATGAATTGGATGAAATGGCATGGTGCTGTAATAGACATCCTGAACAGAACTGTGAGGTTAAACATACCCAATTGCAAAACTTCACTTCTTATCCAACTTCTGACACTTAAGAGGAAGGTTCAAAAGGTATGTGCAACTTCTGTAAAAGAAATTCAGGAGATACCAGTGGTTTGTGAATTTTTTGATGTATTTCTCGATGAATTACCGGGTTTACCTCCTGATAGAAAGGTGGAATTTAGAATTGATTTGAAGCCTGGTACCGCTCCAATATCCAGAAGAGCTTATCGGATGGCACCTCCTGAGTTAGCAGAACTCAAAACTCAATTACAAGAGTTAAGGAATAAATGTTTTATCCAACCTAGTTCGTCACCTTGGGGATGTCCTGCCCTCTTTGTGAAAAAGAAAGATCAAAGTTTGAGGTTATGTGTGAATTATTGTCCCTTGAATGAGGTAACAATCAAAAATAAGTATCCTCTACCCCGCATTGATCTGCTTTTTGATCAATTGGCAGAAGCAAAGGTGTTCTCTAAGATTGATCTTCGATCTGGGTATCATCAAATTAAGATTCGCCCAGAAGATATTCCAAAGCCTGCTTTTACTACTTGGTATGGTCTGTATGAATATTTGGTTATGTCTTTTGGACTTACCAATGCACCGGCTTATTTCATGTATTTGATGAACTCAGTGTTCATGCTAGAACTTGATAAGTTTATGGTTGTATTTATTGATGACATATTAATATATTCTAAGAGTGAAGAAGAACATGCTGAACACCTCATAATTGTCTTGCAACGTCTGTGAGAACATCAATTGTATGCCAAGTTTAGCAAATGTGAGTTTTGGTTAAAGGAAGTGAAATTTCTTGGACATGTTTTATCAGACAAAGGTGTTGTCGTTGATCCTAGTAAAGTAAAAGATATACTTGATTGGGAACCACCAAAGACCGTGCATCAAGTTTGAAGTTTTCTGGGAATGGCGGGTTATTACCGTCGTTTCATACCTGATTTCTCAAAGATATCAAAGCCAATAACTGAGTTGTTGAAAAATGATGTTAAGTTTATTTGGTCACCTGCCTGTGAAGAGGCATTTCAGAAATTAAAGAAATCGATGACTACTGCACCTATCCTAGCACAACCAAATATTGAGAAGCCATTTGATGTCTATTGTGATGCTTCTGGTATTGGTATTGGATGTGTGTTGATGCAAGAGGGGAGAGTTATTGCATATGCTTCTAGACAGTTGAAGAAACATGAGGAGCATTATCCCACACATGATTTGGAATTAGCAGCTGTTGTCCATGCCCTAAAAATATGGCGACATTATCTGTGGGGTAATAAATATAATATTTACAGTGATCAAAAGAGCTTGAAATACATATTCACTCAAGATGAGTTGAATATGAGGCAAAGAAGATGGTTAGAATTAATCAATGATTATGACTTGGAAATCTATTACCATCCTGGTAAAGCAAATGTAGTTGCTGATGCACTTAGTCGAAAAAGTCATTGTCATTGTTTAACAGTGAAGCCTTTGGATATCTCTATATGTTATGACATAGAAAAGTTGGGTATAGAGATGGTGCAACAAGGAAGTTTGTCTAACATTGCTGTGGAGACAACCCTCAGAGATCAAATTATTGCTGCACAGAAGAGTAATAAAGGCATTAAACATATTAAAAAGAAAGTTCGAAAAGAAAAGGTTTCTTGTTTCACAATTGATGAAGCAGATGTCTTATGGTATAAGAATCATCTGGTTATACCAAAAGATCCTGAGTTGAGACAAAATATTCTGGATGAAGCACATCTTTTAAAATTTTCTATTCATCCAGGAAGTAATAAGATGTATCATGATTTGAAACAGAAATTTTGGTGGACCAAGATGAAAATAGAAATTGCTAAGTATGTAGCCCGGTGTGATACCTGTCAGAAAGTCAAAGCGGTGCATTTGAAGTCAGCAGGAGAACTTCAGCCATTACCTATTCCAGCTTAGAAATGGGAAGATATCAGTATGGATTTTATAGTGGGTCTACCTAGGACAGCAAAGGGTTTTGATTCAATTTGGGTTATAGTGGATCGACTCACAAAGTCCGCACATTTTCTTCCAGTTCAAAATGCAACTACAGCCTCGCAATATGCCAAACTGTATTTTGAACGTATTATTAGTATTCATGGGGTACCCAAGACCATTGTTTCAGATAGAGGCACACAGTTTATCAACAAATTCTGAAGACACTTACACGAATCAATGAGTACTGAACTTTTGCACAGTACTGCTTATCATCCCCAAACAGGGGGTCAGACTGAAAGAGTAAATCAAATACTTAAAGATATGTTGAGAGCATGTGTTCTTAATTTTCCAGAGAAATGGGATGAGTGTTTACCCTTAGCCGAGTTCTCTTATAACAATAGTTATCAAGAAAGTATCAAAATGGCACCATTTGAAGCATTGTATGGCCGCAGATGTAGAACTCCGTTAAGTTGGTCTGAACCCGGAGAAAGAAGATTCTTCAGAGTTGATCTTGTAAAAGAAACTAAAGCAAAAGTTAAGCATATACAACAAAATATAAAAGTGGCACAATCTCGTCAGAAAAGTTATGCGGACCAAAGACGTCAACCATTATGTTTCGATAAAGGAGATTATGTATATCTAAAGGTGTCACCCATGAAGGGAGTCACTCGATTTGGAGTTAAGGGAAAGTTAGCCCATCGTTACATTGGACCATTTCAAATCCTGGCACCAATTGGGAAGGTATCATATCGTCTGCAACTGCCTGAGCAGTTGTCGGCCATACATAATGTGTTCTGTGTGTCCCAACTTAAGAAGTGTCTTCGAGTGTCGGATAAGGTTGTTGATGTGGAAGAAATTAAACTTGAACCTGACTTGACTTACTCTGAGTATCCAATCCGAGTTTTGGATCAGAAGGATCGTGTTACTAGAAGTAGAACAATCAAGTGGTACAAGATACAATGGGATCAACATTCAGAGGAAGAAGCCACTTGGGAATCGAAAGATTATCTATTAGAAAACTTCTCGGAGTGTTATGCTTCTATCTAAGTGATAATTCCTTCTATGAGTTGTAACTTCTCTATGTGAGTGGTACAATTCCGTTTCCTTATAAATTTAGTTGAAGTATGTTTTCCTGACACATTTCCTTTTCCATTACTTCACTCAAGGCTTTAAATCTCGGGACGAGATTTCTTTAAGGGGG
>CM041628.1:21528605-21539500 GCA_023333625.1 Bothriochloa decipiens
AGCTATACGAGTCAGTCAATTTTCAACAAACTGCCAACATTATTTCTCCATTTACTAAACTGCAAAAATGCATTCACCTTTCAGATTCACATTTAATATTGGCATCTGATTAGCCATAATGGAAATATATTTCGTCTCAAAATAGTAATTATATATTTCTTTATGGAGCAGGTCCTGCTAGTGCAGTCCGGAGTTCTTGACAACAAAATAGCAAGCAAACCCTTGTAAATAAATGATAAGGAGACATCTCTAGGTTTCATAAATGCATACAAAAGGAACCAGTACATTCAACAGACTAATCATACCATGTTTTACATAGAGGTATTGTTTAGACTTTATGGCAACATCCAATTGGTTCATAAATAGGTGAGCACAGGATTAGTACCTTCCGATCAGGATCTGCATAGAGGTATTCCAACGGAAAGGGTAACTGCATCAAATGAGTTTTAGAGTAAATTATTAAGGGTTGGAAGTTCTTTGCAGGACGCCTGAAAATAAATTAAAACATCAGGCATGTTTATCCCTCATGTTCGTTAGAAATTTGTTGTCTACCAAACCAATAAACAAGAACAACAAGTTACTTGGTCAAAATTCAGAGCCTGAAAACAGACTTGTGGCATACATGATGGCATATGTTAAATTCAGTGTGTCTGTGTGTTTCAGATTTAAATCTAAGTTACAAAATGGAGCATATACATACGCGCTCAGCAAGAATACGGGCTTTAGCTGGAGTGCCAACACCAACAGCAATCAGTTTTACTCCAGCTGAATCAAATCTCTCTTTTGTGTCCCTCAGAACAGAAGCCAACTCCCAGCTACATGGGGGCATAATCAGAGCTGACAGTTAGCTCAAAGAAAGAAATTGACTAAATAACATCGATGTTATACCAGCTAAGCAAGATACAAAGAAGCTTCCTGGCTCACCAACAAGGGCACCCAAAATGCCTTAGCAGCGCAACGACAGCCACTCCCTGCATAGACAACCAAACGCTGGGCTAGTCATGTACATGTAGCATCAAATTCATGTGTAAGTTCTTGCAGGGCTACTGGATTATTTTGTGTCAAAGGTTTTTAGTGTTTTTCAATCTGCAAAATGGGCTGATTTCTGATTTGTTGAGTCGACCCTATAACCTTATTGATTGCAAAGCTCTAAGTAATTGTTGCCCAAATATAACGACAGAAATTTCCGGAATTCAAGCAAAATATACGAAGCTTAAATACGATGCGTATCTCTACCTCGTTCTGATCCCACAGGTCTCTGAACATTACGGGCTCGCCGGTGGCTGCAGAGTAGATTTCGACGTCACCGAGAGCATCGCCAATACCTGACCCGGACTCCGGGGAAGAGGAAGGCACGGATGGGGAGCTCGCGGCGGCAGTCCCCGCCGGCGCTGGCGAGCGACGGAGACTGAGGTTCCGACGGCGACTGCGGGGACCGTGGACAGAGGGGCCAAGGGGAGAAGCGGCGGTTGGGCGAAGGCGCGGCGGGAGGGAAGCGCCAGGGACTAGCGAGGCGGGCGCCGGTGCGGCCATGGGTTATGCGACGGGAGACACGCGGCGGAACCCTAACCGCGGAGGAGAGGCGACGGTGGTCGGTGGAGGACACACGAGAGCTGGAAGTGACCGTTGCGGTGGAGCTGGTTCCGTGGTTGCGGTTGGCGCGAGGTGTGGCCAGTGGCAAAGTGTGGCTGGTTCTTCTTGCCGATTGCTTTTTTTATATGAAAAAAAAAATCCTTTCCGGTTAGTTTGCGTCATGTGTGGATTCAGTTTTCGTCTTTTCGATGGCATTTCCTAGATAGCACCTGAACATGCTGGATTCATGTGCTGTTGGAATTCGATTCTTCAGGTAGGAAAGGACAAAGGGTTTAATTGACCGAAGACGTCGCACGAATATGTGTGACCAAACGGGTTCTGAATTGGAGCAAGATTTGAGATGTTTATATTGCCACTCTAGTAAGTGCTTTGCCATACCAGTAACGTTTAGATACTATATTCACTAATTTATTGAGTTACTGTATTTATTTGAGCAATTTACGAGCCATTGGATCAATCTATAAAGCTTCTTTATTCCCGATGAAATCACAGTAATGGGGTTCTCTTCAGTCTTACGTTCCTTTACCCGTTACTACAGCATCGCACGTTACTATACCATCCATGCCTGTTGCTGCACCTCAACAGGACTAAACGTAACCAGAGCAAAGCCGCACGCACGCATTGCACGACTGTTAAAAGAGCACCCACACGCTCGGCTACTGGTGCTTTATGCGCCGGCTGCTGGGAGCACACACGCATTGCACGGCTCGTGCTGGTAATACTCCGGCAGGGTCAAGCTTGGATTGGTCGGTCAAGCTCGGCTGCTGATACTTCCGCCAAAAATTTCGGCCAAGACAACAGGCGCTAGCACTGAAGGCACGGGACGGGACGGGAGCGATGACAGTGGCGCAGCCATATATGCCATACTCCGTATATAGCTCCGGCGCTGTGTCGATATTTACAGTAGAGTACGAGTGCAGCGGAAGAGACGACGATGATTTTTTTTTATAACAAGCATCTTTATTATCAGCAGCAAGAAACTGTCAAGAACGTAAGACCTGCAAGGATACAGAGTTAGAGCCTCAACATAGGGGCATCTGTAGGCATGATTCACCCTTGTACAACTGTACAAGAGTAAGATGACATATGAGTGTACACTGGAGCAGCAGCAAAAGCCTGCCTAGCTAGAAGATGAGCAGTGCTAGCTATTGAACGATTTATCCATCTCTAAAACTTTGCAGTTTTTAGGTGAGAAATGGTTGAAGAAGCTCTGAGAATAATTCTTGATACTTCAGAGAGGCGGTGATGAGTGATCACTTGCATTGATGAAATCAACCAACGACTGATTATCTGAAAAAAAATTTGGATCCTGAATCCGCAAAGTAGCAGCCATAGCCCACATAGTTGCTGTTAGAGCTATGGGTTGAGGCCATGTTGGCTTTGATGTATAGTACTCCGTCCCCTACACAGTGGAACGTGGCTGATTAGAGGCTCTTGGCCTGCCACCCACCGCAAACGTGCCTTGGTGATGTGGCGTGTGGCGGTTAACAAGCCCAGCCCGCAGCAGAGCTTTCAATCCCAGAACCGCATTGAGACTATCTGCAGCGGGTACTCTACCCGAAACGCAATGTGAGCTTTGGCGTTTCAAAGTGCTGCAGCGGGGGACGCTACCCCGAACGCAACGCTTGTGTTCTGGCGTCCAGACGCCACATTGAGGGAGTACGACGCGGACTGCAAAGGACGGTGCGGGGCCCGCAAGAGGAGAGAGAAGGTCGGGGGAACGGGGCCGCAGCGGAAGACCGGCACGCCCGCGATGGCCGTGGGGACGCCGTGGCCGCCGGTCCTCCAGCGCTGCACCCGCGACCAAGGGAGAAGGGGGCGTGGGCTTGTCGGGGAGGGAGAGGCAGAGGATGAGCGTGGTGGAGGACGGCAGAGGAGCTCCGCGGCGGGGAGGAGCAGAGGACGAGGTCGAGCGCCCGCCGCCGGAGAGGGAAAAGAAGAGGAGGAGCCGCCGCCAGAGCTCAATGGCCCGAGCTTGGTGGAGGGCGCATTTGCGGGTGGTGCCGCGAGCGCCGCCGTGCTTGCCCGGGAGCCACCGCACACCGCCCTGCTTCGCGAGCTCGTGCGTCGCACTCGCGTCACCGCCCGCGGCCAGACAGAGCAGGGCCCCGCGCCGGAGATCAGGGGATGGCGCGCGACAGCGGCCACACCCCGGCCCGGCCTCACCCGCGGAGCCGAGGAGGGGTGGCGGAGGAGGAGGGAGCGGGGAGGGCGGTGGAGGACGGCCCGTCCATGGCGTCCGGGGCCGAGCTCGCTGGCCGAAGCCGGGGAAGACGCCGGGGCCGAGCTCGCCCGTGGGGGCAACCGCGCCGCCGGGGCTAAGCTCGCCAGCGGGGGCACCCGCGTCGCCGGTGCCGAGCTCGCCCGCGGCCATGGGTCCCCGCCGCCGGGGCCGAGCTTGCCCGCGGCAATGGGCACCCGCGCTGCCGTCGAGAGCGAGTTGGGGAGCAGGGTCGGACCGGGCGGTGTGCCAGTGCCAGCGAATGAATAATATTGAGAGGGAAAAAAATAAGGGAAGAGAAAAAAAGAAAAAAATCTTGATATGTAGGCCCCACAGTAAATAGAGGTTGCTATTGAGGTTGGATGGGTGCGGAAAAAAATGGTATAACTGAGGAAATCTCGATGACTAGGATAAAATATTCTGTTTAGAGTTTCAATATAGAGGTCTATGAGCGCGGATAGTCTAAACGCTCTTCCGTCCGGGAGAACACTGGAGAGGCATGCTGGCCGATCAATCAAGTCGTAATGAAAGCAGATCCATCGTGTTTATTCACTCAGAGCTCTTGCCGTGGAGTATACTCCCACCGTCCTACGACGATTTTGGCACTGATGCTGTGCTATGCCTTTGGCTTGCGATTTTGGCAGGAGCGGGAAAGGGCGGCGGGCCTACGACGATTAAGTAGCCAGTACAGTACTGCTACTTCTGTGCCATCAAGTTCCAGCCAAATAGCCAATCTTTGCAATAATTCAAGCCTGACCCCATGAGAGAGAGAGACGAAGAAGAGGCTACGGCGAAGCAAGCGAGAGCGTGCGACCGCCGCGAAAGCGAAATTTGGCACACAAGGAGATGAGACAGACGATACCACCTCTTCCTCTCCGCTGCCTGTGTGCAACTGAAACTGACGGTGCTGCGTTTACCTTTCTGTTTCCAAACTGACGCTGCGAAGTGCGAATCATTTTGTGACAGCCGCACTTTGGTTCGGTCGCGCAGAGACAGCGAGCAGTTTGACGTTTGGGTAGAAATTTTGAAACCACCAGGTAAATGCTACCGCTAGGTACACTCTGTAATCTTACCACACTAGTCTACTCCAACCAAAGGTAAATGCTGTGTTGTGTGTTGGTTAGTCCCTGGCAGGCAATGCAGGAAACGAATGAGAGATTCCAGCCAGCCCGGGTGTATACGGAACTGCATGCCTGCCTCGCCTCCACTCCCTCTCTTGCACAAACTTGCATGGGCTGCTATCCATCGTGCTGCACTGCTGCTGGAGGGTGGACGCCATGAATTACTCCCAACCAACAAAAGGTTAGATGAATTGGAGCTGCTCGCTACTGCAGCGGTTTGGGCGGTAGCTGTTCTTCCGGAAAGCCTGTCCATTATACGCGAGCTCCAGCTGCCCAACCATTTGAGACGCAGACGCAGGCCACAGCAGAGAGCTAGAGACCAGAGAGAGAGGCTCGGGCCTGGGAGATTAGAGTAGGCCTACGTAGCCGCGTCTCCCACATTCGGCCCTGTGTTTAGGTGACTAAAGTTTACGGGGAGGAAACCAAACAGAATCGTAGCTGCAGGTGGGAGTGGGACCTTTGTCTAACTGTTCCGCAAACTGTTCGGTGCTCCTTGCTGCAGATGGGACCTTCCTCCCATGCAGAGTATGCCGCACAAAGGATTCTATGCGGCACTGCCTAGCCCCCTTCTCCCAACCCGATTATGCAGGCGAAGAAGGACCCGGAGTCGAATTGGGAGGTGGACATTGCCACGAGCCTCGAGGAGTACCTGCTCAAGATCCGCTCAGGGGTGGTCTCCGGCGAGGACTTCAGCTTTGCTGAAGGTACGGTGGTGCGAAGGGCCGGGGTTTCTGTGCGGCAGCCGGCACTTCGTTTCAGATGTTGTGTTATCTGTAGTGGTCTTTAGAGCTGGGAATTGGCAGTGCGAGGCTATAAGTTTTGACACTTCGGGTGGATTGACTATGGATGGAGGCTGCAACATGTGGACTTGGTTCATTTTGTGTGGTGTTATTTCCTTTGGTTGTGTGTGTGGAACGGTGGATCCTACCTCCTAAATTTTAATAATTAAAGTTTAATCACTCTAGGAATTAAACTTTCAAAAAACTGATTAAAAATGACTAAAACACTTTAGTCCCATTAGTCATCCAAGAGGTACTAAAACGTGACTAAAATATTTTAGTTGTTTACTAAACTTTAGGAGGTGAGATCAAACAGCACTAAATGTTAATAAAGCAGCTTCTTTTTACTTGTTTAGCTCACCTGATGTTTAGCTTTTCTAAGGAGAATTTAATATATCGCATCAGAACAAAGTTCTTTTCTTTTTCAAGTCAGCAGTTGCCCTGTTAATTTGTGTTTTTTTATCTGCAGCGGCGTTATTACTCCAATGATCGGTTCAAGTGTACAGTAGGAAGGTGGAGTACTTGTACTCGTTGGTGCTTCGCGCGTTAGAGTTCCTTGCGCAAAAGAAGTAAAGAGAGATGCTGCTTTTAAATTTATCTTTCATGTACTAATTGCTTCCCTGGACACTGTATGCAATATTACCTTGAATGTGGGCCTGAAATCGGCAGTGATAAGTGCGCTTAGGCTCTAAAATGATGACATGAGGTAGATACACATTTTGCTGCTTGATCGGGAACCATAGAGTTTTTTTTTAGAAAGGTCGGTAAAAGCTTTGCCGTGATTTTTATTAGACGAATAAAGAAAAAAAAAGGCATGTGCTCCGTCCGATTTTTGAAGTGGAAACCGTACGAAAACCACATACAAATGTGGAGAGTACCCTACTCCGACTACACACCTAGGTACCAATACAACTCAATTCGCGCCACAAAGAGCGCCAACTCAACTCAACTCGACTTCACGCTTGGTCGGATTGGGACATCGACACAAGCCTGTAACCACTGTAACTCGGTCGAATTGGGTCATCGACACGAGCCTCCACTTTAAACCATTAGGAGCTCCACAAATGAACTAAAATTTGGTCGGATTGGGTCGTCGACACGAGCCTCCATATTAAACCACTAAGAGCTCCACAACTGAGGCAGCAAGCAACAAAAGACTACCAAAACAACTAAAAAGCTAAGTAACTAAAAACAAACTATGTCTACTCCACCACAGGCACCAACTAGGAGCACGATGGCGGAAACGACGAACTGGCACTGCCCAAGATATCCCAACAGAGTCAAATTCCACAACGACGTCTTCAAGAAGGTTACGACGTCCAAGCGCCGCCGTCGACCGTCCACAGAAGGACTGGGTTCTCACCTATGGAGTGTGGTGGGGGCGCGACGCCCTCAGCAGGGGAACGGCACCCACAAGTGTCGCCGTCGCCAGGCCTTCACCCAAAGAAACCCCAGCACAGACGTCGATCGAGATCTCAAGTCCCCACCAGACACCAGGACATCGCTGCCGGTCATCCAGAAGAAAACCTCGCCGGGGTCCACGCACCGGCCACGCAAGCCGCCGCAAAGCTACGCCAGCACCCCGCAAGACCACCTGCCGAACACCAGCCTCCTGCCACCGTGTACGTCCACCAACCGCCCGCCGAAGCCATGGCCGCCGCCGACCACCGCTACCGGCCGAGCTTCCATCGCAGGCACCGCCACCCCCTGAAGGTACCGGATCTTGAGCATAGCCCCGGACCAGCACCCCCGTGGACGCCATGGCCTCCGTCTTCATAACGACCGCCCCACGACGGCAGTCGGAGGCGTAGGGGAGGGACAACATAGACGAAGACCGCCCCCCAATGCCAACACGACCCCAGCCACCGCCACGACACGGCCACCATCTAGACCGCCCCCCAATGCCCCGGCCACCCAGCGCCGCCAATCCACCGGAGGAGGAGCAGAGGCCCGCCGCCGCTCCCGGCCAGCCGCGCAACCGCCGAATCTGAGCCCAGGACCGCTATTCCAGCCTCCACCGATGCCCGACGACCAAGCCATGCCACCGCCCGTCCACCGCGCGCGAGCTTAGTGCCGATTGCAGCAGCAGTAGGAGGAAACGCCCCGCCGCCGCCATCCCAACAGCCCGCGCGGCCAAGCCGGCGGCCTGCTCCGGCGGTGGCGCGACGGGAGAGGTGTGGGGGAGAGTGGCGGCGCTAGGGTTCGGTGGCCCGCCCGTGTCGCCCCTGGGGCGGAGCGACGCGGGGGGAGTCACGGCAGTGCTTTGGAACAATAATACTGACCGAAACCATAGAGTTTTGAAATAAGGCATCTGTATTCCCCTTATATGAACTTGGATTAAGTATGCATGTTTCAGATTATCTCTACATTGGCACCTTTGATTCTTCCTCTTGGGACTCCACCATGCCGGGCATTTTATTGCCTTAAACTCTATAAGTAGCTCCCATGCATTGAGCTCAAGTAGATTGCCCAAATCCATGTCACTTGGTTAGATTTATGCTGTTCTCAAAGGGATCAATACCAACATATTGCTGAACAAAGGCCTTTCTAACTTCGGAAGATAGTGATCTAATCATGGTACTAAGGCATCATGTAGGTGCAGGGGTGGAGCTACAGCTTGCCATTGGGGTCAGCCAACGAATTTTGGTAATTCCAATGGAATATTACTTGCCATTGGGGTCAGCTGACCCCGGCGAATTTTGGAACTCCAATGGAATATTACTGTATGTAGAGCAAATAGTTTCTAATGGCCACATTATTTTCAAACAAGACCCTGATGGTCATCTGGCCTAGATTCACCCCTGCCTAGGTACGGTGTTGCTTTGGCATTATGGTAGTCAGCAGTAACTTCCATAGTTGATGCCTTGCCTTGCCTAATGGTTCCATGGAGAGAAGGGAAGGAGATGAACACGGCCTCATTGCAAAATAGCCAATTGCCATCCTCCGGGGCTGAAGACTCATGTGGATAGAAGGAGAGAAAAGAGATGTGATGGAGAGAAGCAAAGACGCATGGTAAACAGGCGAGGCCAATGACTCCTATCATGGCTCACCTCTAGCCAAATTGCGAGTATTTTATGCAGGCCTTATAAATCTTGTCCTTTTACCTTTCCTTTTTTTTTCTTTTTTTATCAGAGCCAACCTTGCCCCTTCCACAATACCAGTGGCTCCATTTCCTCCTCCTTTGTTTCACCATTGCTGTTACCACTCATAATATCACTGTTAGCATGCCCTCCTTTACTGCCTTGAACTCTGTTCTACCTCCATTCTAGAGAGGAAGGTACACATTCCCTCATGTACGCCTTAGGTGCCTAGGTGCCAAGGAAGTCAGCAGGTATGTCATCTTGCCTTACCCATTGATTACTTGACTCCTACATTTTTGGAACACTCTTACTCTTTAAGTAGTGGGAAAAATGCTGCAGTAGTTTGATAAACATCTTGGCAACTCTCAGCTTATAGTACTGCTGGGTGTTCAACATTTAAATGATATTTTGAGGATTTCTATAATACTATCTGCTAATCTTTTCTTATTAGCTACAGTAGTCGAAAGCATGATAACTATACCAGGCAGGATCAACTGGAAAATGGCTCAGCTCAAAATAATCAAAACGACCCTAGCACGATTGCCAGTGAAGAAGATGATATATTTATGGAGTTAGATGATGTCCCATGTAAGTGGATCCTTCACTAAATGAGCTTACTTGGAATTTCATGGAGCTAAGAACATTTGTTTAACCCTGTTTAAATTTCTAGCGGAATCAAGGACATCTCTGGATAACAATGTCAATCGAGATGATTTACAAAGAAAAATTATGAGGCCACCAGCAAATCTACTGGTGTTTGAAGGGGACTGTCTGGATAGCGAAGCAAGTGAGCTAGACACATATTTGGTAAACTTTCTATCCCCTTTATTTCAACTGCAAAACTGCGCAATTTTTATTTCCATACCGAAATAGTCATAGCTATTTATGTATTGCAGTTAGCAACTTGTTAGCAAATAATGCTGATAAATAACAGGATCGAACACGAGACGATGTATTTTAACGAGGTTCTGCATACCTATATCCTCGGGGCATGATTACGGGCGCTCCTCCCCAACAGCTAAAACAACTATCATGTCATCTTATGGTTACAAACGGGTTAAGGTTATATTTATAGCCCCCTAGGATTACCTCTCTACCGCTAATATCCAATACGGTACTAAACATATCCTAGCCCAATAATACAACTCAAGTTACAACGTAATCGAATAGTACATATATTCGACACAACTCTAACAAACTCCACCTTGACGAATATGCACGCCACCTTGAAGTCATCCAAATACGAAGATCTGTGTACCGAAAATTGAGTCTTGAATTCACAGCTCCAAAAGCTGTCTAACGAGTCACATCTGACCCGTCCAAACAAGAGCATCACCTCTTGCAACTTCATGCTCCATAACTCCACCTGCAGCTATGCAACCTTCGAAGACTGTCGAAGAAATAACCAAAAAAATAATCTGCAGAAAACTAGGTATTGGGTAACCCTAGCAAAGAACCTGCAGCCTGATACACTTGCGTGTACAAATAGCAAATAGCTAGAACCTTCTGTGTAACATCATGTGCACTTAACTGGAAAACGTGGACACCAACAACAGACCACAAGATTTCAGAACTCCGCCTTAGACTGACGTTGCAAGAAGCGTCGAGTCGCTGATAGAACAACATGGAAGAAATCGTCGACCAACAACCGACGATAATAACCCGGAATTTGATTCCGGTCTTGGACAGCCGAGAGAAATATTTCAGCAAATAATTCCGACAACGATGCACCAAATAAAGTCTTGAAAATCCAGAAGATAATCTGTAGAAATCTAAGTATAAATTTTGAAACCCTAGAATGAACTTACAGCCTGTGTACACGTCTATACGAACGGCTCAAATCAGCCAATATAATTCTTCTGGTAGCTTTGCGTAGATTGATGAACGTCCCTAAGACTCGACGACGGACTCCGCCTTGGACTCAATACAGAAACGAGTCGCCAATACTGGCACGGAACAGAAGCGTTGAGTGCAGGAGGATCAACTCGATCTCACGAACGACCAACAGCTCTGTGTGCACGTTGCAAGATTATCACCAATTTGATTCCATGAAACAATGGCCTAGTCACCTGAACTACTCCACGGCACAGCAGCACAGGCA
>CM041628.1:21543511-21566552 GCA_023333625.1 Bothriochloa decipiens
GGAGTGCTTGGAAATTGGCTATCGACGTGCCTGAACCATGACCGAGGATGGTTTGTTGGGTCTCAAATCTAGCCTACCCCAACTTGCTTGGGATTGACAGGCTTGGTTGTTGTTGTTGTTGTATACTGGTATGGATCATCTAGTGCATCTAATGGTGCCTAAGGGCGTTAATTTTTCTTTTTGAAACAAAGTTAATTTATTTATAGGCAATACTTTCCTCATGAAAAATATGATATGTACTGCTTGCTTCGGGTTTGTGTGGGTCTGTATGTATAGAACGTTTATGCGTTGAACAAGTACAATCTGAATGAATCAGGATCAGATCGACTAATTGAGGACGAGGACAAAGGTTCCTAGTTTAGAAAAAAAAAACTGAGTTCAGGATGGTGCCAGCACAACTATGGCACCGTTCCCCTTAGCCGATCCAGGCCAGGAACATTTCCAAGCCAGTACAAATTATCGAAAAGTTCCAGGCCATTCCAGGCTGCAAATGAACGAAGCCTAAGCAAACATTTTAGCAGGCTGCCACTCAGTTCAAACGAATGTCGTTATCGTTTCTTCAGCACTCCGAGTCTGCAGCTGATAGTAAGTTCTCTTCCGCTGGCCACATCTGCTGGTTCACCAGCACTCCTAGTCTGCTGCTGATAGTAAGTCGTCTTCTGCTGGCCACACTGGTCCGTCGTTGCCATTGGTGCTGCTCCCCACTCACAGTCAAACAGAACCTTTTGCTTGATCTGCATATTCTCTTGCTTCCTTGCATCATTAGCCATCTCATCAGGGGATAAGACCTTTTTTTTAGCCTCACTTCACCAATGAGAATCCTTCTCCGGAAATCAGTGTTGTTTACAGACCTCAGGTTGAACATGATTGACCGGTATTTACCTTTTGAGCCCAGTGGAAGTGGAACGTCCAAGCCTCTCAAATAGTGCAGACTCTACTGTCACAGCAACTCTAAATGGTCACATGCATCAGCTTCATCCAAGATGTTTCTCACTTTATCTCGGTCATCATTACTAGTCTCTCTGGAATTGCAAAGGTTTCAGCAAGTAGTTGATTTTATCTCGGATAGGATCATTGCATTTGACAAGTCCACATCTCATCTCTCAACCTTCATGCATGCTGATGCAGAATACTTTTCAAGCTTCATGGGCCTCACCTTCTCAACCTTTCCTGAAGAATCACTTGATCTTTCATTATCTGAGCCGCCATTTAATCTTGTTCCAGTAGCCAAAAAGGTCTGCAGCGACTGCTTTGGATACTGAGTGAGGGTAAGACGTTTTTATTAGATTATAAAATATTCAATCCAGCAAGTGAGCACATGGGGATGTAGCTCAGATGGTAGAGCGCTCGCTTAGCATGCGAGAGGTACGGGGATCGATACCCCGCATCTCCAATTGATATTTTGTTGCTTTTCTTTTTGTTTTCTCTTTTCTATTTGTGTCCCCTAATCTCAATTCCAACAAGGAGATCATGTTATTTTTTTTCACTCCTATCTATCCATAATTTCAATCTGTCCCATAATATCATTTGTTGCTTTCTTTTTGCTTTCTCTTCTCTATTTGTGTCCTTTTTTTTTGTGAACTTCTATTTGTGTCCCCTAATCTCATTTTCAACAAGGAAATCATATTATTTTTTCCACTCCTATCTATCCATAATTTCAATCTGTGTCGCCTAATCTCATTTCCAACAAGGAAATCATATTTTTTTTACCACTTCTATCTATCAATAATTTCATTCCAACAAGGAAACCCATTCCAACAGCAGCAACACGTCTGAATCTTGAACTCATTGGAAACAAGGGGTTAAGGAAAGAATAATCTCATTTCTAGTTTCTAGCAAAATAAAGTAAAGTGGTGGGCCAATTATTTCCCTCGTGTGGCCAAGTAATGGGATGACAAATATATTTCATTTTTTTTTACACAAAGACTGTGGGGGAGGTCCCCACAGTGCCATTTTATAAATTCTTTTAAAAAAAGGAGGGTCCAGAGTACACAAATACTTTTCATTGAGTTTCACTGAGCACTGAATTTCACGTCCATGTATTTCGCTTAAAGGGCTTGCTGTCTATTCGTTTGAGAAGACACCTATTAATCAAATGAAACCACAGTTTTATCAAAAGGTTAGTGTAGCGAAGAGAAACGCGGATCCTAACAGTATTTTTTTTTTTCTCTAGTGTAATAACACAACATACTTGTACAAGGGGAAATTGCTAATCTATAGTGCTTGTGCTTTGTCTCCTTGTTGCAGAATATGATTAAAGAAGAGTCTCAGTCTCGCACAACACAATCGGGACCTGCTGTTCCGCATATCCAGATAAAGGTCGTTCTCATTTAGAATTGAATCAGTGCATGTAACTCCTGTCAACCCTGACATAATGGTTGTTCAAAGCAATGTATCTAGAAAGATGAGAACGCCTTACAATTACAACATAAAGAGTTGACAATAACTATTGTATAGTTTGACTTTTATGAGTTAACTTATAGCCAAACACTGTAAACAACGTATACTTATAAAAAATATAAGATGCTATCTAGCAACAGGAAGCATGAGTACAAAAGGTCTCTTCCTACAGTTTCTTCAATCTTTCTGATGCAAAAGTTCTGCAGAAAGAATATCAAGATACTCTTTGGATGATACATCATACATCATGCACAAGCGCATATCCAAACACACTGCATGTCTACAGATGCGAACTCAGAACCTGATTGCTATACCGCTACTGATCTCAGCAGCATATAGAAGAGGGGAAGTAAGGAGGTATCGCATGCCTACTGCTCTGCAGCCTTTTCACCATCCATAGAGCCAGGTCTCCATTTTCTGTCGAAAGGTCCATAGCTTCTTTGCACAACATTTTGTTGTTCAGTCAGTTTCCTATCCATCAATGCCAATAACTCTTGCAATCCCGTCCCTGTCACAGCAGAAGTTTTTACATGACATGTGGAAATTGGTTGTGGCAAATTGCATCCATTTGTATCTGGGACACTTAGTTCTCTAAAACATTCTTTTGTTGATAACTCTTTCGTTGCTTCCATCTCGGTTGGCTCAGCAAATGACTCTTTAGATGGCACTTCATCATTGTTATCTTCAGAATTTTCTTCTGATAAATATTCTGAATCTGCTCCATCATCTACAGAATCAATAGATGATTGTTCTGATGGAACATCATCTTCAGAGAATATGTCATCCTCCTCTTCATCTTCGGTCAGGAAGATATCATCTTCAATCCCATCAGATGTAACATTCTCGTCCACAAGATCAATCTGGAATGCCCCAATAGAAAAAAAAATATATAATGAAAACAAACAATCTATTGTCAAATGCCAAGAAAAAAATGCAAGTCTCAGTAGGTACCTTGTTCCAAACTTCAATCATATTGTTGATCTTCTCCTGAGAAACGCCTATCTGCTGCAGTACTTGCAATACAGTAGATCGATGCTCTTCAAGATTAGATGCACTTGAATCCAACACATGCTGCACCAATTTGTATAAGATAAAGCGAGACCTTAGTTCTTTTCTCTTATTCTCTAAACAATTTATATCTTATAACTAGAGCAGCATCTGATAAGTTAAATGCACATGGCTTAAGAAAATTTTGTTGCTACATATGGAAATCAGAAGTATATCACAAGTCATGTTCAACTCCAGACTTCCAGGAGAAGAAAACAAAACCTACCACTAACATGTCTGCTTCAACAACTTCTTCTAGGGTCGCATGAAATGCTTCGACTAGCTGGAAAAAACAAAATAAAGAGGTTAAAAATGATCTTGACATAGTGTAATTTACAGATGACATAAAAAATGAAATTTAAATTTTTTTTCCCTATCTTTATTGGAAGGACATTGTCTTTTGTAGGAAGTGTCAAACAATGCAGAAGAAAGGTCAAGGTTGCCAAAGCAGTACAAATTAAATTATTGAGGGTTGAAAGCTTGAGGCAACAGCCGCGGCTTGCAATCTTAATGTATAGGTGTCAGCACAGTGAAGCAATCCTATCCTCTGAGAGGGAAAAGGGAAAAGGGAAGACGGAAAGTGGAAAGTGGCAGAGGTGGATGAGTAGGATGAGAAAGAGAGCGCGGTGAGGAGGCAGCAGCGGCGCCAGCTGAGGTGGTAGCAGTAGAGAAATGGAAGAGGATGAGGCTGCCAGAAGGAAGAAAAGCAGAGGAGAAAAGGAATAAAGGAAGGGTTCTGTATGATTCAGTTATGGCCTACTGCTACATGAGCCATGAACCTTGCATTAGGGCTCACACCCTCTTTTGCCACCTCTTCACTCCTCCCTCCTGTCTCTCCTTCCTTTCAGGTCCATAGGAGGTGTGCGGAGCTTTATTTGCGAAGAGCTCCACATAATTAACTCCACCTCCTCCATGCAATGTAACCGTAAAATGACCACCTACCATCAATGCCAAAGCAGCACCTATTGCCTTGATAGCCATGTAAAAGGATACTAATATTCCTTAAAAAGACCAGACTTTTATTACTTGAAATTGGATTCAACCATATATTGAAATCGTGGATGTTTTAAAACTAATTATAAGGTGAATATTGGTGAAATCGTGGATGTTTTAAAACTAATTATAAGGTGAATATTGGTTTTAGAAATGGTTCAGGACGCAATCCAATGGACCATTTGCTACCTCCAAATCTTACATGGACCCCAGTTCAGACTTCAGGTTCAAGCTTTTGACTTGGGTGTGGGTGTCCAATTCGGCAAACCTTATGGGGAAATGCCAATATCGCTTGGAATCTGACACTTGTGTAAGCTGTCCGACTCGGCAAAACACAAAATTAGGACACAGGGTCCGAGTAGCACTATTGCTACCTACTCTGTTACCTACCAAATTATAGTACAAATTGCAAAATAAATAAAAAAAGATAAACTACACCTGAAAAAGCTCAATTTTCAAAATGGATTTCCAATATTCAAGCCAAGAGAAAACTTACCTGCACTGGTAAATCAGAGATGAATCCAACTGTATCACTAAGAAGTGCTTTTCTCCTGAATAGACAAATGCAATGTCATGGGCTGAACCAGTGCAAACCTAATCAGCTTTACCAATATATGATAGCATATTTTCTACAATACCCTGATGGAAGAATCACACTTCGTAGCCGGGGATCTACTGTTGCAAACAGCCTGAATAAAAACAGGAGCATGATTTCGCCGGTCATAGCTGCTGAAAGTGAATACAGGTAGAAGCTAATTTTAGCATACCTGTCATCACTGTACAGATCAGCTTCAGAAAGTGCACTCACAAGCGTAGATTTCCCCTATGAAAAGAACATCAAAGAACTCCACTAAGTACAAGATTTAGTTTGTAGAACATTTTGCACAATGATCTGAAGGAATATAGTTAGTACTCCAGTTATCAAAGACATAGGTTAAAGAAACTATTTAAGTGGATCTGCATACAGCATTTGTATATCCGACGACTGCAACAGTTACAAGTTCTTGACCAAAAGAGCCACCATGTCTTTTCCGACTTGAACGTTGTATTGCTCTTGTACGGCGTACATCTTCAATTTGAGCTAACAAGCTCACACGTCGTTCTTGGATTCTGGAAGAGTTGTGGGTAAAGTAAAATGACAAATTGTTGTGAGTTGCAACTTTAGATAACTTTCATCATCTATCAACTGTCAAGCACCTCCTGCGTTGTAGTTGAAGTTCTGTTTCACCAGCACCACTCATGAATCCCCTTCCACCACTACCTCTCCTGAACAATACAAATAGCAACATGAGCATTGCATCCAATGATCCAACAATAATCAAACAAATGATGTGTCAAAAAAACGAATGATTCATCACTTCAAATGAATTGATCAACCTATTATGAGACCAATTCAGGAAAGTAGAATAGAATAGAATAACAGCAACTAAAGAAATAATGCATTAGTATTACAGATCAATATAATATTGCAGAAGACTATGTGGATCCTCCTGACTATACCAAAGTTATGTGAAATTCTCAAGCCTTACAGAAAATGTCATGTAACAACAATACAACATATACTGTCCGAGACAGCATGTTAACCAGGGCAAAACATTAATTAAACTAATGTAGAAATCAGAGAAGGGAATGTATGTACTTTTAACTTTTTTTGTTTTATTTACAAATTACAATACTTCGTGGGTTTTTTCCTATGTGCATCCAGTACAACTCAATCTAAAGTATAACAAATAAAACAAGTTAAAATTCAACAAGCATGACATTAAGAGCTACGCACAGCTGGATTTTGTCATAACTTATGCCGCCACATGGATATAGCATAACTTAAGTAGCAATTACATGATACGAACAATAAGAATGATATGCATATCTAATGTAAAAACTTTTTCTTCCAAAGTCATATGTGCAGCTAGGTTGGCATTATGCCCACAAGTTTATGAGATAGTTCATAATGAAGCCATACCAACTAAACATATGCAACGAGGATACTCCTTCCATTCTTTCTCTAACGATGCCTTACAACTTGAACCCTCATTTCCAAACCTTCTAAACAGGATTCATAATGTTTGAAACTATCAAGAATTTGATATCTTTCACATTGAAGTCAACTGTAGTTACATGAACACAATATCTACCGCCCTGTAACCCCCCCAACATGCACACGTGTAAATTCAAAAAATCAAACAAATTACTATCCACAGTTATTAAATGCAACAGAAAAGAAGCATACCCTCTTGCACTGACAACCTCAGCCTCCCTGCTTGGACCAAAAGTTAGTCTTCCACCTGGCCCACGTACACGAACAAGCCTAGTCTTCATGTACATGAGAGCTGCCAACTCTGACTGTGTAAGGTGACAGACAAAGTAAAAGAATTACACAAATACCAATGCCAGTGCCATTTTATCAATACAGTATGTCCAATGAAGACCCACATACCCCATATCCCAACCCCCACAAATATTTGACATAGTAACATATAGTCCAATATCTAGACAAACAAACACCTGTAACTTTGCTTCTTTTGTTTCAGCATGAGCATTGAATATTTCAATTATAAGCCCAACACGATCCAAAACCGGCTTTCCCCAGGCAACCTGCTAAGCAAAGTGTTAACACAAACAATAAGGCAGCATGTTATTCTGGGTTGCAAACTTTCAACACAAAGGGAAAACATGGGCATGTTCAAGCTTCAAGGAAAGAGAGGGAGAGAGAGAGAGAGAGAGAGAGAGAGAGAGAGAGAGAGAGAGAGGTTGGCACTTGCCTCCAAGTTTCTCTGTTGGATTCCAGAGAGAATCGCATTGACAAAAACTGCATCCACATCTTCCTGTTAGGATCAAAACGAGTGAAGATTACTTAATGTAGCATATTTGTGGAAATTGTCAGTACATCATTAGTTATAACAGCAACTTCAAGCAAGCTCAAACACCAAGAAGGGACAATAATGGTTCACACTCATGTAAAAGGTCAGAGAAAGTGCACCTCTGATTCCGCTGCCCTCAGGTAGCACTTGACATTATCCACAGTTCCAGGCCCAAAATATGTATCTGACATGATAAACTGTCAAATATTATTTTTTTTGTAGTTCTAGCCATAAATATGTGTAACCAACCTAAGTAGACAGAAAAGTTTAAATGCTAGCAAAGCAGTCGGGAAGAAAAAAGATAAAGGATAGTTTGAGAACTACAGCAACAATGGTTCAATGCCAAAGCAGAACTGCACAAACCAACCAACTGAACCACGAGATGTTACCCTCTATCTTATCAAATACAATGCCGGGATGTACATACTCTGGGTTACACATGGCAAGCTGCAGGATAATATTAAGAGCTACTATGCAACAGGCTACAATTTAAAAAGAGGGGAAGAAAACTTTGCAGCCTCTACGAGAATATGAGTTGTTTATATAGAGCATATATTTGATTTTATGGAGAATGAATCTATGAACACACAATGTAAACAAACTTGCTAGGCCATGTTGGAAGTCCCACCTCAGTCTGTGTAACTTTGCTAATGCAAATTGTACACAAATCCTTACAACAATAACAATAAAAAAGGATGCAAGCAATCTCACGAGACAGACATAATGTCACTTTCGAGAAACTCAACAGAGAACAAAAATGATCCCATCAGGCCATCCCTTTAAGTAAACACAAAGTAAGTACATCTCCAGCCCAACAACGTAACCTACCAAATGCAGAGTACATCCCAAACCATATAACCAGCCTCCGGTTGGTTAACACAGAAGAATGATAGACTTTAAAACAATGCAGGCATTGAGTCATTACCCGCGCACATTACTGTAGTAGAGCTTAGACCGGGATTTCGGGCACTTCTTACAAAATCTCACTTTATGGTGAATGCTAGAAAAGTCCAAACATCCGTAATGTGACAGAAACTAAACCAACTATACATATGCAAACCAAAACACTCCCACTAGAGCCATCGCGCTAAGCACTAGAAATGGTGAGGCATATAGATGGATACCGGCGTGTGAGCGACCGCGGGAGGCGGGGTTCTGAACGACGAGGTGTGGCGGGGCGCCCTTGTCGCCGAACTCGCTGTGGTAGAAGCCGTCGCGGGGCTCCTCGAGGGAGTTGGCGAGGTTGAGTGCCTCGGCGAGCTTGGAGTCGAGAAGGCTTCCGGGGCGGAGGCGCGGCTGCACCACCAGCAGCCGCGGCGGGCACTCGGGGTCGCGGGATAGCACGAAGAGGCCGCGCAGGAGCCCCTCGTCATCGGAGTCAGCGGGCGACGCGGTGGGGGAGCGCTTGCCGCGGCGGGTGGAGAGCGCGCGGAGGTAAGGAGAGGCCGGGGAAGGATCGGCGTGGAGGCGGAGGCGAGCGCCGAGGCGGGAGATGGCGCCGCGGAGCATCCTGGGTTCGTAGGCAACGACGGCGGCAGGAGCGTGGCGGCGGTCCGGTGTCTGGGACTCTGGGTCCACCAGTGCCTTGGTGGCAAGAAGTCCCGTGCGGCTGGATCTGTTTTGGTTGCTTTTAGATTTTTTCTTTAAGCTTCCTTTTTTTTTCAACAATTTTAAAGGTTGCTTTTGATTATTGCTACTCGTATAGGTAATTCATAATACTCACTCTTGCAATATTCCCAATTCTTGGAATATGGTTGCTGAGGTAGTTCGAGTGCTGATCCGATTCAAGACAGCAGTTTAACTTGTATTCGTTTACTGGTTGACAAAGATTTAATATCGGTTTATGAGTAACGGAGAGTTCTTCTATGTTCATCAGAGAAGACCAGCCTATGGGATCTTAGGGAGCTGATCTGTGGAAAGCTTCTTCTTGTTGTGTTTGCTCTCTTGTGCTACTGCCACTGTCTAGTCTAGTTATATGACAACTAATCCCCAAAAGGTTAAGTGGTCACCGGTAGATGGTTAACGTGACAAATAACTTTATGCCTTCTTATGCAAAAGCATTCCGATTGTATAAATGCTCAACTTCAATTGGGTAATAGTTGAACTATGGACCAAAAATTTGTCATTTGCTTCGTGAGCTTTCCTAAAATAAAATTATAACCTTAACACGGACATTATACTGGGTCTTAAGATAATTTTCACTGGTAGCAACACTTTGACGCATAATATTGGATTATGACACAACGGGTTAACCAAATATTTCACCTAAATTTAAGAAGTAAATAGACACATTTTGAAAGTAGGAATCGTAATGAGTAAAATGCACCATGACTACCTAAACCATTGACGTTCTTCTATTTGGATATTTAAACTTTCAAAATGACTATCAAAATACCTGATTTATTGCCGGCACGCAACAAAGGATCAAAGCAGCCACGTCAGCCTAATTTTTTGAAAAAAAAACCCTCGAAAAATTTGTTCCTCATGGCACGGGGGCAAGGCGGCGCGAGCAGAGCACCGCCCGCGCGGCACGCGCGGGCCACCAACGCGGCGGGCCGCGCCCTGCTCCGCCTCGTCATGGCCGTCCCTGCTCACCGGAGGAGCTGGCCTCTGCCTCATGCCAGCCGGAGGGAGCAGAGGAGCTCCGCAGTGGCAGTCCTCGCGCCCCTGCTCCACCTCGCTGCTCCCGCCCCCTGCTCCGCGCCGCCCGCGCCTCTGCTTCGCCTCGCCATGGCCGTCCCTGCTCGCCGGAGGAGCTCGCCCCTGGCCCGAGCCAGCCGGAGGGAGCAGAGGAGCTCCGCGGCGGCCGTCCCTGCTCCCCTGCTCCGCCTCGCCGCCTGCGCCCCTGCTCCGCCTCGCCGCCTGCGCCCCTGCTCCGCCTCACCGCCCGCGCCCCTGCTCCGTGGCGCCGCCCGCGCCCTTGCTCCGCGTAGTCGAGCAGCGTGGCGAGCCCCGTCACATTCTGTAGCCGCGACAGCACGCGCCCGCGCGCTTTCGACGCCGCGACCCATCGCTCGGCCAGCGTCAGTGACACCGCCTCGGACTGCAACGCCTCCAGCTCCCGCTTCTGTCGCGCATTCACGAGGCCCAGGAAGTAGGCCATGTCCGCGTGCGTGGCCACCTGCGCCACCGGGTGCGTGAGCCCATTACCGATGGCCACGCCGCGGAGGTTCACGCGCCGCGCCTCGGAAGCGCCGCGTTCGCGTCCAGGATGTGCGCGCCCGCCGCGAGGACGTACTTGCCCGCGTAGCTCTCGCCGGTGAGGAACAACGACTGCCCGCGGAGGGTCGGGTCAAGGGCGTAGAAGGACTGCAGCGCGGCGAGGATGTGCGCGGTGACGACGGACTGGTTCTTGGGGATGTTGGCAGCGGACGGCGCCGCGCTGAAGCCGATGCCGAGCGGGTTATCGATGAAGAGCAGACCGAAGCGGCGGTTCCACGCGAAGGGGTTGCGCCGGAGGGTCTCGTCGTCGGGGTTGACAAAGTAGGGGCCGAGCTCGAAGAAGTCGCCCAGGAGGCTGGAGCAGCACGGCCCGCCCTGCAGCCAGACGAGGAGCGGCATGGAGGGCGGCAGCGTGACCGGGTCCGTGGCCTCGTAGAAGGAGAAGAAGAGGGAGGCGTTGGCAGGCGAGATCGGGAGGTAGCCGGACCTCGTCGGGAGGGCCTCTTTCGGAAACACCGCCGTCACCGCGGGTGCAGCAAGAGTGGGACGGCGGCGGCGAGGATGGATGGACTGGAGAGCGAGGAACAAATTTTTTTAAGGGGTTTTTTTTAAAAAAAATCAGGCTGGCGTGGCTGTCTTTAGACCTTTGGTGCATGCCGGCAATAGATCAAGTAGCTGGATAGTCGTTTTTAAAGTTTAAGTACACAGACCGGAGAACGTCAATAGTTTAGGTACTCACGATGTATTTTACTCGATCGTAATTATATCTTCAACGTCTTCTAATATTATATTCCTTGTTAAGTGTGTAGTGCCACACTAAGGTTCTAAAATAAAATAGACACGAAATGATTTAGGCTAACAATATGGTTATCTCCTTTGGCTAATTTAGCACAAAGACAGCAACAAAGAACTCAATGTAGATCAATTTCAATGGATTGCAAACCTCTATGCAATCTGCGAAATTTGCTCAAAAAAATATGCCTGCACTATGGTTCTCTCCTTTGGCTAATTTCCTTGTTCTCACTGTCGCCTGCTCGGTGGTCAAAATGACAGAGTCATGAGGTCTGAGTAGTCCAGTACTTCAAGTAAAAATAGTGGCACTATTCCTTGGATTTGTATTTGTCTGTTTCGTCACATGAAGGGCAGCCATACTATGCAGATATTGTTCGATGTGCAAATGGTTATGGTTCCATGTAGGAAATATTGGTAATGTTCATAAATTTTGAACAGAAAACACAGGGTTCAGTTTAACTGAAGATTGAACATGCTTTAGCGAATGGAAAATGAGAAACCTTATGTTGCCAAAAAGCTGATATTGGCTATTTAATATAAGTAGAATGAACTTACTTCCAATCAAATTGCGTATATGGGCAACCCTTCTTTGTGGATTCGAAAGTATTATCATTTGGTTTCAACATGAAGTTTGGAAGGTTGATAGCATTATGTTTCATCTTCTTTCTAATATCAAGTAAGTGTAGTCAAGGATCTTTGTAAAAATAGCCAGGAAAGTAGTATACTCTAGAGTCTAGACTGAACAGACAGGAAAGCATTATCAAGCTAAATATACTTCCAGTGATTTTTTTCCTAAGCTCAAATTGAGTGGAAACTGGAAACCAGATCTTTTACACAACAAGTACACTACAGTTGCATAGAAGTTATTTTTAGATGCTCAAATGATCGTTATTGTCAACTACTACATAACTAATGCGCTTGCATCACATTTAAGTAGGTATAAGTGATTTTTGTGCAAAAGTAAGATAAGACTGGTGAAGCCAAGAACTGCATACATAATGTCAATAGAAATCATTAGAACTTATGAGGTCGATAATAGGGTCTACCTTTTAGTCAGAAAGTTCTACCTTTACCTGCAGCATCTGGCATTCTCTCTTCATGTGCGTGAAAACCAATCACCAGAGAGATTGTTCCAAGCAGTTAGGATGCTTAATTAGCTAGTCTGACAGAATGGCAAAACACATTGCATACTAAAGTACGATGCTGGATTTACATGTCGTTACAACACTCATTGATGAAGCAAACAGACAGCTACAACCACTAACAATCAACATAGAAATATAAAACAAGTGCACATCAGTTTACTACCAATTAAAGTTCGTCAGATAAGCACCGTGGAAATGGAAACCATCCATAAAAACAAACAGCATACACTTGAATCCAGTTCTTGGAAATGAAATAGAATGGCACCTCACACCAAGTACCAGCAGTACTTCAGCTCAATCAGACTTGCAGCTGTTCATTCAGAAGGAAAGAGCCATGTTGGATTCATCAGGCTGCCATCTGGTGCCCGGAGGTTGTCTTCTGTTATTTCCACAGCAAATGGCGCCAATGTACCATCCCTCATGTTGTACACAAACTTATCAAAAGGGGACGCATTTCTAGAGTGGTTGAGGCCACCATCAATGAAGTATATGAGATCATCTTCGACTCCGTCATACAGACATGCACGGAACGAATTGCTGCTGCAAGGACTGATGAAAATGCAGTCACCATCCAAACTGTTGATCTCAGTGAATCTGAAAGGGTTTGTGCTCAGGTCCACCTCAAATACCCCAATCTTACAAATATTGTGCCAGCCTTCAAGCCCCAAGTATATCACAACCAGCAATAGTTTCCCATGCCACTCAACTATGTTCCACCTCTGTCCATAGCTATCCTTGACCTCAGGCAGTTCAGTCACACAGCGCTCGACACCAGAAACTATCAGGCCACTCTCATCTTCTGAGATGTCAAAGACAAAGAGGTTCGTGGTGACCTTGCTGAACATGTAGACCTTTCCCTGGTACAAGGCAATGTCACTGAACTTACTGATGCAGCCACCTTGGCACACGCACCACGACGTCATCCCAGGCCGCCAGAGGGCAAGGCTAGCTGTGCTCCTGTGCACGGAGACAGCAGCCCGATGCACTTGCCATCATGGTCCGGTGAGGAGGACAAGACTACCTTGCAGAACGACATCACATACTGGGCGCCATTGACCGTGCATTGCACTGCACCAGAGCCATTGGCGATGGGGAGAGATTCACTATAGGCATCGAGGGAGTGGGTGTTTACTGAAGGCGGCGGGAGGCGGACGACATCCTGGTAGAAAGCGTTCATCAGGAAGCACCGGCCGTCACCAAAGTAGCGACCTTTGTTGAGCTGCACGCCGACGAGCCACCCGTGAGAGGAGCCCACGCAGCGGACGCCAGCCGCCATCTCCCGTGAGGGCAGAGGGATGCGTCGCACGACCGCCATAGCCCCGTAGGCGCAGAAGGCGGAGAAGGAGAAGTTGGAGAGCACGAGCAGCGGGAGCGGCGGCGGCGCGCCACGCCCGGCAGACGGAGCGCAGCCTGGCGCGGTCATCGACGCGGGGGAGGCGACCGGCCACGAGCCCCAGGATGTCCGCCGGGAGGTCCGCCCACGACAGGAGCTCCGGCTCGTGCCAGGCGCTGGGCCTTGCCGGCTCATGGGCCGGGGGGCGTTCCGTCGAACGCCTGCCTGCACCCAAGCCACCGACGGCGGTCGCGCGTCACGCCAGCGCCCGTGTGGGGCACGGACGGGTAGAGGTGGGCCGCGCCTCCGTCCTCGGGCTACTATGCTCGTGCCGCGATCCATGGACGCCTTGGATCCTCGCCGCCGTGGAGACGAGGCCCTTACGCCGGGCGCTGGGTGCCTCGCTAGTTCGCGCAACAGCACTGGCCTTGGCTTGAAGGCTGCTACACTGGCACTGAGGCTGTTGTAGTTGTGAGCGTGTCACCTGTGAGTAGCTAGCGCTAGCGCTTCAATGGTGGTAAAAGAAAAAATGCAGTGTCTGTCTTATATCCTGAAAAGGTGCGAATTTCTTTTTGCTAAAAGAGCGTGACTGACGACTGTCTGTGACTTGTGGGCCGCCTATCTTATTTTTCAAAGGGTAATTATACCAATATTTATGTCTGACGCTATTTTTGTCCGGTCCTAATATCAGGAACCACGACTTTTGATCAGATACAAACCGTCCTAGAGGGGAAACTTCTTACTTCAATTAGTCCCGATGTTCTTCAAATATATCTCTTAATTGTTGAGAGGGTTGCCCAAACATGATATATAAAGGCATGCCCAGTAAAACTTATAAATAAACCAGATTTGAACATTTTTATTATTTTGTGTAAAAATGTCAAAAACTTAACAAATAAATAAAACGGGAATTACTCTCTACAGTACACATAATAAGATCTAAAAATGTTTAGAATATAAAGACATAGATAGCGTTTATTATATAAATAATAACTCTCTTGGTGAAAGATTCTTGAAGAAATGGCACCTTAGCTAATATATATGCACCCACGTATGCATATATGCACTTGAGGCTAGATTTTTCTAGGGTCTTTTACGTGTATGTCATTAAAAAATTGGTAATCTCGTCAAAACTCCTGAAAAGTTCAATCTCTCATAAGCCCCATTGTGTTAAACTTCTTTTCTCTCGAGAGCCACTCCGTTTGTTTCTTTGCTTAACGATGTCAAATGGACAAGTCAAAAGACCATTTTACCCTACCATGGGGTTCATTTGTCAGCCTCCTAAACTTTCTTTCTTTCTCTTTCTCTTCCCGGCTTCAATCGTGCGGAGGCAGGGTCGTGCCTCGTCACCCTTCGCGCGACCAAGCCAGCCTCGGCCGCCTCCTTCTCCGACCCCGCAACGCCGTCGACCTCGCCATCCTGGCCCTGCCCCAAGCTCGGTCTTCGTGGCGAGCCACAGCCAGAGCCCGGCGAGCCCGGCCACTCCCTCCAGTGTGCGGAGAGCCCGGCCGCGGCGTCGAGGGCGGCCACCGCCGCCACCTCTATTGTAACACCCCTGGTGTTATTATAACTAAAACCTGTCATGTCATCATATGCATTGCAAAGCATTCATGTTTAGGTCAACCTTGATATGCATCAACTAAAAAAAGTTTACATTTCATAGGTTATTTGTGTTTATGAAATGTTGTGTCACATGAAATCATAAAACCTAATTTCAAATATCATCCAAAATACTTAGTTTATATTCTATGTACTTGAGGTGTAAAATGTGTTTACACAAGTGTCAAACATAGTATATAAATCTAAGTATAACTCTTAAAAATGATTTCCATATTTGAAGTTGAATTTGGATTTCAAAGCTTATTCCCAAGTTTTGCAATTCAAATTTAAATTCAAATTGGAAAGTTATAAAAATGAGTTTTCAAAAGTCAACTTGGTCAACCAAGGGTGTCATTGGGTCAATGACCCAAAAATGTCCTTGGATGACGTTTGTGATCACTAATGACCAACCAACTAAATTAGAAACCAAATCAAGTTTGAGTTCAGTTTCAAAAACCCTTTATTTCAAAAGCTTGTTTTATCCCCTCTTCTATATTTCAAAATCCATAAAGAATTTTGAGGTACTCTCAAAATATGGTTTGTAGATCTTGACAATAGCTACAAGTTTGGTATTCAAAGTTTTTCAAGTATTCAAAAAGAATTTCAAATAAATTTGAAAATACAGTTTTCTAACATTTGCCCTCATTTGATTTTAAACTCATAATTCAAAAATTATGCATTATTTGGAAAAACTTTGTATATGAAAAATATTTGGTTTGAAAATTTGAGAATTTCATAGATTTGAATATTTTTAAGTTTTATTGAAAAATCAAAAGTAATTGTTACCTATTTATTTCTAGGGTTTTGTTTACCTTTTAAATTTGAGTTCATATTTCATAAACTATCTAGAATTTGAAAATGCTTATTAAATAAAAAATATAGCTCTTGAAAAGTTATGCAAATGATATTTTTGGACTTTTTCAAGTTCTTATGTAAGATCTGGAGTAATTTGAAAATTACAGAGTGACATCACCTGTTACAGTAAATGCTGACGTCATCATCGTCTTCTCCCCTCTCTGTTCACCGGCGTCGCCGTGGCCGCCGGCGCCATACTGCCCTGCCGCGACTGCCAGCTCGCCCCCCTCCCGCGGTAGAAACTTCATCGTCGTCGTGTCGGTCATCCGTGCCTCGCCACCGTGCCTTAAATAGAGCAAGCCGGCCGCCGTTTTGCCTCATCTCTCCCCTGTTCTGCCATCGAGCTCGTCCTCGCCGGCCAAAATTCACCATCACCAGTCACTCCCCACTTTAATTTTCACTTCCACCAGCGTCGCCTCGCTCTTGCGCTTCCACCAAGTCTGCTCGCGTCGCCTCACGCCACCGGAACCGCCCTGCTCGCGGTCTTCTTCCTCGCGTCCAGCCATCAGCGCCGGCGTGAGCCGCTCCTGCCGCCAGCCGTCCCCATAGCTCCTCGAACTCCATCTTGAGCTTTGCTTTATTGTTGTGGAACTCATGCACACGCTCATTTTTGCAGCGCACGTCAGGAGTCGACAAGACGCCGACCTTGCCAGTCGGTGCACGCCGCCGCCGATATCGCCACCGACGAGCACCCACTTCTAGAACGTCTACGATCGATCTGGTGTGAGCATCGTTGTCGTGGTGAGCTTCTTCTCATGATAATGCCCTTGTTTGGCCGTTTGCAGCGCCATAGCCATCGGCCTGTGCATCGTCGCCGGAGCTCCGCTCGGTGTCGCCGTCGCCCGTGCAGTCGCTTAGGATAAGGGCCGTCTCAGGCTCTTTTGGTGTGTGTGTCGCATTCGCCTATGTCTGTATCGTGTGTTGGTGCACTCGCCTTCGCCGAAAAAACTCTGGTGAGCCTCACCGCCGTGTCGCCGTGACGCCGTGCCGCCATGGTCGTCGCCAGCCATGCTCCGGTGCCTCTGTCGCTTCATTAGCTACCTCAGCAACTTCGTCTCGTTGAGTAGAGCACATAGGTGCCAGCCGCGTCGCTCAAGCCTCGCCGCCGGCGAAGAACCACCGCGGTCAACCTCACCGGCGTCATGGTCAGTACGGGAACACTGTTCCCTATTTCTTTTTTAGAAAATCTTTTAAATACCTTTTTCTTTAGAAAATCATAGTAATTCATATACTATTCCAAAAATTTTAAAAATTTTTTGTATGCTCTTTATGATTTCTCTACCTAGAAAAAATATAATATGCCAAATTTGAGTACTTTTTGCATAAGTTGAAATTAGTCCTTTTAATTGAAAAATGCATCTTCTTTGATTTTTAATAAATAAAATAATTGGGTTTTATTTCTGAAAATTATTTTTCCATCTAATTAGACCAAGATCTTTTCAAAATAAAATTTTAAGCTCAATTAGATAACTTTAATTTTTATGCTTTTAATTAATTAATTAACCCCTTTAATCATGATTAATCATTATATGGTTGTTTGGCTTTGGGATTGATTGATGACATTGGGTCATTAACCTTACTGACCTTTGATACTTTAATTATGTCGGTGTTCTGACCCCTGGGGGTTAACACCAACGAGTAATGTTCGTAATTGCGTGCTCCCTTAATCCGGTGGGTAATGCAAGAAGGACACGGCGATTTATCCTAGTTCGGGCAAAGAAGGCCCTACATCCAGCGGGGGGAGGATAGTTCGTGTTATCTTGCACCGAAGTGCTAGTACAGGGGAAAATACAAGCAGGTGTGAGGAGCGTGAGCTGGAGCTTGGGCGTTTCGGGTGCTTAGCCCTCTACTTTACACTGTCTCACGGTATTGTTTTGTGATCTAAAGCCTTAGCATTTCTACGCTCTAGATCCTCTCGTCCGTTCTCCTTCCTCCCTTTGCTAACGTCCTGGCGCCTCCTTTATTAGGTGAAGGAGGGGCACAGGAGTACATATATTTAGAGTTCACATGGCTGGTGACGTATGACGTTGAGGCCGATCACGTCGGTGCTGCTGTAGAGATGTACGTCGGCATGGGAGGTTCTGCAGCCGTCACGTCGGGAGTTGTTGAAGTGCAGCCCAGAGTCGTTGGAGTCCCTCTCGAGGGTTCGTCCGACGAAGTCGAGGGGCGGCAGTCGAGGATCTGGCTCGAGTCGAGGGGGTCGAGTCGAGAGGGTCGAGCCTCACCGGATAAGGGCGAATCCTAGGAAATGCGGGAAACGTGCTGATTTATGCGTCTCGAGGGGGTGCTGGACGGGACACAGTGCTCGGCATGGCGCAACAGCGAAGTACGACCCGCGGGATTCCGCGGCATGGGCGGTAAAAGCAAAATTTGACCGCCACACCCACAACTGTTACCGTAACTGTGGCCATACAGTTAGGTGGGGGTAGGTAAAACGTATTAAATGCGCCCGGATCCGTACGGGAGAGTCGGTAGCCGAGGGGTGCACTGTCCTCGAGGACTGCCCATTCGCGTGAGCGAAGTTCCGTCCTCGAGGGCAGGCTCATTCGCCGGGCGAAGTTCCATGCTCGAGGGGTCGCCCAAATTGTACCCTCGAGTGTACAGTCCCAGTCCGCGCGGTAGCCCCTCGCGCAGGCTTTAGCTTTGGGCCGTCGTAGCCCGTTCGTGGGTCAGCCCAATATGCCTTAGCCTGTGTGCCTTCGAACGTTAACGTGGGAGGTCACTGGAGGGTTCGTGTTGCTGATTTTGCGGGGTTTGGCCCGGTAAACCAAGGGTTTGGGGTACCCATTTCCTGGGTAACGACAAATTAATTATTTGAGTTTACCTTAATCATGTCATTAGGGTTTATCAACGTTATTTTATGTGTTTAATAAACTTCACTAATGAAGTAGTTAACCCTAATGAACTTAGAAAGTTACGTTGGCTTGCAACTTTATCGTGAAGGAAAGTTGTACTTAAGTCGTTAATCTGGTCATGCATCCATCGAGCATCATGTTTACTATTCCATCATGTTGAAGCATATCATTTTATCGTATAGTTTCTGTTAACGGATAGTTTAACGTTGTCGCACTAGATCCCAAGGAAGAGTAGACTCAGGAGTTAGGAGTTGATCCAGAGCTCGAGGCCGTCTACCCCGAATACCAAGGTAAGCCCCGGATGCATTTAAACCCTACCCTTATTTTATAAAAGTTTTATCGCTTCAGTTATGAAATGTTGCATTAAGTAATAGGAGTTGAGTGATAACCCACCAATTGCATTACCTGTCTTATTTCCTTATTCCTTGTTACCTATTTTTGGAAAATGCGTAGTAATGCTTAGCCCTGCTTAATAAGTTAGGTTTTTAAAAAGTAAAAAAATAAAAAGATGAGGATGGCTTTATCTGTGGAAACATGATGATAGTTAATAAATCGAGTCCGGACGGGTAACTTGCATTGGGAATGGAGTCCCTCTGTAGTGTTTTCGTCTGTTGATGCCCTAGGCCCCATCCGATGGTGAATCGGTGATATCGAGAAATTAGAAAATCCACATGCATGAAGTGATATACAGTGGGCCAGAGTCCCCAGGTATGTCATGGAGTGATATATAGTGGGCCAGAGTCCCCACATATGTCATAGTGTGGTATACTGTGGGTTTAAGTTTTCACGTATATCGGTACACTGGGTCTAAGTTCTCATGTGTATCATGTGGTGATATATGGCTGCAGTTGTTATCCCGGTATATCTGTGATCTGGTATGCATCGGAGTTAGAGTCTTCGGTATCCCAGTGATCTAGGTCCCAGCTAGGTATAAAAAAAGGATTTGAATAGTCGTTGCTTCTCGAAGAAGAAGACTCGATCTGTGTTCATCATCATAGTAACAACTTGAATGATGATAAGGTATCTAAATGAAGTTGTTTGGGAATGTTGAGCTAGAGCAAAACAACTTTTCTTTCTGTTATAATCAAAGATAAGTAAAAATTTGATCCATAAGAGCTTTTCTGCAAAAATTTCTACGAGCCTTACCTTATCCCTCTAGCCTGCATTTCTGAGTCTTCACCCCTCTTTTTCGTCGGGTCAGTCTTGTTGAGTACTTTTGTACTCAGGGTTTGTTGAACCCTTGTTGCAGGTGAGTCCCATGCACAGGATTGCTTTGCACCCTGCTGCATGACAGTCGTTGCGGAGAGTGACGACGAATAGGATGTCTCGCTCTTGGGCAGAGCGTATCATCAAGGTTTTGTAATAAGTTATATCGCTACTCCAATGCTCCTATGGTTGTAATAATTAAAAACATATGGTTTATAAGTTTAAAACTAAACGGTTTGTAAACTTATGTTATTGTAATCCTTTCGCTATTTTACTTTGATATATCTTATTTGTATAAAACTATTGTAATACTGCAATGTCTCTTTGTAATGATTGATCCTGCTCGGAGAATCGTGGATGAATCGGGATTTACCAGACAGACCTTTTAAGTCTTATGGAACACATTCATGGTTATTAGGAGTCTATTTAGATAATAATAATGCATGTGGGCCATACGATTTAGGAGGTTCTGCCACATCTATCCACCTCCCAGCCCGCGATGAGGATACCGAGGAAGGGGTGCTGGGCACCGCGGCGATGGCAGCGCAGGCCAGAGGCGCGTCCGCGGCGGCGGCGCTCAGAGGAGCTTCGAGCGCGCACGCGCCCACCTCCTCACCACCCACAGCAATGCAGCGGCTATGGCGAGGCCACCCTCCAAGCACGACGTGAGCTTCGCCACGCGCGCGCTCCGCCTCCAATTGCAGGGAGCCCCTCCGCGGGCGCGCTCTCCTCCACCCTCGAGCAGCAAGAGGTCCTCTTCCTCCTCGGCGGTGTTCTTCGCGATGAGGTCCTCTCCCTTGCCCTCGCCCTCGGGGAGTGGGATGCCAAGGTGGATGAACTGCAGCTTGTACTCGCGGAGCCTCGCGCGGACTGGCACCGGGCGGCGCGGGCACTGCGAGGAGCAGAGGAGCTGCATGCCGCTAGATTTGGGGAGAGGAGGGAGCTGTGCGCTGCCATGTCCGAATGAGCGGGAGGCCTCCATGGCCGGATGGGTGACACCGGGGTGGGAGGCCGCGCTGCCATGGCTGGATGCGCCGTAGGGGTGGGAAGCCGCCATGGGTGGGAAGGATGCGGAGGTGTAGTTGAGATGATCACGGGTTGGAAGGGGCGGCGTGGAAGATGAAGGTGAAGGCCCCACTACACAGAGAGACAGAGAAATAAGAGGACAGGATGAGGAAAGGGTATTTAGGACATTTGCACTAACCGGATCCACGTGTTAGAGGTCCTAAACAGCTGAAAACAAACAGAATATGGACGGAATGGCTCTAGAGAGAAAAGAAGTTTAGCACGATGGCACACATGTGTGGAGAACCTCCTAAATCAGATGGCCCACACGCATGATTATTGTCTAAACAGACTCCAAATAACCATGACTATGTTCCATATGACTCAAAAAGTCTGTCGGGTAAATCCCGAATTATCCACGATTCTCCGAGCAGGATCAATCGTTGTAGAGAGACATTGCAGTATTACAACAGTTGGATATAAATAATATATCATGGACTAAAACAGCGGAAGACTTACAATAACATAAGTTTATAAACCTTTGAGTTTCAAGTATTTACAACCATAAGTTTAAATTGTACAAACCATAATAGTAGTGTGGTAGCAGTATATAACTTTATTATAAAACCAAATGAAAAGCTCTGCCCACGAGCTAAACACCTTACTCGTCATCGCTTTCCTCGACGACTGTCATGCAGCAGGATGCAAAGCACTCCTGCCCATGAGGCTCACCTGCAACAAGGGTTCAACAAACCCTGAGTACAAAAGTACTCAACAAGACTGACCCGACGAAAAAGAGGGGTGGAGACTCCAGAAATGCAGGCTAGAGGGACAAGGTAAGGCTTGTAAGAGATAAGAAATTTTGTGGAAAAGCTTAACAGAAAGAAAAGTTTGCTTGGACTAGCTCCAATTATCAACCAACTTCATTAATAAACCTTAATATTTGTTCAAGTTGTTACTATGATGATGAACAACGATCGAGTCTTCTTCTCTGAGAAGCAACGGCGATTCGAATCCATTTTCATACCTAGCTGGGACCTAGGTCACTGGAATACCGGAGACTTTAACTCTGATGCACCCCAGATGAACCGATATACCGGGATAACAACCGCAGCCGTATATCACCACATGGCACCCGTGAGCTCTGCGGCCCAGCGTACCGAGATACGTGGGAACTTAAACCCCACAGTAAAACACACTATGACATAGATGGGATCTCTGGCCCCATGCTAGGTCACTCCATGATATACACGGCTCCAACCATCCGTATATCACTTCATGCATGTGGATTTTCTAATTTCTCGATATCAACAAATCACCATCGATACGGGACCTAGGGCATCAACAGACGAAAATACTACAGAGGGACTCCATTCCCAATGCAATTAACCGTCCGGATTCGATTTATTAACTATCATCATGATTCCAACGAGAAAACCAATCTCATCTTTTTTTACTCTTTTTCCTTTGAACAAATAATTAAATAAGCAGGGCTAAGCATTACTACTTATCTTTCTAAGCAGGTAACAAGGAATAAGGAAATAAGACAGGTAATATAATTGGTGGGTTTTCACTCAACTCCTATTACTTAATGCAACATATCATAGCTGAAGCGGTAAAACTTTTATAAATAGAATAGGGTTTGAATGCATCCGAGGCTTGCCTTGGTATTCGGGGTAGACGGTCTCAAACTCTGGATCAACTCCTGATTCCTGAATCTGCTCTTCCTTCGGATCTGGGCGACAACGTTAACTCTCCGTTAACGGAAGCTATTCGATAATTAATATG
>CM041628.1:21566562-21581069 GCA_023333625.1 Bothriochloa decipiens
CTAACTTAATTGGTTGGTCATTAGTGATCACAAACATCATCCAAGGACATTTTTAGGTCATTGACCCAATGACACCCTTAGTTGACCAAGTTGACTTTTGAAAAACCTTATATAGTATTCCCAATTTGAATTTAAATTTGAATTGCCAGACTTAGAAGTAAGCTTTGGAATCCAAATTCAACTTCAAATATGGAAATCATTTTTAGTGTTGGACTTAGACTTATACACTATGCTTGACACTAGTGTAAACACAGTTTACACCTTAAGTACATAGAGTATAAACTAAGCATTTGCGATGACATTCGAAAGTAGGGTTTCATTATTTTATGTGACAAAACATTCCAGAAACACAATCAACCTATGAAATATGAACTTGTTTTAGTTGATGCACATTAAGGTTGACTTAAACATGAATGCTTTGCGATGGATATGATGACATGGCATGTTTTAGTTAATATAACACCAGAGTCCAGGGGCTTTGACGAGATTACCAACTTTTTGAATGGCATACACGTAAAAGACCAATTTTTCTACCCATAATACTTGTCACTCATAGGTATATTTTACCATCTATGTTAGCTAGAACAAAGAGAGTCATGATGTTTAATTTTAAGAATCACTCCATCCTAAGTGAGGCTTTGCATCGTGACCTAAGTCTACGCTTATATGGTTGGCTTTCAATTTTTGCCAAATTAAATCATGACATGCCAAATTTATAGATATCAATTGGTTCACTACCACATATTGGCACCACCAACTTTTATGGCCAAAGTTCTGGCAAGTTCGTAGAAAGTTTTTATAAGCTACATAAAGAGAAAATTGACAAACTTTGATTTTGACAATCAACCAAGTGCTCTACCATTTTTTTGCTAAGGTTTTACCAACTAAAATTAGGCATGTCCTAGTTTTGGCAGGGAAAATTTTGGATCTCAACCAATTAGGCCTTCAATTCTTCAAAGTTGCTGGAATAACTCTAATCATCATACAACAACAACAACAACATAGCCTTTTGTCCCAAGCAAGTTGGGGTAGGCTAGAGATGAAGCCCAAAAGAAACCAGCAAACAAAGAACATATAGAGGGTACAAGAAAAAAGGATTACGGTTCAGGCACGTTAAATGCTAGTCTCTAAGTGCTCCTATCCATAGCTAAATCCTTAGGGATATTCTACTCCTTAAGGCCTCTCTTAACCGACTCGTTCCAAGTCAGTTTAGGTCGACCTCTATCATTCTTTACATTATCGACCCGCTTTACAACCCCACTACGCACCGGCGCCTCAGGTGGCCTCCGTTGGACATGGCCAAACCATCTCAACCGGTGTTGAATCAATATCTCCTCAATTGGTGCCACCCCGACTCTAATCATCATACTAATACATATTAGTTTGAGGAATAAGATAATATCAACCTATTCCATTTGGAATTTTGGTGTTTTTGCCCCTACTTCAAAGTCCAATGGTGATTTTACCCATGTTATTTTAACTTTGTGACTTTGCCCTTCATTACTAGCAAATCAATGCGTTTTTGCCTTTGGTCTTTGCGATTTTGCCCCTGTTTTGACCATTGGCTAGGGGCAAAATTGCATTGACTTGCTTGTAAAGAAGGACAAAATCATAAAGTTAAAAAAAGGAGGGTAAAATCACAAACGGTCATGAAAACAGGGGTATAAATGCTTAAGCCCCATTCCATTTCATAACCCAAAAATGAGTAGATGAATTATCTCGTTCATCGAACTAAACACTATATTTCGAGCACGTGCAAGTTTGCAAAACTCCTTTGGGTACCACTCAATGTTTGGATTGTCACCTCTAACTAAGAACTTTCGAGCGACGATGGAACAATTCTTTGAATTTATAATTTAGATTTAGGCTCCACGTCCTTAGAATGACAAAGATCATCCACCTTAAGCAGTTATAAGACTTTCTCCAGCTTGAGAAAAAGAGAGAGAAATGGATCATATAAGAATCTCTGAGTTTGGCATTCTCTTGCACGTGAAATTCATAGTTCCAGTGTATAGAATAATAGTACAACCAAAACGTGATCAAATCCGAACAACGAAGAGGGGGAACAAAAAAGAGGGCTATGCTTAGCTTAATTTCTGAGCCCCCCTAAGCAGCTAAGCTGCATATCAACAATTTCTTGACCATAACTTAATTTGATATTGTCTCGTAAAAAAAATAAATTGATATTTTCAGGCATTAATGATCGCCGTGATCGTTAAGGTGCACCTTCCGTAATAACGGTGGGTCAATCTGGACGGTCGGTTTGGCTGACAAGAGAAAGTCCTCGACTGGAATCCTGCTTTCTCTTGTAGGTGTGGCACACGGCACACGGCACACTGGCTCGCTCTACGCGGCTACGCATACACGGCGCGCTTGAGGCCTCGCGAGTCGGTCGCGACTCGATTCTCCCTCCCGTTTCCCGGCCGTTCCCCCACCAATCCAACTCCAATTCGTCCTCCCCCTCGAGGTCGCCGCGCCCAACGAAGCAGCGCCGCGGGGAGGGAGCTGGCTGTAAGGGAGGAGGGATTCGATCGGGAAAGCATGAGCTTGGTCTCCGGCGCCCCTCGCCGTCGAGCTCGAACCGGGAGATAAAGAAGAATCTGCTGGGGGGAGGGAGCCCCATAGAAGATGGCCCCGGACCCGCACCCGCACCCGCAGGACAAATCAGACCGCCACAGCGCTGGTGCCGGCGCCGGCGCGTCGAGGGAGCAGGAGCGGCGGCCGTCCAAGGCATGGGGACTCCTCATCTTCGGCCTCATCGGCGTCACCACCGCCAGTTTCGCGGTGCGTGCCCCTTTCCTCCCCTTGTTAGGCTTCTGTTCGTCGAGGATGCTATCCCACATGACTCGTCGTGAATGTCTGGCAGCCTTAGCTTGCTTCTCTAGGTTCCGTGGTTAGTCTAGCTTGCGCGTCGACCTACTGCTAGCTGTAGTGTGCTTTGCGTAGGCCAATTGTGTATCAAGTGATCCAATTTTATCGTTCACAAGACTACAACAGAATTGCTAGTATGGAAACATTATAATCAAGTAGAGCTTATTAATCATGCACATGAAATTGGTTTGTAATATTTGCTACTAATGTAACCATTGGCAATTTTGGGTTTCTATCATATTTATGATATGTACTTGCTCTGGATTCTTTTATTTGTTGCGCTCTCTTGTTGTTGCAAAGATTTTGTGTATTTGACCTTTTATCTGTGTTCCTGTGAAACCCCAGATTAATCAAGTTCGCAGAAGCGTGGACTGGTTCTACACTCAGGTAATATACTTAGCTATTGGGTTATTAATTTGTTAAATTTCTTAGTGCAAACTCATACTGTTCTTTAAGTGTGTCCTCCTTAGCCAAGGAGGACAGCATTATAGATCCTCATTTGACAAGTTTTAGCCTGACAAGAAAAATCTAATGTAATGAATTGAAGTCCCAGAATCTCTGAAGCCTTGAATATGTGGTTGTGACATTAGGTGGTATTTTTAGGTAAAATAAAACCAGCAGAGAAGGGTTTCTAGGTCAATATGATCTTCCAGGATAATTGCTAGTTTCTCCCTCTATGTTTCATCTTTCTATGCCTAATATTGCACTGCAATAGGGCAATAGGGTGACCCTCCGCATCAGGCCTTGTGACCATGTCCCCTGTCAATTCCACTTAGTCGAAGGGTTTGCTCAGGAAAAAATGCTGCCTAGCCTGGTCATGGAGTTGACTAACTTTCCTGTTTTTGATTTATGATCATATGTTCCTGTCCTATTGCTTGCTTATACTTTCTTACTTTAACTCTTTCAAAATAGACTTATATGCTTCTTTCTTTCAAAAGTTGAATAAAGTGCAGACGACATCATCTTGGAGGTATACAAGTAATAGCTCAAGTCGTGGAAGTTTCAGTGAGGAAGCTAAGAAAAGATATTATCAGCGGATGCAGCAGGAATATGAAGAGGAACAAGATAGAGTTGTGAGTTTACATATATTCGTAATCTTTTTTTTTTTCCCCTGTATTCAACAATCAACACAAGTATGGTACACTTATCTTCAATGCACATATGAAACATGTATTGCTATATATCTTCAGTGTACTTGTATTGAGATATCACTTTTATTCTGTGATGAGTATGCTGACCTTTTGTCTGCTTAAAAATTTCCAGAAAAGAATAAGGCATATGCAAAGTGTTTTCAACAGAGAGAGGAATAAATTTAGACGAGGTTATGAAAGCTGGAGGGAGAATGGCCCTCCTGGTGGCTACAATTACATTCCTCGGGATGATTGGTATTGGCAGACTGATACTTCTCACTCGGAACATAAAAATAGATGGACGTACACACCGGCAGGACCTAGGGTTTATCCTATGTCGCATCACTATGCAGTTCTTGGCCTTGACAGGTCTTTGTCCAAACCTCTTGCTGTGAATTTCTGCTCATCTTTTGATCTAGTTGTGACATGGTAGACTGTCTTGGACTTATTCAGTCCTTGGCCTTTAATCCCATATTTATGAACTGAGCCAATTGATTTGCTTGTGCTTTTCTCAAATCAATATTTCCCTGATGCATAATAAACTCACTATTTATCTTTGTATAGTATATAGTATGGTATTAAAGCAATTTCTTGTTGCACAATGATTTTCCCATACTTTTTGAAAGTACATTTTGCATTTTTCATTGTTATTTTACTGCTCTTGTTTTTTTTAAAGAAGAAACTGTAAACTGGTATTGAATATTGTTTCTTGGACAAAATGATTTTGCCATCCCTGTTTTCTGTGATTCTATTGGCTTTTGTTGAACTTCGAAAATCTGTGTACTGCATTCCAAATGCCAAATCTCATACATTTTTGTTCTGATAAAACATATTTCTTCCTTGTAGATCACGTGCGACACCATATACAGATGCAGAACTGAAGGTAATGCAATTTATCTGTTGTTCTATTGTTCCTTGAGCCCTGCATTTTCGTATGTCTGGAGAACTTGTTGTCTCTCTCTCTCTCTCTCCTAACATTAATGATAACACTCAAGTTGATCATTATATTATACAGATAAAAAATTAAACTATAAGATTCCCAACTTAGCTATCTGCAAGGTTTTTTCCCATTTAAATTTGATTGCTATTGGTATCTTGGATAGTGAGTTTCCATGGCTTCATGTTTGGAGTTATATTATATGTGTCACAAATACTTCATGGGTTGGTTATTTGTCAAGGTTATTGCTTTTCACTGTCCCCTTTAAGTAATATAATGAAATGTTCCATGTTTTAGTTTCTTTTTAATTTTGTAACGGAGCTGATTATGAGGATGGTGACTGAGAATTTTGTATATTTATAAAAAGGCTGAACACTTCTCTCTTCATCTTAAGCAAGAGATAGTTTATGGAGCAAATATGCACTCACTTTATTTTATCTAGACACTTCCATTCCATAGACATTCTACTGGAAATCTTTTGGCCTACTGGGGTTGTGGTTAGTTGGGGAGATAGACTGGGTAGATTCGTAAGAGTGAGTTATGTTTGTAGGAAGGTCTAAAAAATTGGCAGGATTTAGGGTTATGTTTGTAGGAAGGTCTAAAAAATTCCCAGACCCCGCAGTGCGGGAGCCTATGGCACTGGGTACGCCCTTTTTTTATTTAGGGTTATGTACATCTTGCTTGATCTATGGTCTTCTGCTCTTGTTATCTGACTTTCAGACTTCACCTGCTGCAGACTGCTTTTAGAACAAAAGCAATGGAAGTCCATCCTGATCAAAATCAAGATGATAGAGGTAAACATCTTCTTTTCTCCATGGACACTGTGTTTCATTATTCACTGACACCACGGATGTTTGGACTGGTGCAGAGGCTGCAGAAGAGAAGTTCAAGGAGGTTGTCAAGTCTTATGAAGCAATTAAATTGGAGAGGAAAAACGGTAGTTGATGCAAACTTCCAATGTGATCGGATCATGCGGAAAAGATTGGGATCAGTTGTAACTTTGCCTTGTTGTATATGTAATCAGCTGTAGCCGGCAGCTTGATGAAATAGTATCTGCTGTTTCTGTTGAGGGCCTGTAGCACGAGTTCCATTTATGAGCTTGTGCGATGTAGACTAGGATAGGTTCAAAAGATGTGTTTTTGTTCATTTAGCCAATAGCTTGACGTGCTCACGTGCATAAATGCCATAAACTTGACAAGTGGACAGGACCACAAGGGCGAGCACTTTTGTTGTCAATCTGGGAGATGTATTCACTGCTCTATGCTTCTATACCTGGTGATTTCCTATTCATTTGGTGGAAATTGATACCTGATCAGAAAAATAAAAATAGTACATAGCATAGATGATATCTTCCTGAGGTGTACCGTTTTCATTTATATTTTGTTGCATAATTGGTCCAAGAAGTCTAATACGGTACCTTAGTTCAGCGGATTTAGAACACCGTTGAACCAAAGTGAGGATATATAGTGTGTAATTCATACAGAGTAGGTTATTCCTGTTCGCTTGAACTCTGGCTTATCTTTTTTGCAATCACAACAAAACAACATCAACAGCTGAAAATCGAGCAATTTGCTGGCTGATAAATCAGCTCATGTTGTTTTGTTGTGAGAGAAAAACTCAATACGAAATTGTCTGTCCGGTGTCGATACAGCAGTTTCTTCGCTGAGTGCGTTTCGCATTGTTGCATCTCGTCCGCCACGGGCCACAGCCAGCCTCACCCCGCCAGTCCGCGACCATGCGGTGCCTCCTCTCCATCCCTCTCCGCCGCGGCCTCTCCACCGCCGCCGCCGCCGATCCTGGCCTCGCCTCCTCCGCGGAGCACGCGTACCGGCTCCTCCGCCGCCACCACTCCGACCCGCAGAGGCTCGCCGCCGCGCTGTCCGCGTCGGGTCTCGACGCCTCCTCGCCGCACCTCCTCGACGCCGTCCTCCGCCGCTGCGGCGCGGCCTCCTCCCTCGCGCTGCACTTCTTCCACTGGTGCTCCCCATCGCTGCCCTCGCCGCTCCCGTCCTCCCTAGCGCTCCTCGCCAAGTCCTTCTCCCGCGCCTCCTCCGCGCCGTCCCCGTCTCTCCTCGCGCCGCTCCCCTCTCAGCTCCTCGGCCCCTCCCTCCTCTGCCCCGTCCTGCGCCGCCTCCCGCAACCGCGCATCCTGCCGTTCGCGCTCTCACTACTCTCCGGCCGCCCCGATCACGACCAATCCGCCCTCTTTCTTTCCCTCCTTGAGTCCCTCTCCAAGGCCGGCCACGTCGTCACCGCCGAGCAGCTTGTCGAGGAGCTCCAGCCCCGGTTCCCGCTTTCGCTCCGCCACTACACGGCCTTGCTCTACGGATGGTGCCGCCAGGGAAAGCTCGACGAGGCCAAGCACGTGCTCGCTCGCATGAAGGCTGCGGATGTCGCCCTTGACGTCGTCGCCTTCAACACCCTGCTCGCTGGCTTCGTCGCGGACGGGAGGTTTGAGGACGCGTTCGAGCTGACGGGGCAGATGGAGCAGCGTGGCTGCCCGCCGAACGCAGTGTCGTACACCACCCTGATTCAGGGGCTGGGCGCGAGGGAGAGAGTTGATGAGGCCATGCGGGTGTTTGTGGAAATGCGAAGGAAGGGGTGCGCTCCCGATGCTGTCACGTATGGCACCCTGGTTGGCACGTTTTGCAAGGCTGGCAAGATATCCCAGGGGTACGAGTTCTTGGACGCCATGTCAAGGGATGGCCTGCGGGTGGACGCTGCTGTGTACCATGGGTTCTTTGTTGCACACGAGAAGAAAGAGCAGCTTGAGGAGTGCTTGGAGCTGATGGAGAGGATGCGGGAGTGCCGGTGTCCGCCAGACCTCAAGATATACAATGTGGTGATTCGGTTGGCCTGCAGGCTCGGGGAGAACAAGCAAGCCATGACATTGTGGAATGAGATGGAAAATGGTGGGCTCAGCCCTGGGGTCGATACATTTGCTATCATGGTGAGTGGCCTTGTTGGGCAGGGTTTGCTGATTGAGGCATGTAGTTATTTTAAAGACATGGTTGGGAGGGGTCTCTTTTTTGCACCGCAATATGGGGTGCTCAAGGACCTCCTCAATGCGTTGGTCAGAGATGAGAAACTTGTGCTTGCGAAGGATGTTTGGGAATGTATTGTGAGCAAAGGCTGTGAGCTCAATGTGAGTGCATGGACTATCTGGATACATGCATTGTATGCGAAGAAACATGTCAAGGAGGCCTGCCTCTATTGCTTAGACATGCTAGAGGCAGGGCTGATGCCACAGCCTGACACATTTGCAAAGTTGATGAAGGGGCTGAAGAAGCTGTACAACCGTCAGATTGCTGCTGAGATCACTGAGAAGGTTAGGAAGATGGCGGAGGAGAGACATGTTAGCTTTAAGATGTATAAGAGACGTGGGGTGAGGGATCTTGAAGACAAACCCAAGGCAAAGAGGAGAGGACAAAAAAAGAGGCGTCGGGGGCAGTCTGGTCATGGTCAGTCTAGTAGGAATGCTGACATTTTGGATGCTTCTGACGAAGTAGAATTTTCTGGCTAATTTGAAATTGAATTCATTGAGGGCAATGCATCTCTGCTTATTTGAACTGCTTTGGGGAGTGATAGACTTACTAAGCAATAAAGAAGTGCTGGTGATCAGGCCTGACCATCATCATATTTTTCTTATGCTGAAGATGTATCATGTTTGCTGTCTTCAGGCAAGAGCCATGCAGTACTTTGATTGCATATGAAGTTGTGTGACAAGGGTTATTGACCCTGAGGAGGTAACTGTTTTCATCCTACCTACCGTGCAAATTAGAATTTCAATTCAGGTGTTCTATTGCCGTTTTTGTAGAAGAATATGACGGTTGATTTATTTGATCTGCATCATTTTATACATTGTATTTTAAAAGTTGACCATCCAGCAGTTCACGTAGGCCTTTTTAAGTCGAGGTTGTAGTGTTATTTAATTCAAATACACGAAGAGGAAAACATATATTATAGAAATTCTGTTTGCTTTGGAGGAAAAAGAGTAAAATCCCAAACTGAGATCATCTGTATGATATGCTCGTTGCTGACTTATTGGACAGGTCTGCAAAAGCAAGAGGTGGTGGCTACCCAGGTGGAACATGGTGCAGCAGTCCTGAATTCGGTGGTCCTGTTCCTGTACTTTCATCAACAAGCGCATAAGGAGGGAAAAAGCAATATGACGATCAGCAAGTTAACTAACATGTAGCACTCTATCCAGGAGGGTCTCTTTGGATTCCAGCCTGTGTGCTGACTAATGAGATAGCCATGCTTGGTTTAAGGAATGATAGAGCAGTGTTTGTGTGGTTAATCTTTGGCAGTTTGCTTGTGGTCTAGCTTTGTCACTTGACTGGTTTCTGGATGCCACTTCGGCTGGACCCTTGGGTGTCCAGGGAGGTTGGCAGTTTTTTTTTCATTCTTAATATTGTACATTATACATGTTATCAAACACCTGTAGTTTCGATGCTTGGCAGTAGTGAAATTCGGTTTTGACCATGTGAAAATAAAAAGATTACCGGCCTGATCAGAAGCGCTTGCTGCACAGCAAGGACTTCATATCTACACAAGCTGGAAATTAGAATTTAGACAGCCTACAGCTGCAGCTGCTACAGAAATAGCACTGCCGAGCAGACAGCAGACCGTACCTTTTTAGAATGAGGTTATAGTGTTGTTTTAATTCAATTATGCTTGAGAGTATAAAGTTACAATGCTGTTTTCAGCAGATTGTCATGACTTTGTCTAAGACAGACCTGAAACTTGAGTGGAAGAGATTGCGGAAGACACTCAAGGCTCTGGCTGGTGGATGGAAATCATGTAGGTTCTCGATGTTGCTGATATCTAAATCATATTTTTAAGAGTATTATCACTGACCTTTGTTGTTGAGGAAGTGTTTTTGTTATTTAGATCGCATGGCACCATTCCAATCTTTTAGTCTTTTTGAACGAAATTATGATTTTATTATAGCATACTAAATTCTGATATTACAATGGTCTAGTGCATCTGATGATCATGTTTCACACTTCCAAGAATTTATGCACTATGTCTTCCGATGAATGTCTTTCAAGCGGCAACCTGGGCCAAGGACACTGCCTTTGATCTTTGGCAGTTGTCTGAGTCTCCTGGCCAGGTCCAGTCCGAGATTCCTCCGCTGAAGTGGCAGGCTCCAAAGACCGGTTGGGTGAAAGTGAACGCATTGGTAACAAATGAAGTGACAGCACATCAAACTCTTTGCCGATTATTTTTCTGGGAACAGCTGGTGCATGCATTGATCTTCTTGAAATACACATGCATGATGCATCCAAGTTCACGCAGCGATGGCCATTGGTGAGCATGTAGGAAATGAAGTGTTTTCGTCAATGAGAGCACACATTTCACATTCTGCTCCACCAAAGGATTCCATTACCCAGATTATAAAAAACAAAATGTTCAACTAAGAATCTAAGACCTGCAGTCAGTAAAACCCTTCTAGCCTTAGTAAAGAAGCGTGGTGTAAATCATCCTTTCCTCTTGCCATGCATCTTCGATTCACTCCTTGGGTTACCACTTGCTGATGACTTGGATGCAATTGCCGAGCTCCAGAGTGCTCTCTCAACATCTGAGGGTGTGAAACTTTCTTCTCCTATGCTCAGTTCCTTCAGGATCAACATAAATATCAGCCAAATAGCAATCATGTACTGTGTATGAAAATAAAAATGGTTCTTTTATTCAATGCTAGGTTGATTTTTATGAGTCTGAAATCTATATATAAAATGGCACTTGCAACCTAAAAGCATCTGCATCTCCAATAGTTACTAAAAAGGGTAAGAGTGGCTAAAAAAAGTTGGGAGCACATTTGTTAGGTTTCTCCAACCGTTTCCAAAATCTCTCTCCAGAAAGGCAAAAGGCAATTTTGCATTAGGAATTAGGATACCGGACTGTTTCCAATCACCTCAACCACTTATACTTTCTTTATCCCTTGTATATTTGTATTGGGAACCTGCCCTTATTCTTTATTTTTCCCAATGTCCTTCCACCTCCATATTGGCCGATTGATACGCACAGGTATATTTCAGCGCTATTAGATCGATTTTTCCGAAGTATGGAAATATTGAGAGTGTATTTTAGGAACTCTTGGAGATGCTCTAATTGAACAAGTGTTATATAAGCCAAAGTTAGCACTGCAAAGGTTGCAAGCTTAAAACATGCAAATTGTATAGTGTGCCAACTGGAACCTGGAATGGAAAAGACAAGCAGGTGAAAAATTGCCCGAGTGTCTTTGTGCATGTGCTTCAAATTTACCAGCATACTCCTCAAGTTTAATGCTAGCATTTGCAGAAGGATTGTTAAATTGCAGAACTGTGACTTTATTCATACAGGTAAATTGAGATACTTTCTAGTAATAGCCCTTTAATGCTGATAGAAAAGTAGCCCTTTAATGTAGAATACATGTTTTACAACAGTCTAATAATTACATTTCAAGTCTTAAAGAAGACAATGAGCTCTTCCAATTTGTCCAGGCGGAAAGGTTTCAACACACCAAGCACAAAATTCTGCACTGAGTTAGCTATATCCTATATCTAAGGTAACCTGCTTAAAAATTACCACTTTGGTACATGGACTATGATGCTTTTTAGCTTTGGCAAACCTAAACGATGATCACTACTTCCTCTATTCCAAATTATAAGATGTTTTGATTTTTCTAGATACATTGTTTTTTACTATGCATCTAGACATATCTAGAAAAGCTAAAACTTCATATAATTTGACAAGTATAAAATAAACAAAGCATTAATCAGCTGCAAACTGCAGCCTCTCAAGTACCTGACTCAAAACCTTAAGATTACAATTAGTTGCTGAATACTTCGACAACCAGAAGAAGTAGCTAAGCTTTGCAAACATTGTTACCAATTTGCCATCCGTCTCAAATGCAGAAGCCATACCTTCGCTTTTGCCTGCAATTTGTCAGCAAATGCATTCAGAGTGTACTCCTTTGCATTGCCCAAGGCTGCTACCATCGCCTACACAAGATCCGATCAAGGTCACAGCACTACATTGCAGTCTCCACGCGCAGAAACGCAAAGACACAAGGCTCACCTCGTCAGACATGAACGATGCGACATCAGGTGCATACACAGCGAGCACGGCGGACGCAGTGGCAGGTCCGACTCCCTTGAGCACGGTGAGCTCGGTGATGGCCCTTCTGAGTTCAGGCAAAGCCGCGAACGCCTTGCGTGACGCCGACTCCACCACGGCATCGTCCAAGCCCTTGACGAAATCCATTAGCCTTGGTCTGGCGACAAGAACCCAATCTTTATTGAATCGGTAGCACATTAGCTTAGAGAGACTAATGGACAGTTTATTTCCGGACATTGTTTAGTATGGTTACCAGTAAATAATAAAAAACAGTCAGCCTCAGAGGCTCAGACACACGCATAAAACTCCATTTTTAGATGCTACTAGTGTATCCTCCATTTTTAGATGCTACTAGTGTATCTGTTTTGAGCTTGAGATGGTACGCAACACCAACTGAAACATTTCTTAGGAGTATATCTGTTTTGATGATACACAGTTTTATGCTGAAGGAAGGTAATGATTTTGAAAGAATGTCATTCTTGTGTCAGTCGTAGCCTATATGCCATACAGTGGGTAAACGAAGGAGAAGGGCCAGGATAGAACTACTTGCATCCTTGTCATTTTTCTGACAATTGGCGAGAAGCTAGAGGTAGCAAGTGAAGTACTAATCACGACCTGCTAATCAAGACCTGAATGATTGTGAACATGATAGCTGAAGAAAGGCAGACGGACTGACCTCCACTTGCCGCGAGAGAGCTTCCACTGGAGGAGGCGCTCCAGCTCGGGCTTGGCGAGGAAGGGGTCCGGGTCACGGCCGCGCAGGAGGGCCGGGAGGTCGTGGCGGTAGGAGGAGTCCACGGCCACGAGGTCGGGTTTGTCCAGGGCCGCGAGACGGCGGTCCTACGCGGCCAGCGCCGCGCGCCACGCCGCCGCGTCGCCGCTCGCGAAGCCCACCGTCTCGGCCATGGTTTAGCAGGGCACGTTGCACGGGGAGCCGGCGACCGTCGACAAATGTGGGGAGCAACCAGCAGCTGCGACTGCGAGTGAATCCGGCGGCTATCTCACATCGAAACGGCGGAACACCAAAACCCCGGATGGGTCCCACATAAACACTGCTGTTTCCGCCGTTGGATGCAGGGGCAAAATCGGAAAGCTGCAAAACTCGCCCCAACTTGAGGTGACTTGAGAGGGTTTCCCTTCCTCGCCTCGTGCGCCCTCGCGTTGCCTGCTCAACCGCCGCCACCCCAATTTTTGCGGCGCCCCGCGTCCTCACATCGCCGGCGGCGGCTAGGGCCTAGGGCCGTAACAGCCACACCTGAGACTGAGATGGAGACAGCGGAGGAGGCTGGGAAGGAAGCAGCTAGCGCTGGTCGGAAGGATATGATCCCGGAAGCCGTGGCCAGCAGGGAGGAGGGGAAGGAGGAAGAGGAGGAGGAAGTGGAGGTGAGCTTCGATGAAATTGGCCTGGATGAGCAGCTGAAGAGGGCTTTGAGGAAGAAGGGCATTGCCAAGGCCACCCCGATACAGCGGGAAGCCATCCCGCTCATCCTGGTACGTGGTTTATGGTTTTCCTGCTGCTTCAGTGTGCTGCTTTTCTGCTTCGTGCGTGTTTAGTCCAGACGTTCGGCCTCTGCATCCAATCGGCTTCTAGGCTTGGCCTGGTGGTGTTTGCGAATGATAGCTGTAGCATTGCCATGCTATTAGGGTGTAGTAAGAAACTAGTGGGAAATGATGCAGGAAATATGGAATTTCGCCCCTTTTTGTTGGAGGCAGTTTAATTCTGACAAGTGTGAAGGCCTTGGGCATACTTCAAACCGTAGCATTATTTGAATAGGCTGCATTGAACTGATGAACTCCCCGGATTAGTGTCAGTTGCCTGCAAAAACTGCTATGGCATATCTATTCGTCATCAAAGCTGATCCTATGCTAACTTTAGTTTTAGCCAAGGGCAACACAAGAAGGATCTGGTGCAAAAACTGCCGTGGCCTATATTTTGCACAGGATTAATATTTAGTTTTTGCGCAACAGTTTTTGTTTTCTGTAATTTGGGCTTACTGGTCAAGAACTGAAAATTGTGGTTCCAGGAAGGGAAGGATGTGGTTGCAAAGGCCAAGACTGGCTCTGGGAAGACCTTTGCATACCTTCTCCCACTTCTGCACGAGCTACTGAAGCTGTCCTCAGAAGGGCGTATACGAAAACCTGCACCAAATGCCTTCATCCTGGTTCCTACTCGAGAATTATGCCAGCAGGTAGTTACTTTTCTGTGAGTGTTCTATGACTAAGTTTGGGTTTAATTGTTTCAATGCTAACTGTAGTAGTTATGTTTTTCATCTCACTTGGATACATAAGGGTTCATATGAATTATATGCTATTCATTGACAAAGTTTATTTAGTTCTTGGACTATGAAACATGCATTTTTCAATAACATGTAGAAATTTGGATATGTGGAATATTTTCATCAGCACCACCACTTGATATGTACTTCGCCTATGTTGACTAGAAGACTTTCTTGAGTCGTCTCAACATA
>CM041628.1:21586069-21634688 GCA_023333625.1 Bothriochloa decipiens
CCAACTTGCTTGGGACTGACAGGCTTGGTTGTTGTTGTTGTTGTATGTAGAACCAGACTCCATGTCATTGATTAGTTTAGTGGTATAGGTGAAAAATGCACCTCAAGTAGTGCATGGATGGAGATTCCCCTTTGTATGAGTGAAGGGCAAACACATGTTTTTTTATATCCACTATTTTGATATATTTTAGATTACAAGCTATTAATATCATGTGGGTATGATATAGTTTTCTTTCCCTTTGTTTTCATCTTTGCCAAACAAGAAGCTAACACTGCTGTCATCTCTTGCTTGATATAGGTTTATAACGAGGCATTATCTCTCCTTGAGTTCTGTACTTGCAAATTGAGGGTTGTGCAAGTTAACGCGAGCATGTCGGATAAGGATATTGTGAGACAATTCTACCCTGTTCCATTGTTATTTTCTCCACTTGGTATCCATGTATTGTTATTGTTATTATGTCTATTAGCTTAACTAACTTACTTTTTGCCTGTTATGTGCAGACTGTTGCATTGTCTGGCCCCCCTAATATTCTTGTGTCAACTCCAGCTTGTGTTGCAACATGCATATCAAAGGGAATTATCCGTGGACCTTCAGTTAAAGAGTCACTTTCAATGATGATTCTTGATGAGGTGCACTTCAGTTGTTCATAATTTATTTTTTTTACTTTCATTTTATTTCGTTTACATATTTCATGGGCCCTGTAAAATAAAGAAGAATGCCAGCATTGAACCTGTGATTCTATTGTCTCTTTCACATTCTAATAAAATAATGAGAAGAAATTTCTGCTATTCCATTTTGCTTAATTGAGTTAAAGTTTTTTTCCATGTATTTGTGCATATGATGATTTTGATTTGTGCCGTTTTAAAGACTTGAGATCATACTTCGAATTTCTGGTGACATTTTATTTAAAGCTGCATTACCATATACGTCCTCTGTTTATTATTGTAGGGTGTACTTTGGTATGTAAAGTCTTCAAAAACATTTTTTAACCTTTGAAAGTCTTTCGCAATATATTTTCAATTACTAAAACACTAGAAAATTATGAATGTATAGATATGATTTTATACTCTAAACATGAATTTAGTTTGACTAAATGTTGGTCAAAGTTACAAACTTTTTTGCATCAAAATATGCCTTAGAAGGTTGAGGGAGGGAGTATTTGAAGTGATGTATATCAGATTCCACACCTTTTATGATCATTAATCATAATGTTCATGCAATTTCTTTTTGAAGATGTTACTAATCTACCAATGGTTAGTTCCCAGGCTGACCTTCTTCTATCCTACCGCTGTGAAGATGACTTGAAAGCTCTCCTCCCACATATCCCAAGAAGCTGTCAGTCCATTCTGATGTCTGCAACTTCAAGGTCAAATCTATTCCTTCTTTTTCTGCCGCTATCCATTAAATCTTGATTCTGCACCCTACATTTACGGTTTCTCTAAGCATTTCATTATTTTATAAATACTTGGCTCAGATGGTTGCTCTTGAAATTGTGATCTTTTTGCTGTTTACAATTTTATCATGCTGGTTAAGTGGGTGGTTATACGGCGATGTTATACGGTGCTGAATGTTGGCCTACAAAAAGGCGACATATCCAGCAATTGAGTGTAGCAGAGATGCGTATGTTACGATGGTGTTGTGGGCACACAAGGAGGGATAGAGTCCGGAACGACGATATTCGGGATAGGGTGTGGTGGCACCAATTGAGGAAAAATTGATTCAACACCGGTTCAGATGGTTTGGCCATGTCCAACGGAGGCCTCCTGAGGCACCGGTGCGTAGTGGGGTTCTAAAACGGGTCGATAATGTAAAGAGAGGTAGAGGTCGACCTAAATTGACTTGGGACGAGTCGGTTAAGAGAGACCTTAAGGAGTGGAATATCCCTAAGGATTTAGCTGTGGATAGGAGCGCTTGGAGACTAGCAATTAACGTGCCTGAACCGTAATCTTTTTCTTGTACCATTTATGTGTTCTTTGTTTTCATGCCTCTTTTGGGTTTCATCTCTAGCCTACCCCAACTTGCTTGGGACAAAAGGCTATGTTGTTGTTGTTGTTGTTGTTGTTAAGTGGGTGGTTGCTGTTAGACCTGTTTGTGCTGTTGCTTCTTTTGATGGGACTCTTCTCATCATAGTTTAATAATTGTTTAAGTGCATCTGACATGTAAGTTTGGAGGTTGAATCCATGCTATTGTTTTCCCTTGGTAAGATGGAACATTAGTAACTGGGGCCCTTGCTTGCATTTGTGTTCCATTTATTTGGTGATACTGAAATGTGACTCTATGGCAGCTCTGATGTTGACAAATTGACAAAGCTACTTCTGCATAACCCATTTATTCTAACTCTTTCGGAGGTTGGTCAAGCTAAGGACGACGTGATCCCCAAAAATGTTCAGCAGTTTTGGGCAAGTATCTTCTGCTGCCTGTTCTTTTGACATGCATGTACTTGTTCTATTTTTCATATTACCATTGCAACTCGGAGGTTCCAAAAAACTTTTATTGGAAAAGCAAAAGTTCTCATGCTTGATAGGATTACATTTTCCTGTCTGTCCCTTATCTGCGGCCATTCTTAAGCTATGGATGTAGTTTTAAATAAAAAATCGTATTCATTTTGCTGAAGTTACTTGGCCTTCTACACATCTATTTCTTCGTCTTGCTCGTTACATATCATTCATTTTTTGCCCACAGATCTCGTGTGATGTTAAGGATAAAATGCTTCATATCCTTGCACTTTTAAAGTTTGAGCTTATTCAGAAGAAAGTTCTTATATTTGTGAACTCAATTGATATGGCATTCAGATTACGACTGTTCTTGGAAAAGGTAAATCATACCACTGCCTTGTGTTACTTTTCACTATCCTAAAAACATGATTGGTCATCTAGGTCAGTAAAAAGGTATTTTAATTTACTCGACACCTGGAAAAAAACTTCAACATATCCTGAATTGATTTATTCTTAGAATTCCTGTTTGAGATAACCTGGACTCTAATTATTGACCTTGTGACCTTCTTTGGGGCCAGCCACTTTCTTTGTTCCTTCTTTACTTGATGTTATAAAGTTGAGAAGACAATCGTGTCACAGTGTACTCTTGCTATGTCATTAAGTTCATTTGTCTTTTCAGATAACCATGATACCAGGTTAGGAAAGTCTTGTTAGAAATAAATGAATGATCGGCGCTACATCTTTTTTCCCGAACATGCAGGAGACAGCGGGGGTGGGGGTGGGGGGTGGGGGGGTGCGCTCCCATACAACACCTTACACTCACCTTTATAAAAAATACAGCAGGGGAGACCCCCACTGTAAGGAACTTATTTAAAAAAAATAGTAACAAAAAGAACAACAACAGTGTACAAAGACAAAGAGGGAGTGGGGGACAGGCACCTTGGATAATGCTACATCTTGTACTGCCATTTTTGATAATTCTATACAAACTTTGCCTATGCTCTGATTATTTCGATGAGTATAGTGTTCACTTAGCTGCTTTTGTTCACATACTATGTTGGTTTTGACTTTTGCTTCTATCTCGTTTCTATTTATAGTGTAACTATTTGTAGTACTAACAAACTTATGATAAATATGTTCTGCTTTATACAGTTTGGGATAAAATCTGCAGTTTTGAATGCTGAGTTGCCACAAAATTCCCGACTACATATTATAGAGGTACCATTTTTTGCACGGCTTTTATCATATTATTTTTAACTATAAAGAACTTAATAAATCGAGAAACAAAGCAAACAACTTGGTCATTGCATGACCCCTGAGCTAGGTTCCCTTCAGCTCCTTAGATTGCTTGTTAATAATGTACATGTGCTTTGTGAAGGCACTTGTTTCTAAAACTCTGGCATTTTTATTTGTTTCTACTATTGGCTATTATGCCTCTATTACGTGAGTAGCAATATCTTTCCTGTGCTCTGGTTTAGTCTTGGACCCTTATTGTTGAGGGACAGAAAAAGTCATTGATATGGAAGGTGGCTCAATAAACAATTTAAATTGTTTGTATATTTATTTTTAGGCATTCAATGCAAGGTTATTTGATTATCTGATAGCAACGGATGTCACTAAAACAAAGGAGACGCAAACCAATAAGGAAAACAAGAAAGAGCCAAAGATCTCCCGCAAACGGGAGAAGCAAACCAATGAGGAAAACCAGAAAGAGCCAAAGGTGTCCCGCAAACATTTGCAACAGACTTTGGATGCCGAATTTGGAGTTGTCAGAGGAATCGACTTCAAAAATGTATTTACAGTAAGTTAATGTATTGGGTCAGAGATCCAGAGGCACTGCTGGATCAATATGTGTTCTGTTTTGTTGGCAGTTTTACTATATTTTATCTTGGAGCTCACGGTTACATCACTCATCATGAGCATTAGATGCTGAATTGTATGTATAGAAATTGCCGTACTATGTTCTCTTTGAAATAAAAGAAGGATTCAATTTGAATGCCTGCTGTATGGTTCATCAATTATTTTGAAAGATCTATAAATAAGTTTGGATTTTTGTCATCTTTATTTATGGCTTAATAGCTCGAAATTTGGATAGTCACTCAGGAAATGAAATTTTGACTTCATGTTTTAAGTTTTGAAGACCAGGATTGACTTCTATATTTAACCTTTTTTTTAGGTAGTCAATTTTGACATGCCTCTGGATGCTGCTGGGTATGTTCACAGAGTAGGGCGAACAGGTAGAGCGAATAAGACTGGTGCATCCATATCTCTTGTAAGTTTAATGTTACATTGTTTCTATGGTAGCATTGTTTATTTATTCATATAAATTTGTCATAAAAAATAACTGGCATGTTGCAAAATTCCTATTTGTTCTGATGTTTATGTCCATATATGTTTTGGCAATTGCTTCTTTAGGTTTCACCAGAGGAGGATAGTACTTTTAAAGAGATTGAGCATATGTTGCAAGATGTCGAAAAGAAAGATATGGACTGCATTTCACCTTTCCCATTACTTACAAAAGATGCTGTTGAGTCTCTACGGTATAGAGCTCAGGTCTGCAATATATCTATTCCGGTTTATATATTTGTTTTTTTTATCATATTCTATATCTCTTTCTGTCCATCTATGCAACTTGATGCTAGCATAGATTGTATGGAACTTATTATTTGTGATGATGTGCTAGTATTTGAGTGAGGCATGGGTTGTCTGGTGAGGATCTACTATATTGTGGTTACCAGAAGGCTAAAAGCTGATCTGGTAATAGTATCCAATGAAGCTGGCAGTGTGATTTTCAGTTGATTCTTGTTCATTTATTAGTCAAGTAGATACTATGTATATAAACCTTCGTTGCACTATCGAGAGCAGCCTGGATATGTGGTCATGTTCATTAAATATGAAACCTTGCTCGGGTGTCTCTGTTTGTGTTAGTCTTGGGCTCTTTGCCCTTCTTGCCTGGTAAGGAAAGTTCATGTGATTGGTAAAAAAAAAACCCTGTTGCTTTTTGCCTGGGCAAGCTATTAGTAATCGCTAATCAGGTTGATATTCCGATTAGTTGGTACAGAGCATGTTTTCTTGAATCTGCACTTGATCTTATGCTAATGTGCTAAGCTTCTAGCAAATGTGGTTTATTTTTGCAGAAGTTTTTTAAACAATTCTTGCAATTGGCATTTTTTTTTTACTCAAGCAGCCGTACTGATTTGGATGGCTATTTTAACTGGCACTACTCTTACAGGATGTTGCAAGGAGTGTGACAACACGTGATGTACAGGAAGCACGTCGCCAAGACATAAAGAATGAAATCCTGAATTCTGAGAAGTAAGATTCCTGTTGCAACTAAAGCAGCTAAATTGTTGGTAGAATGCAAATTGCATAATGATAGTTTAATATCTTGAAAACAACCTACTAGGTCTTTCCGGAAAAAGAAAGAAAGAAAAAAAACCCTACTTATAGCCGGTATGCTGCTAGATAGTAATAAACTGTGCTTTGAGAAACTGAGAACATCCAATATATGAGATTGCACATTTTTTTAATGAAACAAGGTCATTTTCATCTCAAGCCATTTTTGCACCAGTCATATATTTTTTCCTAATAGTGATGCCTTTTTTACCTTGTAGATTGAAGTCTCATTTTGAAGAGAATCCAAGGGACCTTGGTAAGATTTACAACTTTAGTTCAGAATAGTTGTGTTTGTATGTGACCTGTCTAAGCAATCATGCTGCATGTTTCTTTTTCTCCTTTCCAGATTTGCTCAAGCACGATAAGTTGCTAAGCAACAAGGAAATTCCTGCGCACCTGCGTGATATCCCTGACTACCTTATTGATCCAAAAACAAAAGAAGCCAGCAATGTTGTCAAACTTTCCAGGGCTGCTATGGGCATCGACAAGCCCCAAAGGCGGAAAAGACAGGGCTTCAGGGGAGGATCAGGGAAGAGCAGAGACCCTCTTAAGACTTTCTCAGCTGAGGTGTGTCTGCCCATTCAGTGGTTTCAAAATTTCAGATTAAACTTTAATGACATTTCTTGACACCAAGCATGCTGTGCCTTCCTGAACTTGCCCTGAAAGTTCAGTTTCATGGCTGTTTCTTCTTTGATCATGAGATACTGATGCCAGAGTTGACAGTTACTCAAACTTGTTAGAAGCCTATAAGCGACTGGAGAATCATATTTAGAGCTAAAATAATCTTGATAGTGCATCTGGATCTGGTCTTCTATAGTTCTATTCTAACCGTCGAATGATGCTCCAACGCAATCCTTTCATGTTCTGATTTTTTTTTGTTTGCTGGCAGGGCAAACGAAGGAAGTGGCGGAAAGACAGAGAGGGAGAACCAGATAGAAGAAAGAGGAGTAAGAAGGCAGAAAGTTGATTTTGCAAGGAGTTCGCTATCAAGCTCGCTCAATTTTGTAGGTTTCTTGTTTTAAGCTACATGACAAACTACTGTATCGGTGACACTAACGCAGTTTGTCTATTAAACACCAATTCTTCACATTGGCTTGTGTTGTGCATTTATGCCGCATATAAGATGTTTTTTGAGCCATTATGCTGCACAAGCTAAAGCTAATATGCATAAGATCTAATTACAAGCTAAAGCTAATATAATGACGAGGATGAAGAGATGGCGCTGCTGTGAAATGCGGGTGAGAAAACTGGAAGCGGTCGACGAAGACGACGGGGATTCAGACGGAGCCTACCGTGGGTTCAGAACTGATGAAATGGAGTTATTATCTTTCTGAACAACACATTGTCTTAGCACTAGAAGCAGTCATCTTTCTGAACAAATAGCCTTACCTGCATCACAATGTCATTTCTGCAGTAACCCAGGCCAAGGTAGAGCAACGCAACTGGTTCCATCTTCCATCACCAGCAGCAGCTTCGGCAACTTTTCACATACCCAATTACAAAAATTACTGTACACCTTCAACTGTTCAGTTACGCAAACACATACATAGCCAGTTGAGGTTGAGGTAAGCTACAGGTCCAACTGAATTTCTTCCACCAGTCCCTCACAGACAAACCCAAAACCACAAGGAAAACAGCGGGGCGATTTCGATGCCAACTTGGCAACATCATCATCTTACACAAATCATGCAGCAACCTCCTCCAAAGTCAGAACGAAGCGCACAAATTGAACCACGGCAGGGAATCAGAAAACGACACAAGCCTAGAAGTGTTATATAAAAACCAAAAAATAAAACAAGCACCGTACCAGGCAACACGCCATTCACAGATTCCATACAGGCACTATAGCTAGGATTAAGGGATATCCAAATTATTAACACATGTGTGCATGTGTATGAAGACAGGACCACGTGAAGATTTCTTTCACACTTTTTTAGCAGCTCCGCTCAGCAAAGTAGATGCATCAGCAGAGCAAGTCCCTCCACACACAAGTGTCAGAGGATCTAACCCAGGTTCCACAATCTCCTGGGAACCCTCTCCTTCTGTTTGCAACTTATCTGTCACACCTGCATTAGGGAAAAAACATCAGATACAAGCATAGGCTGTGGTTCAAACAACCTGATGTTTTTTTAATGGAAACTTATGTGAATCAATATGTTCTAAGCCGCCTCTAAAGTTCGTGTTTAAAGCTTTTTCCAGGCCATATTATGTTAGGATTGCATCAGTGATCCATCCTCCACGTTAAGAGAATCATTGATCTAGAGAATAAAAAAACACTTCATTTTCAAATGATTGTGGAAACCTAAGAATATTACTCTCATATAAGAATCCCTCAATATGACTTTATGAGGTATGTTGCATAATCTTTTAGCTTCCATGTAATAAAAGCTTTAGATATGGTACAGAGTATAATGCCTGTGTTTTATTGCACAGCAATGGCAGCTCATTGGATTCCAATATAAGGATTCTTTTTACCCTATTCATACTGTATGGTCGAAATGTTTTAGGGATCTACATGATTTAGGACTCAAAGTTATCTACTGAACATTTAAACATGTGGGTAAGAAAGTACAACTATTGACAGTCTCGGAGAAATAGTTTGATTTTCATGGGAAAACACAGAAGCACTAAATTTTCCTACCGATTTTCAAAACCTGTAGAAAAAGAAGTGCAAACAACCTTGCACTATGAGAAAATCCATTTGGCTAGTAGAACATAGAAACATTTTATTTTTCTACCAATTTCGAAAACCTGCAGAAAAAGAAGTGCAAATACGCTTACCCTGTGAGAAAATCCATTGCTGGGACTTTTCCACTCTTCCATGATACCATAGGCAAGGGTGAATAGATCTTCATCTTTCATGTCATATACTCCACAAGATTCAGTTGTTTGCTTCACAAGCCACTTGGGACAATCATCCAGGAAGAAGATACAGTCCCTTGAAACATCGTAGGGAGACACATGAGCAGCTCTGGAGTACTGTTTCCCAAGGAACAACGCTTGGTTGTTCCCCAAAGTCCTCACCGCAGTCCACAAGCATTGCACCAAATCGGCCTCAAACACTTCAAAGTCGCAGCTACGAGCCACAAGAATGCCATGCTTTCTTTTGTAGGAAATTTTTCTGCGGATCATTAGCAGTTTGCCAAGGGATTCAACAAGGTAGTTTTCCAAGGGATTCAACAAGTCGTCTCCCTCAATTAGGCGCTCAATCTGAGACACCTTTGGCTCATCACTATCATGCTCATCCACAATGTTGATGGCAATAAGTTCCTCAGAGCCAGTGGTGCTGTCAAGAGCATAGAGCTTCCCTTGGAAGAAGACCATATTTGAGAGGAACATGCACCCCTTATGTGCACTCACTGACCATGAAGCACCCCCTGGTCGGCATAGAGCAATTGTACAAAGATCCCCAAGAACGAGTATGGCAGCGACGAGGCACGTGGAGCACACAACTAGCGAGAGTACGACAGGCATCTCACCTGTGTCCGTGTTGTCCATCCACGTTAATGGCAACTCACAAACCATGTCGTTGACCTCCACCTCCTCTTGGTAATAGCTGTATGAAGACAGGCTGGGAAGCGGCATGGTGGCCTTAGTCAAATGGTTCATCAGGAAACAGCTGTTGTCGTCACGGCGCGACAGGAGGAGCCACTCGCCACAGGATGTGTGGTGGCGCAGTCCTTCCGGCAGCTGGAAGGTCTCACCGCGAGGGAAGCTGGTGGCACCACCATCGGGAAGCACCAGACAGGGCACCGGCGATGGCGGCGGCAGGTGGCACTGCCGTGCTGCGGAGCACCACGTGCGGCAGACGGCAGTGAAGAAGGCTCGGTCGGCGCGCATGGGGAGGCGGAGGAACACCAGGCCGAGGAGCTCCGGCAGGAGATCCGACCATGGCGGTGAGCTCTGGACTCGCGCCATCCTGCAAAGGAAACAGGAGCAAAGGCATGGTCAGACGGGGAGGTGTACCTGTTGGAGCAAATGCATGGTCGGCATAGGATCGAACACCTGTTGGGCACAAAGAATCGCCTTTGATGCTGACGAATCGCGCGACATTACCAGCAAACGGATGCAAGGATCGACTTGTTCAGAAATCTCACGGGCGCAAAAGCACAACATAACCAGAAGCCGGGAGGGAATCGGGGAACTATGGGATTCGTGTGTGCGCGTGCGGAAGCCGGAAAGGGCCTGAGTGGATCGACCACTGAAGCAACAGAGGCATTGCGTGCGGGCTCGCTCGGCGACGGGCTGGGAGGCGGTGGAGGGAGGGAGACGCAGCAGGCCAGAGGAAGAAGCGGGGGAGAAGCTGGGCAAATACCTTGGAAGCGTCGGCGTCCGCGGCCGCCGGGGGCTGACTAGCAAATTCGTCAGCTACTCTACTACAAGAACGAGGACATTGTTGGATACTCCATGAAACGCAAATTCCTGAGCTACTCTATTACAAGAACGAGGACATTGTTGGACACTCGATGAAACAAAATTCCACACTAATAAAAAAAGTAATAAAAACAAGGCACAAGTTTTTAGTATAAATCTGCCCATTTATGAACCTTGAAACTCGACAAAAAAAGTAATAAAAACAAAAGCACTCGTGATGTTGAAATAGCACCGTCTGGGCCGCGGCCATTTGCAACGGCCCAACAGACGCCCAGCGTCCTAGCCCAGGCCAGGAACCCGCTCGGGCTCGGCCGCTCCAGCTCTTCTGCTCTGCTCCTGCGACGCGCGACCAGACGCTCGTACTCGCCAGTCGTCATCCCCGGATCCCGTCCTGCGCCCGCCGATTCGACGCGCCGCGCCGGCCGTCGGAGGCTCCCCGCCTCTCCCCAGCGCCCGCCGCCCCAGCCACTCGACCTCTCGCCGGCCGTCCGCCGTCCGCCCGCGGCCCGCAAAAAATCATCCTCCGATCGGAATCAGCGGCGGCGGAGATGGGCGCGGAGTGCCGGTACGAGCTGGCGCAGGCGGCGTACGTCAAGCTGGCGCTGCACGCACTGAAGCACCCGGCGACCGCAGTCAACGGCCTCCTCGTCGGCCGCCTCGTCGAGCCGTCGTCCTCACCGACCGTCGTCTCGGTCATCGACGCCGTGCCGCTGTCCCACCACCCGCACCACCTGCCGCTGCTCCCCACGCTCGAGCTCGCGCTCACCCTCGTCGAGGACCACTTCGCAACCCAGGGCGAAGGCCTCGCCGTCGTCGGATACTACCACGCCAACCCGCGCTGCGACGACACCGACCTCCCGCCAGTTGCCAAGCGCGTCGGGGACCATATCTTCCGATACTTCCCCCGCTCCGCCGTGTTGCTGGTGAGCTACGTTACTTTCGTTCTTTTGATTTGACCTCCGATCTACGCGGCTTAGGAGGGTGTAGATCTCATCTTTCTTTTATTTTTTGATTAGGTTGATAACAAGAAGCTGGAGGAGGCCGTCAAGGGGAAGTCTCGCGACCCGGTGGTTAAGGTACGTTTCCAAATCTTTCTCAAAGTCAAATATACCTTCAGGACTTTCTAATTGGCACCGGGAAATTAGCAGTTCTAAGACAGACACAGTATCCCGATATTAATATTGTTCTATGTTTATTGAGATGTTATAATTTACAGTAAGTTTGCAAGGGGTAGCCAAACTTCACGGCTGGTGAAGTTCGAAAAAAAAAACTTCACGGTTGTTGTTAAAACTTGGCAAGCCCTCCAAAGATACTTGTATAGAGTAGAGTTGATTTGAGCAAAGCTGGGAAGGTCATCATTTTGATATCATTTTTTTTTATTGTAACTGAAACTATATTAGAGTAGGTTGCAGAATTATTGTAGTAAAACCACATGATATTGTATTGATACAAGAGATTAGCAGTTTTTTTAGTCTTAGCAGGGTTTTTACTGCCTTACTGGTCCTTTGTTTATGATGCACAAGAATTGCAAGGTTATCAGGTTGCAAATAGATGTTCCACGTGCCCTAATTTTACGGTTACCGACAGGTTCATTATGCTGAACATTTTTTCTTTGAACTGGTATTGCGTCAAGGTTGTGTGGTTCAGACTCAGGAGGGTCCAAAAAGTTTGGAATCCTTCCATGGAGACTTTGCTTCTAGTAAGCTTGATTTATGCAAGTTTGAAAAGATAATCATTTTGAAATAAAGAGATATAAATGTCCTTGTTCATATTAAAACAAAGAACTATTGTGTTTAGAGAACATTTGTGCTTAAACCACATGACATTGAACGGTGACCTGTACAAAGTAAAAGTTGGTCACCATTGTTTTTAGATGAAAATAGCTCATTAGTTGGGCTACACAGCCATTTAATCAAAATAACTGGCCGTTTAGGCGTGTTTACATGCCATCTATTCAGAGCCATGTAAAATTGTAGGCTGTACATGCAGACAGATTTTTTTATTTCTGGGAATATTGGAGTGTAATATAATAGATTGTCACTCTAGGTCTCTAAGTAAACTGTTATTGAGTCTAGAATCTGTCTTGCATATGCCTACTACGGCAGTGATTTATGGCTCGTATATCATGATGTTCTATGGTAGGTATTTATATTAACAGTGATATGGGAATTTCACCAAACCACCGGTTCATCCTTTATTCTATTTCGCAACGAATTCACCACAGTGGCCACTTGTGTCACCCCACTGCTAGCATGTCGACAAGCAACATAGAGGAAAATCGTGGCCAAAGAATGGTCGTACATCTACATAAAATACACAATTAACTTCCTAGATGCAATATATTCCCTATTGACATGAAAAATGCTATCTCTTCTAGTGCAGAATTAACAGTTAAAGTGAATATGTTTTGGCTATTATGCTATGAGATCTTAGATACCTACTCCTATGTAATAGTGGATGAAGCTAAAACCAGGCTTTAAAAGGCAAGAAACTTCTAGAAGATAAACTAAAATAATTTTCATTTGTGTATCCTTAAAGGTTTTCAGTTGTATGACATGACTTAAGAAGCAATTCTTGAGCAATATACATGTACTATAAGATCAAAAAATGTACTGGATGTCTGGATTCTGCTTTATATGATCACTCTAATTGTTAAGCTTTGATTTTGAGCTGTATTTGAACAAAATACGCAAATGCACTAATTTTGTGTCGTTGCCATGATGATTTATTCTGGAAGGTGATATTATTCATATGAAGCACAAAGTTATTATCCTGATATGCCTGATAGCAGCAAAGTATATCATAGATTAGTTAGTTATCAATTCTGGTTTTTAGCATTGCTATGTGAAAATAGCAGGACCATTTTTTCTTTTTTAAGTTCTATACATATTTTGTTGATGACACTATGAATGTTATGTAAAAATGTGTGTCCTGAATTTTCTCTGTGTCCATACTAGAAAAGGCCGTTCATGACTTAACTTGATAGAATATCCTTGGCCACATATCATCGAGTATCCTTGACTAAATTAATTATGAAAATAGCTAGAGAGGTCAATGCTTAGTTACTTACAAAGCTGGTTCACGTTGATCAAATGTTCTTTAGAAATAATGTATCTAGCTTGTTTTGATCTTGCATGGTTCATGACCCATAGTTAATGGCATATGCAGTTATACACCAGAGATTCATCAAAAAGTTGGCGTCAGGCTGGATCAGATGGAAGCAGTCAACTGGTTCTAAAAGAACCTTCTACCAATGTTGTCCTAGCTGATCATGTTACAACAAAGAAATGGGAGAAAATTGTTGATTTCGACGACCACCTTGATGATATTAGCAAGTAAGTAAAATGTTTCCTTAACAGCACTTGGAGATTATGCCCAAAAAATGAAAAAGAGAGAAAATATTGGATAACATCTAGGAGAACATTTGTGGTGGGGGTGGGGGGTTGTATTACATTTAAAACTGAATAAAATTCCATTCGCTGTCATGTGTAATGGTTTTCAACCATTTGATGGACAACACTTTTGGCCAAGCAATGTATAGTCATGTCTAGCCAGTAGCCACAGGAGGGGATGTATTGTCCACATATCCTTTAGCAGCATTTGTGGTCGAGCAGCATAGCCTGACAAGCCATGTCATGGGCATGAGACTGCAAATTGTATGACAATATAGCTTTTGACTATCATTTGCTTTTTTACTTTGAAATTTTGAATACATGAGCCCAATCTTTCCATATGTGCAATACAAATTGGCATCAAAGAGTGAGGTTACCATAAGAAACTTGGAGAAAAGTAGTGGGAAATTGAGACGAGCATTATATTAAAGCATCATTATTGTGTTTTCACATGCAAAAGACAAAGACAAAAAAAAACAGGACATTAAATAACACGTAAATAAGTATAACATACCTGACTTTCACGCAGTTTCTTTTTTGTGCGTGAAGTTTTGCTGACGTCTCCTATAATAAAAATATATATATATGTTTTGCAGGGATTGGTTGAATCCAGGCCTCCTTGACTGAATTTTCACGATTGATATCTCTGTAATACTGTATTGGAACTTCGCTAGAAATGAGGTGGTGAAACTCGTCCTGCTGTACTCTGTACTTTGCTCAGTCGCAATGAGTTATAAGCATGTATTTCATTTTAATGTAAGGAAGTGATTTTGTAACAGTTACAGTTCAAAATACTAAAATTGACGTTGAGACGATATTTGAGTATTTTTTTTTTGAAGAATGATATTTGAGTATATTCATCCCTGCGGCATATTAATTATGCAACGGCCTCGAAATTGTTCAACGATCGTGACAGTTATTATGACTCGTCAAAGGAAACTTCGTCATATATAGATTTAAGAGGCTCTTTGGATCCTTTCATTTTGAAGCAATTGGAATCAAATCTTAAGAAAAACAAAGGCAAAGAAAAGGATCGTGTTGCAGCCCAATGTCAGCGGCTGCTCGCAGTAATTGATTTCGCAACAGTTTTACTCTTTTGATGATAACATAAATATAGCAATATCCTACTATTTCTACTAAAATTATGACCACGCTTTAGGAAAAAGAAAAGGTCTTAACAATAATGAGTTTCCTTCCATTGCATGATGAAATTTGTTGCATTACATTGAAGTTCCATGGAATTTCTGACAAAGCCACTGGCTTCAAACTCTGCATTTTGTACCTACGATTCCATTCTATTAGTACTCATTTAGAACGTTTAGGCCCATCAGTATTCAGCTCCTGGTCCAAAGTCCAAACAAGCTCTGTCCTTGGATTTCATGGATGATACTAGGTTTCCATCCCAATTTCCAAAGGCCAAAGCACAACAGAAATCTACAGTGGAATCAGTTTTCAGCTCCAGCTGTACATGATCCTTCATATGCCATACCATAAACAATGTGGGAGCAATAGAAGGAAACCGGCATGAATGGTTAGGCCTCCAGCTATACAAAAAAACATCATCCCGCAAACACTTTACCATGATTCAGTGATTCAAGAACAATTCCGGAGCTTCTAGACAGCAGCTCACTGTTCAATCTTCATGGAGCCTGTATAGCACAGAAGGAAACATTTCTGTAAGATGGATGGAGTAGTGGAGTACTAGGAACATTTGTAGTCTTCAGAGAAGAGAAGAGAGGACCATATAGATACCAGGGTTGTTGGTGCCGCTATCGGCTGCCACAGCAGGGTTGAAGTCCATCTGAGGCATATTCTGAAGTCCTTCCCACATAGAAGGCATCTGGATTCAACGTTCACAGAAGCCCATCACCTCTTCAATCAGATAATATATGTGAACCCGCATGTCATGAAATAAACTGGAGTTACCTGGTTTATAGTTGACACGTCATGAATAGTTCCGTGCAAAGCATCGACAGGATTGGAAATGCTGCACATCATATCTGGCTGCATGATTCCTTGGTTGAATGGAACAGTAAGGCTGCTTGATCCTGGATCGACTCCGTAGAAAGCAAGACGTCTGTCTTGTGAAAGCATCATCTGCAAACAACAATTTACATTGATCAAAGCATATCTAAAATAACACCTAGAGGGAGATATAATGATCAGGTGGGTGGATTTACTTGTTTGGATATGATCTGCTCAATGTCAAAGCCAAGCTCGGGCTTAACAGTTGCAAGTTTCATTGACAAGAACTGCAAGTTCAAAATTGTATGAAAATACTGGATTATCATTATATAATATCAAGATGCCACCCATATTCCAAAACAGTTCAACTACAAATACACTAATACTACCTCGACTTGTCGTTGCAATGACTGCACATAGTTGATAATCTCATCGAGCATGACTGCCTTGCCAGTGATCTGTTTGAAAGAAATTTGTAATGTGTGGACTACAGAAGTCTTTGAGAAGTTGCTCGCACCAAACAAAGGAGAGGTTACCTTATTGCATCCAGGAACAAGATCTTGAAGAAGCTTCATTCTCTCACTTATCTTCTTTCTCCTCAGCTGCAGAGTTTCATTAACTTCGAATGTGAGTAAAGATAATAAAGAAAACTGAACTGGTAATTACTTACGACAAGAGACAAATTTACTCTTTCTGCAAGGCTGTGGCTGTTAGTGGCTTGGCCTCGCTTTGCCCGGACATGAACATAGTCCTCTTTAGTACCATCACCATCAGAAGAATCTTCCTTGCTTTGCATTTTGGGCGAAATTTTTCTGTTCCCCTCCTCTATTGAATTCCTTTCTGGTTGAGATGAACCTTCTGTTTGTTGATCACCTGCATTCTGTAGCCAACCATTACAGGACAGTCGGTCATTACCATAAGAAGCCATACAACAACAACAACAACATAGCCTTTTGTCCCAAGCAAGTTGGGGTAGGCTACCATAAGAAGCCATCAACATATAATTTCCAACATCTTGATTAGATGAGGAAGTGAGCTGAACAAGAAATCTTACGTGCAACAACGTGACACAGTCCTCCATTCCTTTCCTCTTCTTCACACCTCCACTATGATCATCACTCATTTGGATGTCCTGACTCATACCTGCAAGAATTATTATTGTTTCTATTAGCTGCTGTATTCTCACCTTCAGAAAGATCCACCTGGCAACATGATAAAAAAAAAAACTAACCAGATGAAGATTGATACAACCCCGGTCTATCTTCTAAGCCCATGCCATAAGATCCAAACCCATACTGTCCACTATAAGCCATCTTTTGATGCATTGTGAAAGAATTCCAATTTGCCTCGGAGAATTCTCTGCCACTATTTGCACTAGGATCTTGATCAGATTGCTGGCCTGAGTACATCTCCAATTGTCCAGAAACACCAACGTTCTTCAATCACCTATTCAAGATAAATAGAAGGTAAACGACCACTATATCGCCCCCAAAGGACACATAAATTCAAATAGCGCCTGGTACAAAAGAGTAAATATTGATCAACTGGTTTGTTTGTTTGAGGTTGAGGGAAAACAGTACCACCTCAACTGGTAACCCTAACAAAGTTGAAAAACAACTAGTCCCTTCAAGAATAACCCCTCTATCCCAAACTACAAATAAAAGATGGGCAAAAAAAACCATCCACCGTCCAGGCAAAGGCCTGCTGGAACTGCATTACAGCTGGAGAAGACATGCTTCATCCATAGCCTTTGGGAACAAACCAAATCTGCAACAGTCTAAAGAAGCACACAGTCCAGAAAGTGAAACTTTAAACCCAGGGCATAAAGGAGGAGACAGTAGAAATAACCCCATCATTAAGCAAACAACACTCGCTAACTGAGTCTTTTGGAGCAAAGTGAATGAGATGGGAGGAGAGCCGGCTCTTCCTAAAAGACTAAAACACCAAAGCTAATTGGGAACAGGAAAAGCTACCAAATCTTCAAGAAGCAGGCATGTACCACACTAGTACCATGGAGCTTGAAAGAAAAGGGGTCATGTTTCACCAGATGAAGAACACACAAACAAGTTTGGAACTAACCAAGAAGTGTGCTCTCCTTTAGGATATGGCTAGGCAGCTGCCCCTAAGAAGCTAAAAGAGCTCCTAGTAATGTTGCCGGGAATTTAAACTAAGGGGCCTACTTGGATGAGTAAAATCACAGGACTAGCATCTTCAGGAGCGCACAGAAAACATGAAGCTGCCTCCAAAGAGGGCTATCGATCACTTTATAATCTCTTCATAATCTTGGAAAGAACAGAAAATGTGAAATGAAAGCTTGGAGAAATACTTTCGCATCAGCAAAGCTCACAGAAGGAAGGGGCAAGAAGGCAAGCTGAACTGGTGAGAGCGTGAGGCTATTTCAATGCGTAGATGGCAGGAGTAACATCTGCAAGAAATAACTATGGCGGGGCTGAAAGCTTTCCGAGAGCAGGGGGTACGAAAGCAACGACCTTTGACTACTCCATCGTGTAATGAGGGTGGTGTAAAGATCTTGAAAGGAACAGGTGCCAAGATAATAACTACCTGAAAATTACCCCACCGCGGAATCAAATGAACCCTTCAACTTCAAAGAGGCCGGCCACCAATTTCACCTGCAAGCGGAGACGAACACCTTGAAGTAATCCAAGAACTCAATGGCCGCTAGACGACCTTTTTTTTCTTTCCTTTTTTGTAGAATTACCTGGCGTTGGTGGGCATCGGAGAGAGAACTCGGTTTCTTGACCCTCTTCCCCAAGTATGGATCGCAAATTTGACCGCGACGGGAGGGGGTGGTGAAAGAGTTTAAGGGCAGGAGGCGGAGCAAAAGGGCAATACGGACGGGCGCAAGAGCCTGCTGCTAGGTGGTGTTTGTTACCTGCCACTGAGGTGAAATGATTCCTTCTTGCGCTCTGGCAGAGGGTTGTTAACCACTGCAACTGCCCCCCTTCCTCTCTGTATCCCTTCCCTTCTCTCTCTCCTCTCTCTCTCTCTATATTTCCAAAACCTTAGCTTAAGCTAACACCACCTAATCAAAGTTAACAGCAGACTAGTGTACTATTAAGAGTAATTTACTGCATGCTTTACTTTAGTACACAAAGATTAGCTGTAGTAAGGAGAAAATAAAGTAGGGAGTAAAAAAATAGTGTATAATAATTCTCACCTGCCCAGCCTTGCATACCCTCAATGTCCTGTGGGCCCCAGTATTCCTGTGCACTGGTACTATTCAATATTTGTATATTGTTCATAGCTACATATTTTATTCTTTATCCAATGGATACACAGCAGCAAGTTTGAACCGAAAGAAAATTGATTTCTCACCAGGTAGCAAGGCTAGGCGATTGTAAACAGCATTTGAGAAATGAAAATCCACAAATGTGAGTCATATCATTTAATGGTTTATGGAGTTAGTATGCTTGAATTTGTAGGTGTAGCACAGCACAGCAGAACTGTTACCAGTACTACTCCTACTACTTTACAAAGAGTAAATTATGATGGCTTTGTTTATAAGGGTAGGGGGTGCTTCTCTTCCACACCAAGCTTTGAATGAGCCATATCTCTCTTTCTAACTGACATGCTGCCATCTATTTGTACGGTTGGTCTTTTTTCTCATCCCTGCCAGCTTACCTACAGCCATCCTCTCTCTCTCTATAGACACCCAAGGAAAAAGAAAGATAGAGAGAGAGAAAGAGAGGGAGAAGGTAAGGAAAAACATAAGGAATCTTGTAATCTTTTCACCTTCTTGTCCTCTACAGTCTGAAAATGCAGGACACTAGCTGGATTTGAGGGATATGGTCAAAGCATGCACTGTAAGGCATCCTGCTGCTTGCTTGCTTAGGTGTCTCCATCTCCACAAGATCTTTCTCTCTTTGCCTCTTTCTTTATAGTACAACAAAAAAAAAAATACTTCACTGGTACATGGTACATGGTGATGGAATGACTTCAGCATCAATCAAATCATACACAGACACAGCTTAAAAGTTTGTTCGCTCTCCATGTCACCCAAAAAAATGATTTTGCTCCACTGGTCAGATTGGGGAGAGAAATGAGGTGGAGTATGGACATTACCTTCATGCAGTTGCAGCTAGGCACCTACTTCTGCATCCCAATGAGAGAATCTGAGACTTGTATTATGTGTCGGCGTGATTAGTTGTTTACATGCTTGCTATGCAGTATCTAAGCAGGTATATATACTTAATGCAATACTCCAGTCCAAATTGCCTGTTTTTAATATTAGAAGCATTAGCTGGTGCTGTTGGCCTGTTCCTTTGTTCTTGCAGAGAACCAGACTACCAGGACAGAGTGATGCAAGCTTTTCCCTGACCTTCTTCTCAATTCGCTATCTTTTTTTTCCTTGAAATGCTTGCCTTTTGGTTTATATAGGTTGTTCGGCTGATGGTTTCTACCATTGATAAGTCGGCTGATACTATTTTATTGTCAGAACAAAACACTGTTTTCATTGCCAGGGTTTTCGTGAAATCTAATTAAGAGAAAATAGAGTGATTTCTTTATCAAACCGAATAGATTAGGTCAAACATGTGACTGTCCCTGTGGACGAGCAAAAGAATAGCCTGAGGAAAGTAGTCATGGCCTAGTTCACGCGGACCAAGTGTGGCAGTGAACTAGGCTTAGTGACATCATGCTTGTACTAGGCAGAGTTCACAGGATGATTTTAAAACCATTCTCTTGTTCCAACAGTCTACTCAAAGATACAGAGGGTTCTCTCTTTTCTGTGCTCCTATATACGGGAGTACATGTGCAAGGCAATTAAAATACCTACGTATGAGGCTATGAGACTTTGGTATTAGGAACATGTACAATCTGTTGCTCTTTTCGTTCAGTAGGCGCCTGTATCCCTGTTCTTTCAAGAAAAAAAAAAATGCTGCACTCATGAAGAGACTGGAAGAGGACTGGATTTTCCTAAGATCTTGAACAATTGTTTCTTTGTTAGACCTTAGATTTATCTCATTTTCATTATACTTTTTCTATCAAAAAGCAACAGGCAAGACATTTACTGAGCATGTGTTAATCTTAGTATTATATGTGATCCTAAACTTTTTTAAGAGAGATACTTAAGCAAGCATCATTTCCTCTAATCCGAAAACCTGTCTAAACCGCATTTAACAATATGAGGGCTTCACTCCAAATGTGTTGGGATGGTGAGGACGTAGTTCCAACAAGTCATTTAAGCTGAAACTGATTCGACAAACAAATAGAAGTACTTTTAATATGCGAGCATTGCAACTACTTGACAATCCAAAGCCTGAGCACTAGAAAAGAATCAAGAGTACTGAAGAATCCAAGATAATGAGAAGAAACGGGATCGCGTGTGACCGCCTGGTTAGCAATGCCATCTTACTCATATACTGATCTATTGGTCTATCTATTTGGGATAGACTATGTTCTCTCTTTTTTTCATAAATTGGGATAGGACACTTGCAACTGGTGCTGCTTCACTCTTAATAGGCTTTTGAACTATCCGTCTTCCTCCATTTTTTTTCCTTCATGGATTGGTTGAATGCTTCACATGTAAACATGAAGGTGAATTGGAAATTAAAATACGTGTCTTTAGGAAAATGCGCCTAAGGTCAATATTTTGTACTCCCTTCATTCTAGTCTGTTCATCATTTGACTTTTTAACTCTAAATTTGATTACTCGTCTTATTCAAAAATTTATATAAAATATCATTTTTTTATCATGACTTTGCTTTATTAGCCAAAAGTCTTTAAGAATGACTTATGTTTGACTATGTTTACATAAAAATTTTGAATAATACAAGTAGTCAAACTTAGAATAAAAAAGTCAAATGAACTATAAATTAGAACAAAAGGAGTAGCTAGTTTTCATGAGAAATTCTGACAAAAAAAGGGGGGGGGGGGGGAAAGGAGAAATAGCTCACTTGGATTAGGTGATCAAATGTGGCACTACACCTAGCCATCCTGGTTCTAATCCTATCAGGAGCGAATTTGAGGGCCCATTTTCTTCTTATTAAAAAGTCACCTAGCTCCTCCTAGGTTGGTCGATTTTTTTATAAATCCATAAAATTTAGAGCTAAAACATAAATATACATGACAATCAAGTGTAGAATCATTAAGAGCATAGCGTAGTAAGTGGAATGAATTCAGTAAATCCAAAAGCATCAAATCTCTATTTTTTATAAGAATTGAAACACATTGAAATGATATCAGCTATACTTAATATAATAGAAGGATTTGGTTAAAAAAACATGTAAATTTATCACTTCTCATAATAAAAGGGGAGCAACTTACAAAAGCAGCAACGTAAACCTGGCAAGTTTCTTTATTAGAATTATATTAATTTTCAATCTAAACTTAAAAAAACAATAGAAAAGAGGATAAATACCGTTCAGAAGACGTCACAACAGTGCACAAAACCATAAAAAAATCTTCTCCCCCACCACAAGTTGACCATAAAAAAGCAAACCCTCAATATAATTAATGGCATCAACAATAAAACACAATATAACTTCTGGATATCTGCCCTATGTTTTGGCAATCTAGCGCCTCCGATCCCCACCAATATCAACAAACAAACATAGACGTGCTCCACCAAACAATCCTCCATGTAGGGAAACAAAAATCCACATGGCAACACTAAGAATGACAAGATCAAGAACTGACATAAGTTCTTTTTCGTTAGATTGCTAGAATCGTTTACAATGGTTGTTGTGTGCACTATGTTGGGAGAAACATGCTTCTCTAAAGCCAATTTTCTTTAAGATGTTGAGCCGTTTTCGCTTCGAGAAGCATAATCGTACAAGCTGCTATAAAAACAGGGCCTCTGCTTACAATGGCCATCCCGTTCCAAGGCCTTCCAAACCACAAATATATAGAAGAAAACTCGATCACATATCTTGAGAGAAAAGCTGATTGTCCCTCTTTGCAGTGGACAGGGTGAGACATTAGTGATTGACCACACTGCTAACCACTCACGATTCATTACGGGGTAAATTAACCATACGGTGAAGTGTATGATACGGCACCCGCACGCGGCACGCGTACAGGGGGCGCGTCATGATCGCCGCCGGCGGCCTCTTCGTCAAGGCCGATCGATCATCGATGGATCGTCCCGATAATCAAGTGAGATCGCAGCAGGAATGGAAAGTGCGGCCGGTACGGTGTGGCTCAATGCAATATATGCTTGCATGCCGCATGCCCATGATGTTGATGGAGACCTGCTTTGCCCCGCTGCAACGAGAAATGTGAGACATATATAAGAGTGCTGCCTGGAGATCGATCTTGCATTAGATTAGCTAGTGTGGCAATCATCTGGTCGGGCTTAGCGACCACGAGACGGAACCAAGTCAATCGATGGCACTCTCTACTCTCTACTCATATGTCTCTGCAGGACTACTTGTGTAGTTACATGTATGCTTTATTTCGCATTCAAAAGAATGTCGCGTATCATTATAGGTACCTGTATTTCTTCCGATTACTTCTTTAATCGTGGGTGATTTAGTTTGCTCATTAGCTCGGATGTGTTTGGAAACCAAACCGTGAATAGAGAGAGAAGCACCAGCATGGGTCGCTTTCAACGCTGGAGCAAACGAACCGAGCACATCGATTTCTCAAACCGGCATTTGGTTTCGGTTCTAATAGAGGGAATAAAAAAAATCAGCGACCTCCAAAACTTCTGACATTTCTTGGAGCAGCATAAAGAGAGAACGGTAATATTTCCTTCACAAAAATTTTCAATTTATCCACCTCATGGCTGACGTGGCGCGCAAGTGCAACGTGGTGTCATGCTAACCAAAAAAATCCAAAACGTTCATGAAAATAAATTGGACGGTTCCAAGATTAGAGTATTCTAAAGATTTTGGTTTGGTTTTAGGACTCACCCAGCAGTGAAGGAAGTCAGATGGACCGAAGCGAAAAAAAAAAACTGGGTATCTGAAGCTTAAAAGGACGGCCCATGTAGAAGTAGGCTCGGGTCTATTGATGGCCTTTTTAAAGCACAACAGTGAACGGAGACACTGAACCAGAAATACTATGGAGGTCTAGTTAACGAGATGAAATTTTTTAGTAGCACAGAGTTTAGATCATGTAGTATTAGTGTTTGCAAACGTGAATGTAATAGGGTGGCTCATGCTTTAGCAGCTATTGGGTCTAAGTTTTCTAGTGGTACTAGTACCATTTGGGAAGATGTACCTCAGGAGTTTGAGGATGTGGTAACCAGCGATTTGGCTGGAGTTTATGAGTAATAAAATGCTCAGTTCAAGAAAACGAGAAATACTATGTACCTAGGAAACCTAAAATATTATGGCCTCTTACATTCTTACCTTTTTTTTGAAGTCTAGTTACGATTTTTTCTCATTTATTTAACTTTGTGATTTCGTTCCTGTTTTTTTTCTTTCAAAATGCTCATGTTCCATTTAGAGGAGTTGATGGTATAAACTCGGCTTCTTTCAAATTTCCCGTGTAAATTTGCTACTATGTTCTTTTAGTATTCTGATGAAATTTTAGCCTCTATTTTGACATCCAATATTCTGATAATGTTTTGAAAAATGTTGTACAACAAATTTGCTATTATTTCAAATCTAAAGAAAATCTAACAAGTTGTATACGCTTAATTAACCATCACCAGAAAATGAGGAGGTTAAAATAAGATCAGGTTTAGTATCATCTTTTATCTTTTTTTTCTTTCTTTGAAAGGATTTAATCGGCCTAGAGGGGGGGCGAATAGGCGATTATCGAAAACCTGAAACTTACAAACTCAAATGCGAAAGTTAAATACCTACCGGAAGTAGGACCGAAAGTACACCGGTACTACCGGCAGTACAAAAATCAGTACTACCGATGTAAATTTCTATCGGTAGCCTACGAAACTACAAAATCGAAATAAAAATCAGAGTAAAATAAGTTGTAATTTCAGATCCAATTGTTACCACCCCTTTGTTGATGTTGTTGATGAAGGTGTTAAACTTCTTGAGGCGTTTCACCGCATCATATCGTAGATCGAGTCCTCCAACCTATGAACTTTGGGGGTAGGGATGAAGAACACGAAGAACACAAGAACAAGGGTAGTCGATGCTACCACCACAGCAAGACACACGATTTAATCCGAGGTTCGGCGATCCTCACAAAGGAGTTCCTACGTCCCCGTTGATGAGGTTACCACAAAGGTTTCCTCCCTCAAGCAACCACGAAGGTAAACTTGAGATATTCACTAAGAATCAAGGATAATACAAACACTTCGGGGCGCCTTCATAAATGAGACAACACGGGCAACCACGAAGAACTCCTAGCCGGCTAGGGTTCCAAGAACCCAAGAGTAACAAACACAAATCAAGCCGGCAAGACGAGGAATCCAAGTGCTCAAGTCGTAGATCGAAGTTCCTACTCTCTAATCTCACGTCTCTAGCTCGAATCCTTGAGGGGATGAAGTTTGAGAGCAAGGGGGAAAGAGAGAGCAGGTGAGCTGGTGCTTGGAAGGAGCCTTTCTCGGGTGAGTGTCGGGAGAATGAATGGAATGAGCAAGAGAGAGAAAAGAGAGAGGTGAGGGGTATATATATGGTCTGTCCAGAACAACTACCGGTAGTACTGATGGAACCACCGGTACTACCGGTACCTCACCAAATGTGACCGTTGTCATGTGTTAGAACGTGCAGAGGGAGTCATACCGATACTACCGGTAGTAAGACCGGTACTACCGGTAGCACAAAACTGGGCAACCATAGATGTGTGACTTGGGCTAAAAATAAATATATATAGCCGGTACTACCGGTACCACCAGTGGTACTACCGGTAGTACACAACTACACCAACTCGCAAACTTCGACTTTGGAAAAATATGCCCGATACTTCTAGAGTATAATTTTAATAAAATGCGGTACTACCGGAGAGCACCGGTACTACTGGTTGTGAAACCGGTACTACCGGTTGTACAAAGTTTCTTCAACTTTGCACATCTCGAGTTTCTGAAAAAGTAGCACGGTTACTTCTGGTTTAAAACTCTAATATTTTTGGTACTTCCGGTAGGTCAGGCTGGCTGAAGCAAAGGATTTTTCTAAGTGATGTGAGTGCAACGGTGACTCTCCAAACGCTCTAAATATAGACTTGAGCACTTTTAGACCTCGAATTACCAACCTAATTTGTATCCCTCTTGATAGTACGGCGTTTCCTATAACTCAAGTAAAGATAAAAATTGAGGGCACTCTTGAGTAAAAACGTCGTCCATCCATATAAAATTTAGGGTGCTTGTATCACCAAATATTGTCATTCAAATCTTTCAATGGACTAACACCTGCATATTTACTTAGATAAAATTGTTAGTCCCTAATTTGATTGTCATTAATTATCCAAAACCCACTTCGGAGGCGAATGCACTTACAAACTCTCCCTTTTTGGTAATTGATGACAACCAACTTAGGCTTACAATAAATTAAAAGAATTGAAGCTTTTGAATCCCAAATTTTATGAAGAGCTCCCCCCTAAATGTATGCCTAGGATTTTAAATTTCAAATCTTGAGTAAAATCAAGATAACATACATTTAGAGCAAGCTCCCTCTAATTTTGCAATCTGTGGGGTGCCTAAGTGGTGTGAGTGACAAGTATACTCCGTGATGCTTATGACAAGATATATCACATAAAGATAAATAAAAGAATATGAATGGTTATGCAAGAAATAATATGACTTAAAAGTGACATAACCATTCTAAAACAACAATCATCATAAAAATATCAAATATAGGCCATCACAACATGATATATCAAATAAGCATAAGTGTTTAGCCTACAAGCATCCATCACACACATAGTTCAAGGTTCACCACATAGTTCACCACGAGATAGAGTTATACATAACCAAATTAATAACTACCTTATTACAACATGGTAAGCCTAACACTCCCCCTTTGGCAACAAGTGCCAAAAGGGTAGGCAACGAGAAAGAGCAATGGGTAGAGAACCACTAGAAGGCGGCAAAGTCCTCATCATCATCAGGGAAAATATATTTGTTCTTGCCATGAGGATCTGTAGAAGAAGATGGCATGAACGACGGAGGAACACTGGTAGAGGTGCGGGTAATCTGATCAGCCTCATCAAAGATGGACTCAAAGCCATATCCTGTGTATCCTGTGTATCCTGCAGAGGAGCCCTGAGGATAATAACCCGGCTGAGGGAAAAACTGCTGGTGCTGAGAAGGCGGTTTAAAGTCTTGCTGCTGCTGAGGAGGCTGCTGAAAGGGCGGCTGCTGAAATGGCTCATCATCATCATCTGCAAAGAAGTCCGGAGGAGGGCGAAGAGGAGCTGAGGGAGAAAGGCCAGCTTGCTGCTCAAGACGGTGAATGGAGCTGTGAGTCTCGGCCTGACAGTAGCACATGTAAGACATGAACTTCCTCAAAGCACTGGCAATGGAACCACGACCACGACCACGACCACTGCCATGACCACGGCCATGACCACTGCTAGGACCACTAGCATGACCTGCAAAAACACCAGCTGAAGGGTCCATAGGAGGAGCATCCTCTCTCTCAACGCCCGCAGTCCTGGCATCATCGGTGGGTGCACTAGCAGAAATAGAAGCAGCTGCCTTGTCTGACTTTTTCTTTGTGTGAGGACACAAGTTTCGAATGCCCCAGCTAGAGTGATGTATATCAGGAGGGAAAGAGCGGCCCGTCACCTGCTCAATCACATGCATGAGGTATGGAGCATAAGGGAGCATCCTGTAAGGATCATTAGCAGCTTCTCCAATCTTAACCTACATAAACTGAGAAATGCTGAACCACCGGCCAAGTCCAAAGCAAACCAGGATGGTAGGAGCATAGCCTTGAATATTAGTAGAGTCACCACTCTTAGGGTCAAGGGTGTTCCTCAGAATATTGTTCAGGACATAAAAGAGTGGCTTCAACTCAGTATTGGTGCCATCAGCATACTTGTCATTTAAGTATATCTTGGCTTGAATGAAATCATCCTTGCCAACAGGTTCAGCATAAAGTGTCCAAAGACTATCTGCATCCCAATCCATATGATCAAAGCCTAGGAGACGAGAGAACTGCACATAGGAACACCTATAGTGTTGCTTGTTGGATATCCAATGCAAGACCTTGTGTTCTTCATCAATCCACAAGGTTGACCAAAACTGGTAAAGAATTTAGGTATTCTAGTCCTTTTGAAAGGTCACAAGCTGCAAGAGGTTCCATGCTTCAAGCTTGGTCTTCAACTCAGCCATGTTAGGATGGGCTTTTGAGGTGATGGATTCAAGAATCAATGCCTTATGCTGAAAAAGTTTGCCATTGAATCCACTGTTGAGACAGACAGAGATATAATAGTCATGATGAAATAAAGACCAAAACCTATCTTCCACACTTGGAAATCTAACCCACATGTAAGGATTTTCCAACCTTTGCTTCTTCAAAGTAGCCACATTGGTTGAGTAATCAAAAAACAGCTGAGGCTTTTCAGGACGGCGAGGCCTAAGACGAGAGCCATCATAAGGAACAAGGGTCCGAGTGGCAATCATATTATCAATGTGCGGAGGGAAAACATTGTAATTTGCAGTCAAAGCAAGCCCCTACACATCCCTCACATTATCCGGTTGAGCACCATTTACCATGTCATGGTGGTGAGGAGGAGAGCCACCACGACGAAGGGGAACAACAGGAACCTCAATCTCCTCACGACGGCTGCCACGTGAGGACTCCCCATGGCTCGAGCTACGCCGTTGAGCATGCTGACTAGCTGCACGGTCATCCTCTCCATCACCCAAACTTTGAGGACGAGGACGAGCATTGCGAGAGGGGTTGTGCCGACACTCCGACATGCTGCAAAGGCCAAAACAGGGGCAGGGAAGTCTTAGACACATGTGTAAACGCCGCAACGAAGGAGGAGGGTTGAACCACCATGGACAGAGCCGACAGAGCACAACCGGTAGTACCGGTAGCATGGACCGGTAGTACCGGTAGTACTTCCACGCGAGGCTTTCGCTGGGGAATCGACACAACCAACCATGTAAATTGCATAAAAAGCATTGACAAAGCATGTATACACCATTGTATACACCATAGGCAACTAGCACGAGCAAGGAGACAGCCTAGAACGAAGTACATTGGGAGATCGGGCATGAATACCTAGTACCTCGGTGCTCAAAGTGAAGAGGCCGAATCCATGCTTGCCAAGACCTTCTGGGGCTCAAGAACACCGCCAAGACGATCTCCAAGTCTTGGAGAAGCTCCCCCTCAAAGGGAATGAGGAATAGCCAGAGGGGGAGGGAGATCGGGCGGTGGACAGGGCGGGCGGCGCCGCCAGGCGAGCGTTCGGGCGGGGGGGGGGGAGAGAACAAGTGAAAGGGTAAGTTAAAAAAGAAAAAAAATTAACTCGGTGGCCCCTTTGTACCGCTGTCAAACAGGCTGACCGGTAGTACCGGTTGGGTCCGGTAGTACCGGTGGGCAAGGCTGGCCAAAAGTCGAACGCGTACAGTTATGCCGGATTTTGAACTAGGGGTACTACCGGTAGCAACGGCGGTACTACCGCTAGGTCAAAAATGGCTAGAAACAATTTTAAACAGATGGTGAACCATATAGAGAACTAGAACCCTCTCAATCATGACCAGATTTCATCAAATCAGTACAAAGCTATAGTCAAGCTTGAGATATTTAAAAATAGATTTTGAAAGTTGCACACAAAAGATTTGTAAACATTTTATCCAATGCTAGGCCAATCAAGGTATGCAAGATCTCATTCCATGTTACGAGAATCCACGATATTGAGCTCCCGCCTCAAAGCACAAAATCTTGACTCATCTAGAGGTTTTATGAAGACATCGGCTAATTGTTTGTCGGTTCTCACATGTTGAACAGCGATATCTCCTTTGGCTTGGTGGTTTCTAAGAAAATGATGATGGATGTCTATGTGCTTTGTGCGAGAATGGTTGACGGGGTTATCGGCTAGCTTAATTGCACCCTCATTGTCACATAAGAGTGGAATCTTGGATAGGTTGTAACCAAAGTCTCTCAAGGTTTACTTCATCCAAAGTAGTTGGGCACAACAAGAGCCGACCGCCACATACTCGGCTTCCATGGTGGATAGGGCAATGGAGTTTTGCTTCTTAGAACTCCAAGACACCAAAGACCTACCAAGAAATTGGCAAGTCCTGGATGTACTCTTTCTTTCTACCTTGCAACCGGCATAATCCGAATCAGAATAGCCAAGTAGAGTGAAAGATGAGCCCTTCGGATACCATAAGCCAAGATTAGGTGTGAGCACCAAATACCGAAAAATTCTCTTAACGACCATGAGATGACATTCTTTCGGATTAGATTGAAATCTTGCACACATGCACACACTAAGCATAATATCGGGCCTAGATGCACAAAGGTAAAGCAATGATCCAATCTTGGAGCGATATACCTTTTGATCCACGGCTTTACCATCCGTGTCAAGGTCAAGATTTCCCTAGTTGGCATTGGTGTGTTGATGGGCTTGGCCTTGTCCATACCAAACTTCTTCAACATGTCATGAGTGTACTTGGTTTGGCAAATGAACATTCCTTCCTTGAGTTGCTTGATTTAAAAACCGAGGAAGAAGGTCAACTCTCCCATCATGGACATCTCAAACTCTTGGTCATAATCCTACTAAATTGCTCACAAAGCTCTTTATTAGTACTACCAAATATTATGTCATCGACATATATTTGGCAAATAAAAATATCACCATTAACTTTGCGAGTAAATAAAGTAGGGTCGGCCTTTCCTATCTCAAACCCTTGTTTGAGAAGGAATTCCTTGAGATAATCATACCAAGCTCTAGGGGCTTGTTTGAGCCCATAGAGCGCCTTATGAAGCTTGTAGACGTGGTCGGGATAATGTGGATCTTCAAAACCCTGTGGTTGTTCAACATACACCACTTCGGAGAGGGGGCCATTCAGGAATGCACTTTTCACGTCCATTTGAAACAACTTGAAATCATGGTGAGCAGCGAAGGCAAGTAATATATGAATAGATTCAAGCCTAGCTACCAGTGCATATGTTTCCCCAAAATCCAAACCCTCAATTTGGGTGTAACCTTGTGCAACCAACCGTGCTTTGTTCCTTGTGACTGTGCCATACTCGTCTTCTTTGTTGCGGAAGACCCACTTAGTACCTATCACATTTTGCTTGGGCCTTTCCACCAAGGACCAGACTTCATTCTGGGTGAAGTTTTCCAACTCTTCTTGCATAGCCATCACCCAATCCTCATCCTTTAAGGCATCCTGCACCTTAAGAGGTAACATAGAGGAAACAAAAGAGTAATGCTCACAAAAAGATGCTAAACGAAAACGAGTCATCACTCCACTGCGTATGTCTCCTATCATATTTTCAATGGGATGGTTCCGTTCAATGGATTGACGAGCTCTTGGGTGAGGTTCTTGAAAGGATCTAATCGGCCTAGAGGGGGGGGTGAATAGGCGATTTTGATAACCTGAAATTTTCAGCTCAAATGCGGAAGTTAAATGCCTACCGGAAGTAGGACCGGAAGTAGCACCGGTACTACCGGTAGTACAACACCAGTACTACCGATGCTAGATTTCCAGCACTTCTGGTACCCTACGAAGCCACTAAATCGAATGCGAAATCAGAGTATATGAGCTGTAAATTTAGATCCAAAGGTTACCACCCCTTTGTTGATGTTGGTAATGAAAGCGTTGAAGTTCTTGAAGCTTTTCACCGCACCAACTTGTAGATCGAGTCCTCCAACCTAAGAACTTTGGGGGTAGGGATGAAGAACACGAAGAACACAAGAACAAGGGTAGTCGATGCTACCACCATAGCAAGACACAAGATTTAATTCGAGGTTCGGCAATCCCCATGAAGGAGTTCCTACGTCCCCGTTGTTGAGTTCACCACGAAGGATTCCTCCCTCAAGCAACCACGAAGGCTAACTTGAGATATTCACTAAGAATTAAGGGTAATACAAACACTTCGGGGCGCCCTCACAAATGAATCAACACGGGCAACCACGAAGAACGCCTAGCCGGCTAGGGTTCCAAGAACCCAAGAGTAACAAACAGAAATCAAGCCGGCAAGACGAGGAATCCAAGTGCTCAAGTCATAGATTGAAGTTCCCACACTCTAATCTCACATCCCTAGCTCAAATCCTTGAGGGGATGAAGTTTGGGAGCAAGGGAGAAGAGAGAGCAGGTGAGCTGGTGCTTGGAAGGAGCCTTTCTCGGGTGAGTGTCGGGAGAATGAATGGAATGAGCAAAAGAGAGAGGAAAGAGAGAGGTGAGGGGTATATATATGGTCTGTCCAGAACAACTACCGGTAGTACTGATGGAACCACCGGTACTACCGGTACCTCACCAAATGTGACCGTTATCGTGTGTCAGAACGTGCAGAGAGAGTCATACCGGTACTACCGTTAGTAAGACCGATACTACCGGTAGTACAAAACTGGGCAACCATAGACGTGTGTGACTTGGGCTAAAAATAAATATATATAGCCAGTACTACCGGTACCACCAGCGGTATTACCGGTAGTACACAACTACACCAACTCGCAGACTTCGACTTTGGGAAAATATGCCCGATACTTTCGAAGTATAATTTTAATAAAATATGGTACTACCGGAGAGCACCGGTACTACTGGTTGTGGAACCGGTACTACCGGTAGTACAAAGTTTCTTTAACTTTGCACATCTCGACTTTCTGAAAAAGTAGCACGATTACTTTCGGTTTAAAACTCTAATATTTCCGGTACTTCCGGTAGGTCAGGCTGGCTAAAGCAAATGACTTTTCTAAGTGATGTGAGTGCAACGGTGACTCTCTAAACGCTCTAAATATAGACTTGAGCACTTTTAGACCTCGAATTACCAACATAATTTGTATCCCTCTTGATAGTATGGCGTTTCCTATAATTAAAGTAAAGATAAAAATTGAGGGCACTCTTGAGTAAAACGTCGTCCATCCATATAAAATTTAGGGTGCTTGTATCACCAAATATTATTATTCAAATCTTTCAATGGACTAACACCTACATATTTACTTAGATAAAATTGTTAGTCCCTAATTTGATTGTCATTAATTATCTAAAACCCACTTCGAAAACGAATGCACTTACTTTCTTTAATCTATTTATTTTTCCTTCAGCTGCAACGGTGGCTGCAAAAATAAAAAACGAAGGTAAAACTGTAGAGTTAGAATAACAAAATTAAAATCACAATTTAAAAGCATGACTGCATGAGAAGGAATACTAATCTTCCAAATATTATGTCACCTATGCGTGTAGATCATCAAACATTTTTTTTCTGCTAGATTTTTTGTTTAAATAAAGGCATCTATGCCTTCTTTTTTAGATTATAGCATTTATTCATTCTGTTAGAGCATGCACCTGTTTCCAGCCGAGGAGTGAAGTGAAGTAAAAGATCTTTCAACAAGTAGAAAAATGTTCCACCGAAAAAAAAAAATAATACTTTAACACGCGCCAAGAATTCCTGCTGGCGTATCAAATGCCAAGATACTCTCGCGAGATTAGACCTTTGCTGTGTGGGCAACAGTAAAACTACAGTAGGCACAGCAGACAGCACAAAAGCTCTGTACAGCTCCGGCCAAAACATCTACATATAATTACAATCGAGCAGGCTAACTATTTTTATAAGAACTATATTTATGCTTATCATTGAACAGTACACCAAGAGATCTACTACTCCTACATCACAAGAAGGATTTTAACCATGAAAACTGCAGAGTGGTTAGTAGAGTGTCTATTAGGCTAGAGTACTTTTAACTCTATATAAATATATACATACACACTGCACGGAAGGAGATGAATCGAGTCCGTCTAGATGCCGCCTCTGAAGAACGGGTCGCCGAGGAATGAGGCAGAGTAGGTGCCGCCGCCGTTGGGGAAGAGCGTGAGGAGGCAGACAAGGGCGAGCACGAACCCCCACGCGAAGCGGTCGTCGCCGAGCGGCGTGATCTCGTCCTGCGCCGGAATCTCCTCCCCGCCGCGGATGAAGGTGGCGAAGAGGCCCCACGCCAGGCACAGCACGCTGCCGCTGATGGCGCCGATGCCCAGCAGGATGGACGTGCCGAACGACAGCAGCGCCGCCGGGCCGCGACCGAACAGCGCCTGCGCGATCCGGCCGCCCTCCAGACGCCCGATGGGCAGCAGGTTCAGCGACGTCACCACGATGCCCAGGAGCCCCGCGAACGCCAGCGGGTCCACGGGCACCCCCACGCCCTCCACCGCGTTCGGGAGCACGTTCCCGAGCTCGTCGGCGTAGGGGCCGATCACCAGCTGCACGAATGATAGCAGCGGGTTGTTGTAGAAGAACTCCGGACGCACGAACCTGAAACGCCGCCATTGCAGTTGCAACCAGTGTCGGTGTCAGTGTCAGTGCCAGTCGGATCTCCCTGCTGGGTGTTGAACAGAAGACACGAACGGAACGGTGATGGTTGCATGCAGGACTCACAGGGCGTTCTCTCCGCCGTTGAAGCTGCCGTCGGCGATGAACGCCGAGATGGCTAGGACCACTGAAGTGATGTACGCGCTGGCCGTGCGCGCGACTGGAATGTCGAACAGGGCCTTCTTGTTGGGCAGCAACGACTCGTAGTTGTTGATCACGCCGAGGCACCCCGTCCAGTTGGAAGGCACGAGGAACGACGGGCTCAGCTTCACGCCGTACTTCGCCGCCGTCAGCCTCGTCGCGACCTGCCATCACACGATCATCATCAGCAGAGCACCACAAACGCAGCGAAAGCGTTCACAAGCAGCTGTGTACAGTAGGCCGGAGATTGTGCCGCCGACCGCCGTACCTCAGAGACGCCGAGTATGGTGAGGAAGCCACCGAACAGAGGCAGCACGTCAGAGACGTAGTCGTCGAACGTGGCGCCGGGCTTGAGGAAGAAGCCGCTCATGAGCGCGATCGTCCCGAAGGTCGTGACCGCCAACGCCACGGCGCTGAGGTATCCCCACGGTGTGCTCAGCTTGGTAATCTCGAGCTGGAGCTTGATCTCTGCCTTGGGCTGAACCATGCACACCTGCTTTGTGATGTCGTCGTTCTTCTCCTCCATGAACCAGAGGGTGACCTCCGTTCCAGCCGCCTCGGAGATCTTCTTCTCCAGCTTCGGCCGCACCTCCTCGACGGGCTTACGCAGGTTCCCGATGAAGATCCCGCCGTCGCCGAACCGCCGGACGTCCACCGCGAAGAACGTGTCGTATCCGAAACAGCTCTTCAGCTGCACGCGCCATGGCAGAACCAATCGCCCAAGCTCAGATCTTTCTCCCAGATGATAATCAGAATCAAGCAGAGCGAATTCAGGAGGGCATGCAAGCTGTTACCTTGTTGAGGTCGAGCGCCTTGAAGGTCTGCTCCGCCAGCTCCAGCCTCTGTTTCTCGCGGGCCAGCTGGTCCTTCGCCAAGCCCCGGAACAGGCCGGCGACGGGGTTGGCGTCGGGCTCGCGGTCCAGCTCGCGGAGCTTCCTGTCGGCGCGCTTCTTCTCCAGCTTGATGGCGGCCTCGATGGAGGGGTTTCCCATGAACTTCTTGAACTCCTCGTCTGACTTCCAGTCCATCTCCTGCTGCTCGTCCGTGCTCCTCTTCTCCTCGCCGTCGTCTTCTCCTTGGCCTCCCTTGTATGCCTCTCCAACATGACCAGACGCCTTAGCCTCATCGACATCCACCCCTCCGACATGATGCGACGCCATCGCCTCCTTTTGTTGCTCGCCGGAGGCCACAGAGACGGAGGACGCCGGGCCCGCCCTCTCCTCTTGTTCCTGCTGCAGCGATCGCCTAACTACTGAACTACTCCTAAGCAGAGGGCGAGGACGCGGCCTGTACTGGTTCTTTGAGAGAAGAGGAATCCTGATTGCTCTTGGCATGGCTGCGCTTCTACTGGTAGAAGCACTGCTGCTGCACAAGAGAGAAGACGCAAGAGAAGCGGACGCCATTGGGCAGCCTGCGGAGCTTGTCTGTTCTGTGCTTGTTCTACTTCAATTGCTTTGCTTTTGCTATGAGCTATGAGGTCAGACTCCATGGCAGAGCTTAAAAAGGTTTGGAATGAAGTGGTGGGAAGAAGGAAGGTGGGGGTTCTAGAAAGTTTGAGAAGGCGCGCGCTGGGCCGGAGGAGTCGTGAAGAATGCGACGGTCGGAGGTGGCTGATCTGTGTTGCGCCGTGTAGTGGCTGAGTGGCGACGACGGAGTTGAGACCAAGGTGAGCCCCGGCTTATCCAACTGCTCGGGGAAGACGTACACTTGGCGGCAGCTGGGCACGCTACCTTGGAGCTTACTGTGTGGGTCCTGCCAGCCTGAAAGGCCTCCTCAGTTTCATAGCATCAGCTCCTATGGAATGCTCCCCCATTTTTTGAGCAGCAGCAGCAAAAGTGAGTTCCGAATACATCTGCCAGCAATAGTGTCTTTTCAATATATTACGTTACTAGTGTATATCTAAGTTCACAGAAAATGCAAAAAAACTAAAATATTTTATAGTTTAAAACAAAAGGAGTGGTGAATTTTGATATTGTCTTGACATCCCATAGATGTTGATTTTTACACATACAATACAACTCAAGGAACTGTGATAATTCGTCAATTTATTTTTGAAAAATTACTAGAATTACTAGATTTTTTTTTTTGGAACTTCGGAACACCTTTGTAACCTTTGTATCTCCCCGTCCTCTAAACCTTGCTAATCCTTTCAAACTTTTTTTTACAAAACATAATAGATCCAATATACTGGCAGTGATGATTAGAGTCTACTATAATATTAAAGGATATATATATTTATGGTTATTGTGAGAATTTTTAAAATATATTTTCTTCCAAGTGCATCTCATGATGATCAATGTAGATGCTAGCGTTAGAATTAGAATAATAAGATTATTCAATACATGTGGTTCTTAAGTATCCACCTTGCAATGCAATCAACTCTAACCCATATCAAATCAGACGTATTCAGTTAAATTCTATTTAACTTCAGAACGAAGGATACATAATCAATAGTATTAATGTGGTTGTTAATAACAATTACAATTAACCACTAGCAATACAGTGTTAATTCGTCTTTCTCTACCTTTTGCCCCATCTTAGTTTTTTTTATAAAGTGTACCTATATTAAGTAAGGAAAACAAAAACGTACAAATATAAGTACACCGTATAAGGATACGGAGAACAGCTGTCCAACCTACATACGGTAAGGACCTCTAGAAAGATAGAAATTATAAACTGGTCTTTGGACTATCTGAGCACGGAACCTAGCCGCAACCGCCAGTGACGAAGAACACCAACTCTAGCCGTCGCCGCCGAACCCAAAGCCGGAGGAAACCACTAGCGTTGAAGTGGACTGCAGCAGACGCTCAAACTCGCGAACGAGCTGAAATTGTTGAACGTCCATCCGTCAGGACCACGCTCCAAGATCAGACGACGTTGGATGCGCCGATGATGAAGTCCGCCGTTGCGGTGAAGCCGAGCCCGCACCAACCACCAATCCTCCACCAGACCCACAGCCACCTCCGAATCCACAAAGCAAAAGGCCAACGCCAACACACCGAGGTGACGAGGCATCGCCAACCGAACTCCTAAACATGAAGGATCTGAGGCTCCAACTCGGTCCCCAGATCCAGTGAACTCCAACCTCACAAGCCCACCGTTGCCACCGAAGAAAGCAACGACGAGCTGGGAGAGGACCAGGAGTACCTTATTCCACCATGGCAGCGTCACCTCCACCTCGCAACAGCCGCCGGGAAACCTAACCCTAACTTGGGACCCTAATCTACACCGTCGGACGAAGAACCACCACCTCTCCCACACATCCGAAGGCCCAAAGGCCACCGGAGGCGAAGGGGAGCGGCGGCCTCATCGGCGGGAGCACAAGACGCCCGCTTATCTTCAGGCGGATAGGGTTGGTGCCTCTTGATGATATTGATACATGCAACCACAGACGTATATACATACATACACGCTTATACCTACAATTGAATCAAATATGAGAGATATTGAGATTGGCAAAATCACCGTTGACACCAAGTTGTTTATTCACACGTCGCCTACCACTAAAAAAATAACACCATTAAATACTAAAATAAATCCAGAAAAATACGAGGACTCAAATTGAATAAAAAACGTAAAGAGTGGGCAAGCTCTGTCAAAAAGAACCTAAACATTTGATTTAGCCTCAATTTGCCTATATCAAGTCCACAACGGTCAATGAACCTGGCTCAAATGGCACGGCAACACACCATATTTTCTAGTTGAGTCGATAGCAATGCAGATTGCAGGACAAGAGGCAACCGTTTTATTGATTTGGATGAGTTAAGCTACAGATACAATTTTACAAGCGGTGGATCAGGAATATGAGTACATCTTATGAATCAGCATTGCAGGCGTGTTATTGCCAAACATTTTTTTGGTTCGGCACTTGCTCCAAACTAGGTTTTAGTCTGCTCTTCTTCACCTTCAAAATTGTACTTACACACAGGTGGCTGAACCTGGTGATGCGAATACCGGATAGGAACAATGCACTTTCATAGCTTCAGCCTTCAGATGTCACCACCTCCGCACCAGTGATGTGAGTAACTGCAAGACACCAGCGAAATGAGAAGCACGAGGAAAAAATTCTTACTGGAGAACAAAGAAATACAAAACCTGTACATATTACATTTAATTAGGTCATAAACAATAACCAACATCTTTCAGTTTTTATCCTATTAGTTCAATAGCTGTTCCAAATTCCTACCTTGTGGGAAACATGAGTTCATTCATATCACATATGAATCAATGGTTTCTCTTGCATATAATGTCAACTTATTTTGTAAATGATAAGGAAAACAATCTGGACGATCATCTTCTCCTAGTCCTGACCCTATTGCAAATATGAGCTTCTCTGTTCATAAGAAGTTTCGATAATACTGTTGTGATGGGTTGAGGGAAAGGGAAGGGCATCCAATGATCCAAATGTCAAGCAGCTAATATTTTAATAGTTTGGTACAAAAAAATTGTGTGTTATATTGATGAAAGAACAAATTGCATTTCCATGTCATTTTATTGTTTGAACAATTAGAGCACATAAACCTTAAAAACAAGGTGTAACTGCATGCATCTGTGAGTGCCTGCTACGTCTGGAAATGTCATTTTATTGTTTGAACAATGAGAGCACATAAAAAACAAGGTGTAACTGCATACATCTGTGAGTGCCTGCTACGTCTGGACATGTCATTTTATTGTTTGAATAATGAAAGCACATAAAAAAACAAGGTGTAACTGCATACATTTGTGAGTGCATGCTACGTCTGGAATTGTATCTAGTTCCAAGTTTACAGCAGGACAAGATATCCCAAACTTTCTTCAAACCAAAACTACATACCATTGGTCAAATGTATCATATATTATGTGTCAACAGCGCCCATGTTTGATGTTTCATAACAGATTCATAATATTGCAATGGCAAAATTTTGAGTGAAGCCTTTTCAGTTCCTGAAATTACTGACCTCAAAAAGCTCAAAAGGACTTCCACGCCGGTAGACATCATCCTGCTGCTTTTGCTGGTTGGAAAGAAGTTGGGATACCAAGGCACGCCATGCAGTTAATAAGACCCCTGTACTTCCCATGGTTACCAAGATAAAAGGTGTTGGTGGAAGATGACCAGACGTCACTGCTCGGATAGCTAGTCCCAACTAACATGAGAAAGAGAATCATTTTGTAAACATCAAACATTATCCATCAGAAAACACACCGACTCTAGTTAATGAGACATGAAAATGTTGTAAAGTTCAGAACATAAGTAAATGCAGTTGTACATTTAGATGAATGTACAAGACCACATGGGTAAAACAGTGCAGCCTGCTTTTAATTAAAAAAACTGTGACAGTTAACCACCGTAACTTTTATGCAATATCTCCAAGAAAAGCAATGTTTTTCTTGCTAGTCAAATCACTATGTTGAAGGGCTGAAGCATGTTAGTTGCAGTTAAACAGTATTGCATGTCCTTGAGTAAATCACTTTGCTCCAAATACTAGAGTAAATCACCCAGTAGTGTAGCTAGGAGACAGGAAATTGGATCACTTGTTCAACTAATTAAAAGCATCTAGAGTTGTTTAGCAAGGTTTTTCTAAGAAATTCACACATTTCCTAGAGCTGGGTATTTGTAGCTTCAGAAACCCTTGGATCTAGAGCAGGAGGCATTGCAATTACATGACAGATGACACGTTTTGTCTATAGTTTGGACTAAATATAAATATTCAAACTACTTTAATTTAGTCTATAAACTACAGATTTTCGGTCTCGAAGCTGGAGCTATGCCAAACAAGCCCTTAGTGATGCCTACAAAACCTTATTAAGAGAAGTAGGTTTCTTATCAATAAGGCATTCAAGCATGTCGAAAACGAGCATCTCCAGCAGTCCCCCTTTCCTAAACCCCAATGAGAAAAAACTGTTATTTTGGGGGTCCTGTAGCTCCAGCAGTTCCCCAAGCTCAACCCCAATGAGAATTTTTTCAGTCCCTCAAATTGTAGTCTCCTCCGACGCCTCAAATAAAGGGGAGACCTCTCCTCCCTCAATCTACTATTTTTCTCATTGGGGATTGGTTTTCTCATTCTGCTGGAAAGAAGACTTCCAAAATCTCAAAACAGATTTTGTATCTCCCCCAATAACTTCTTTTTGGGGTTGGAGTTTTCTACTACTGCTGGAGATGCCTTCCCCCAAGATATTCATATGTGGTGGAAACAGACAAGAGAACCAAATAGCCAAATACCTAAGTAACCTAACCTAGATCAAATAATCGCACAAATATATGAGACACAGAAATAAATTATTTTGTGATGTGTTTGATAAAAAAAAAGTTATATAATGTACAATTGAAAGGCAAATGCATTCATGCAAGCAACAGACAACAATGACAGATAACAGAAGATGGTGTTGCACGCAAGCATGGTCGCGAAGAAAACAGCAGATGGTGTTAGATAGGTGGAAACTTCAGAAAGGCCTCATCTTACAAAAACATTGTTGACCTTGGATTATAAGAAAAAAAGGCATTAAGATAGCATTTCATCATGGCCCATGCTTGAAATGGTAGCTACATAATTGATAGTTACCGGTATCCCAACAGCCCAAGATTTAGCTGCAGCGATAACTGCATTTCCCACGCCATTGCTCCCTTTCGCATCATCACCGAATCCACCAAGGAGGTAGGCGCTCAGAAGCCACCCTGCAGAAGACCCAAATCCCTGAGCAAACCATAACCACCCAATCCATTCGCGCGCCAGATGAAGAGCAACCACGAAAAGGCCCCATTTCGGATTTTCCCTAACCAGCAATGAAGGGGTCGGCCGTCTTGAACGTCTCGGCGTCGAGGACGGGCAGGCCATGGCTGAACCTCCCGATCGCGGAGAACAGCAGCAGGCAGAACACGTCCCCGCCGGCCAGAAGACCCAGCTTCCTGCGAAAACGAATGCGGAGCAGGGATCAGCGAGCCGGGTGGGTCGAAGCAATGAGGCCACGGGAAATGAAAGGGAAGGGCGCGCGCCGGCCGTGTTGCAGGATAAGGCACTACGTACGCGTAGGAGACGAGCTTGGACTCGGCGCCCGCGCCCCCGGGCTTCTCAACCTGGATGACGCCCTCGAGCGGCACGCCGCCGTCGGCGACGCGCACGAGGACCGGGTCCTCGGTGGCGGCGGCCGCCGCGGGGGCGGAGCCGGAGCCGGAGGGGCTCTCGGCCGCAGCGGCCGGGGCCGGCGCGGCGCGGCGCGGGGCTTGGTCGGCGGCGGCGCCGGCGCCGGAGAGTGCGAGGCGGCGGCGCACGAGGCGAGGGTTTGCGAAGAGCGGGTAGGGGTTGGTGGTGGCGGAGGGCCCCGGCGGCTTCGACGGCAGCCGCCGCGCGGAGAGGGAGCCGTTCGCGGCCTGGCTGACGAGCAGCATCCTCGCGGGTGAGGAGGTGGCGCCGGTGGTGGTGCCTGGAGATGGGGAGGGAGCCAGGGAGGAGGGTGGGTGGGATTTGCAGCTGGGTTTGGGTGGTCTAAATTTTGCTTTGCGAATTGCGATGGTGTTAAAATTGGGAGCGGGGGGAGGCGAGGAGGTCGGAACTCGGGACGAACCACGATGGTGTGGACGAGGCGGCGGTAACGGCGGGCCCAGGCAATTGTTTGATCCGGAGACGACGGTGACACAAAGTGAGCGAGGAATGGGATGGGAGGGAGGGGATAGTCTGTATCTTGAATCTTTAATTTCCGACCGTATCGAAATTCAATCGCAAAAAAAAAAATCGTATCAAAATTCAGATACTCAAAATCAGATTTCTTATCTGAGAAAAAAATATATATGAGATATATCAGGGATATCTATACTCCCTCTATTCTATATGCATAATAAAGCAAAATAGAAGTAAAAATGACTTATTATAATTTAGAATGGAGAAAGTATCCATATGTATCCGATCCAATTTCATCCCTCCCTCCTCGCATGGAAAACTTTGGTAGGTGGCCATGTTGTTTTCTTATCGTCTCATCTCAGGACGGATTTCCAAATATATTCTGACTTAATCAGTTTTCTCCTAATTTTTCTTTGGCTCTACCTTTGACGAAGATGTAGTTTGTGACTACTTTGTGTAGGTCTGAATCCAATACAAAATAGCTGGATTTTTTTGGATGGAAAAGGAGCCTACTAACACTATAGATCGACAGTACCATTTGCTGCTTGGATTCAGCACGAATTTATGACATCTGCAGCAAATTTAAACAATTGTTAATTGCTGTACTGCAATGACACAATAAAACACACCATCAATGATGATTTAAAATTTATAGCTCCACTCAGAAGCTGAATAACAGGAAATATGATTTCTGATGCCAATAAAACTCGAGCAGATTTCTTGAATAATGTTAGGACCAATGATCCAATTTTGAAAGGAACACAAGATAGTGTAGATTTTATGTTATCGATATTTCTGGAAGTTCCAAACCTCCATTTCGAATGAAGAGCCAGGACTTCGAGCTTTGCTTTCAAATTGTACCAACTATAGAATATCCAGATTCCAGATGTGCAGCGTACCTCAAGAACTATATATATACTACCAAAGTAAACGATCAGCTTGGATACTTACAATGCACGATTCACAATGCAACAATTCACAATCGATAAACCATCAAGATATCAAAGTAAGCCAAACATCTCAACATACAGTATACATGAAGCTTGGCACAATAGTATCTCACGGGTGCATATTGATGGAGTAGACCCTTGCAGCAGACAATCTTGGAAGTTCGGGAATCAAGGACACCGAAAGTGCTTTCCAACTGTACAGAAGTAACTTAGAATGAGGTTATTATTATGCAGCAATTGGCATGCAGGGAACAGGCAGAACATATAGAACCATGGTCCAGCTTGTGAACAAAGAAAGGGATCTGTTGATGCCAAAAAGAGAATGCATGAAGACGATATGCATGTTACAGGTATATTCTCACTTTCCTTTTTGTAACAAGGCTGCAAAAATAAGAGAACACTAAATAAAGAAGCTCAAGTGATCTGTGTAATGATGGGAAGGAATCGGACCTAATACCGAGCTGCAGCACGAGCTATAGGCTAGGTTACAGGAACTTTGCAGCAAATATTGAGCACATCATCCAAAGGTGCATGGTCGCCTGTACCCTCATCTTTCCTTGCATACAATAGTTCTTTACCTTTGAACACAAACATTCCCCCCTAAAACACATATTATGAAACAAACAGTTCAATGAATCAAGATTCTGTGTTAAATTGCAAAGGTAAGGTTCTTTTTTTTTGGTCAAAGAAAGATAAGTTCAGCTTAAGGTGGCAGAGCCCATTTTAAGTGTTGGGAAATAATCTAACCTGTTGTAGGACACCTGTTCTATCATCTGGGGTGGCTTCCATTGTATAATTCTTTACCGCCTCCTTAAGGGAGTCAAACCGTGAAAACACTTTCGCCTTGAGAAAATATGTAGAAATGTTTAAGACTATCATTTCACATCTCATAACAAACTAACTGCAAGTGTAAAATCATTGATACACAATTGATACTTACACTAGCCGGATTGAAGAATGTGCGACCAACACCAAAATATAGACCCAAGAGATTATACGCCTGAAAAAGGTACGATTGGAGTTGAGAACTTAGGAAATGAGAAAGAAAACGTATCAACAGAATCAAATTCCTGATAGAACACATCATTGGTCCCTATGTACCAAATATGAAATATGGTATGGTGTTATGTACGGCAAGACATACGAGAGGAGGAATCAGCAGCGAGGCTAGTTGGTCGGTTCAGCCACAAGTTCTGGACGTGATCACCGTTCCCAGGAGAAGCTTGGAGTCGTATCTAGTTTGGAGTCCTTTCTATTTCAGTTTGTTAGCAATATTTAGTTGGTTAGCAGTTTGAGTCCGGTTAGCAGTTTGTTAGCGTCCTAGTTATTAGCGATATGAGAGTCCAGATTATTTGTATTGAGTTGTTAGACTCAAGGGTATAAATACCGACTATCGCTATGAATAAAGGAAGCCCAGGATTGAGATTTATAATCTCCCTAGGGCACCTGGCGGTACTCCTGTTCCTCGTCATTGCATTGTCGTTCCGTGCTCTCGCTGCAGCAACTCGCCGACCACGACACCGCCGGTCCGCAAGCGAGGCTTCAAACCCCGGCCACCCATCCACCATCGCTACAACCTCCGCAGCCTACGCAATCAACCCATAGCCCCTAACAATCTGGTATCAGAGACCTCCATGGCGACCTCGGGCGATGCAACTGCACCGGTCGCCGCCACCTCGGCTTCCGCCACGCCGGCCATCGCTTCCACCGCAGCATTAACCGTGTCCGGGGCCGTCCCGACGTTCCAGCCGCCCCCTCCGCCTACCGTCGAGGAATCTCTAGCGTCTCTGGCCCTCTCGTTCCAGGGTATGCAGCGACAGATGGGGAGGTTTGCCTGCGGCTGACCGCTGTCGAGAGCCGGCCCAACCCCTGGGCGCTACCGTATGGCCAGCCGTCTCAGCCGGCGCTGCCGTACTCGTCGCCGTTACTCCTCCAATACGGCATGCCCGGCTACGGTGGGATCCCTGCAACGGGCCCAGTCATCTCGGAGATCATGCCGACGCCGACGATCTCTGCCACAACAGCGCCGTCATCGGCTCCGGCGCCATCAGTTCCCCTGCCCACAACAGCTCCAGCGGTGCCATCTGCAGCAGTGGTGAGCCAACCCCCGAGGTTGCCGTTCAATCAGATCCCGTTCCCCCACTCGCCATCACCGGTGCCATCAATGTCATCCATCATGCACGGTGCGGTGTCCACTCCATCAACGGTGGTGCATACCACGCCGCATCGCCCAGTGGTCTGCCGTCAGCAGGAAGGGGATGGTGAAAGCCATGGCGTACCGAAGTTCCATAAGCTTTCCTTTCCGATGTTTGACGGCAAGGAAGATCCACTGGGCTGGCTAAATCGCTGCGAGTCCTTCTTCCGCGGCCAGCTTACTCGTGAGGCCGATAAGGTGTGGCTGGCCTCCTTCCACATGACAGGGCCGGCACAACAATGGTACTACGTGCTGGAGCGCGACTGTGGGCGGCCATCGTGGGAGAATTTTCGCCTACTCTGCCATCAACGCTTTGGACCCGCCCTGTCAACCAACCATCTGGCTGATCTCGCTAGGCTTCCGTTCGGCGGTTCGGTGGATGCATACATGGAAGCTTTTCAGGCGCGCCTTGCCCACGCCGGCAAACTGGAACCACTACAGCAGGAGCAGCTCTTCACTGGAGGGTTGCCGGAGCATATCAGGGTCGACATTGAGTTGCAGGATCCCCAGGACTTGCACCGCGCCATGCGGCTAGCCAGGGCATATGAGTGTCATAACGCTTCCAAGCACCTCGCACTGCCTGCCCCCCCTGCCACGCCCTCGGCGTGCACCGTCAGGACAACCGGTCGGCCCCACGGCTCCGTCTACGGCCTCGTCGTCCCAATCGTCCGCACGACCTTTCAAGTACCTCACGCCGGCCGAGATGACAGAGAGGCGCAAACAAGGCCTATGCTACAATTGTGACGAGCCGTACGTCCAAGGCCACAAGTGTGCGCGCCTGTTCTACTTGGAGGTGGCTGATTATACGGTGGAGGAGCCACCAGAGGCAGATGAGGATGATTCGGCTACTGAACCGGCTACGGCCGATACTCCGACGATCTCTCTCGCAGCTGTTGCAAGTGTCTGGCGCACCGAGGACACCATGCAGGTGTACATACAACTTGGAGGTGTGCAGTGCCTGGCATTATTGGATTCCGGCTCCACCCATAACTTTGTGCGCAGGGACATTGCACGCTGTGTTGGCCTACGCTTTGAACCTTGCCCGGGCGCTGGAGTCATAGTTGCCAATGGAGATCGCGTTGAATGTCGAGGGATCGCTCACAACGTGGGAATCTGGATTGCAGATGAGGCCTTCTCGGTGGATTGCTACACGATTCCATTAGATCGGTGGGATCTGGTCCTCGGCGTCAAGTTCCTACACTCGCTTGGACCTATCTTGTGGGACTTCGAGGATTTGTGCATGGCCTTCACGTGCGGTGGGCGTCGCGTGTTCTGGCGCGGCGTGGGTTCCACGCGCCACGACGTACAATCCACTCGCCTCCAGTCGCTGCGCACCACAGAGGGGTCGCTAACGAGCATCGCCAAGCGCACAGAGGACGAACAGGCTGTCCTGGCCAGGTTGCTGCAGTCTTTCGAGGACGTTTTTGCCGAGCCAACTGGCCTTCCGCCCTCACGTCCTTGCGACCACGGAATCCACTTGCTTCCGGACACACCGCCAGTGGCCGTCCGCCCTTACCGCTACCCTCAACTCCAAAAAGATGAACTGGAGCGACAATGCGCCACCATGCTGGAGCAAGGCATCATCCGCCCCAGCATGGCCGCGTTCTCAGCTCCCGTACTACTCGTGAAGAAGCAAGATGGCTCGTGGCGGTTCTGCGTGGACTACAGAGCCTTGAACGACCGCACAGTCAAGAACAAATTCCCAATTCCGGTTGTCGAAGAGCTTCTCAATGAACTTCATGGCGCATGTTTCTTCACCAAACTCGACCTGCGATCTGGATATCACCAAGTGCGAGTTCACGTCGACGACATCGAGAAGACCGCATTTTGCATGCACCATGGGCACTTTGAGTTCCTTGTGATGCCTTTCGGTCTCACAAACGCGCCGGCAACATTCCAGAGTCTGATGAATTCAGTGCTTCGGCCGTTCCTTCGCAAGTTTGTCCTAGTCTTTTTTGACGATATTTTGATCTACAGCACATCTTGGTCGGAGCACTTGCGGCGCCACTCACCAGCCTGCTGAAAAAGGACTCCTTCGTCTGGTCCCCAGAGGCTCTCACGGCGTTCGATGCTCTCAAGCAGGCATTGTGTGCTGCGCCTGTTCTACAGCTGCCGGATTTCGCCCAACCCTTCCTGGTGGACTGCGACGCACCCGGGACGGGGTTTGGGGCGGTGCTTCATCAGGACGCAGGACCGATTGCCTTCTTCAGTCGCCCGTTCGGCCAACGTCACCTCAAGCTAGCGGCATATGAACGTGAAGGTCTTGTCCAGGCAGTGCGCCATTGGCGTCCATACCTCTGGGGCCGCCAGTTTACGATCCGCATAGACCACTACGCCAGTTTACGGGCAGTCTGAAGCGGTGAACAAGACTATTGCCATGTACTTGCGTTGCTTGACTGGTGACCGACCTCGTGCTTGGCTGGATTGGCTCCCATGGGCTGAGTATTGTTACAATACCGCTTATCACTCGTCGCTGCGTACTACTCCGTTTCAGGTGGTGTATGGCCGTCCGCCGCTGGCTTTGGTGCCCTACACAGCTGGCTCGTCCTAGACTGAGGCCGTCGATGTGCTCCTTCAAGACCGTGATGAGTTCTTAGAAGATGTCCGTGAACGTCTGCTGCAAGCTCAAGCCTATGCCAAGAAGCACTATGATGCCCATCATCGAGTACTGGAGTTTGCAGTGGGAGATTGGGTATGGTTGCGTCTCCTGCATCACCCAGCTCAGTCTTTGGTGCCTGGTCCCCGTGGGAAGCTGCGACCTCGCTTTGCTGGGCCCTTCCGTGTCCTCGAACGAATTGGGGCTGTTGCCTATCGTCTGGAGTTGCCAGAGGGGGCTCGGATCCACGATGTGTTTCATGTGGGTCTGCTTAAGCCTTTCCACGGTGTATCTCCGCCTGAGTCCCCTCCGCCACTACCACCATTGCGCCATGGCAGGCTCCAACTTGAGCCCGAGCGTGCTCTACATGCTCAGCTGCGTCGTGGAGTATGGCGTGTTCTTATTCAGTGGGCCAACCTTCCGGAAGCCGACGCTACATGGGAACACCTTGACGATTTTCGTGCTCACTTTCCCTCCTTCCAGCTCGAGGACGAGCTGTTCGTCGAGGGAGGGAGAGATGTTATGTACGGCAAGACATACGAGAGGAGGAATCAGCAGCGTGGCTAGTTGGTCGGTTCAGCCACAAGTTCTGGACGTGATCACCGTTCCCGGGAGAAGCTTGGAGTCGTATCTAGTTTGGAGTCCTTTCTATTTCAGTTTGTTAGCAATATTTAGTTGGTTAGCAGTTTGAGTCCGGTTAGCAGTTTGTTAGCGTCCTAGTTATTAGCGATATGAGAGTCCAGATTATTTGTATTGAGTTGTTAGACTCAAGGGTATAAATACCCGACTATCGCTATGAATAAAGGAAGCCAAGGATTGAGATTTATAATCTCCCTAGGGCACCTGGCGGTACTCCTGTTCCTCGTCATTGCATTGTCGTTCCGTGCTCTCACTGCAGCAACTCGCCGACCACGGCACCGCCGGTCCGCAAGCGAGGCTTCAAACCCCGGCCACCCATCCACCATCGCTACAACCTCCGCAGCCTACGCAATCAACCCATAGCCCCTAACATATGGTATGTCCATGCATTTAGCTCATTCAACACCTTTCACAGAAGCCTTTTTCAGAGAGGTAAGTTGGGGTAAATAAGGTGAATAAGAAATGCATCATTCGTATTAACCGGGATAATGTTGTGCACCTATACAAGTCAGTCAATTTGTCAACAACTGCCAACAGAGAAATTTATAAGAACGTACTTAACAATTAGAAAATAGAAATAATGTTG
>CM041628.1:21644688-21727777 GCA_023333625.1 Bothriochloa decipiens
GCTGATAAACTGGGACTGAAACCCTAATAGTTGAAGACGACGAATAACAGGGAATAAAATCCTAAATTTCTAATTAATCTCGTGTCCGATTCCGATACCACTTGTTAGCAAATAATGCTGATAAATAACAGGATCAAATACGAGACGATGTTTTTTAACGAGGTTAGGCGTACCTACATCCTCGGGGTATGATTACGGACGCTCCTCCTCAACAACTAAAACAACTATCATGTCATCTTATGGTTATAAACGGGTTAAGGCTATATTTATAGCCTCCTAGGATTACCTCTCTACCGCTAATATCTAATACGGTACTAAACATACCATAGCCCAATAATATAACTCAAATTACAACGTAATCGAATAGTACACATATTCGACGCAACTCTAACACAACTTATGATTTTTATATGGAGATTTCCTTCTGCTGGATCCTTGTGATGCACCAGCTGTTTTTGACTTTCTGCAAGGAGAACATTGTGAAGATTTAGATCCAACCCAGGAAAATGCTGAGCAATCTTCAACTCAAGAAACCACTCCAGATGACAACCATTGTTCTGATCCTGTTGAACCTAGCTTTGCTGAAGATGTTGAGATGCCTCGCCCAGATGATATAGAGAATGCTGTTGGAGATTATTCCGATGATGCAGATCCATGGAAACCTTTGAATCCGCATGAACCTGGCAACCTAAAGATTTGGCCTTACCGGAGAGGTACTGGAAGCTGTTGTTTATGGATATACATCTCTTTTGTTTAGTGCCTCGTAAAGCTATTTTAATGACTTATGAATTGAACTGTCTTTACTGATCTTTTTTGGAGCAGTGAATGGTTTTCCACGGGTGGTTAATGGCACTTCGAAAAACAAAACTCTCACAATTCTGTTTCCTATGGCAAAAATGGATGGCATCATCATACCTGAACATGCTAAATCTTTTAAGAACAACAGTCTCAGCAGGAGGAACATTGTGGTTCGCAATCACCCCCTCATTTTGAAAAGGTATTCAGAATTGTTACAGTGTCCATGTAAATTAGGCATGTCTAATATTTTGATCTGACTTATTTAATTTATATCTTTTTGTTGAACTAGAAATTATTTAATTTGTTAACCATCCAACATGCAGTTTTTGAGATCATTTGGATTCGGAGAAGAAAATCCCAATGTGTTTGGCGATTTAAAAGATGACAATGGATCAAATACTGGCATTAATTTTGAGAATGGTGTAACAGACATGCCAAATAACATAGATGTTGATCCTGGTGTTCCAACATATCCTGACGAGGTTTATTTAATTGAAAATTTTGTTTGCTGGTTCCTGTGTTTAGCTATCCAACATTTGGGTAATATTTCATTTTTATTTTTCTTCTGTTCTCCCAATGGTACACATGATGACATAGATACACATGCAAGCCTCGACGACTTGTGTCGGTTACATCTGGTGAGTTTTTTTAATGGTTCTATAGTCCATTTACATCTATGTCTTGTGCGGTTACAAGTATCTTGGTGCCCTGTAAGTCAATATGTTGGCTAAATATATATTTGGTGTAAGCATGTGAAAACATGCTAAGATACACCTTATTATAATAAATTATTGCTGCATTGGATAAAGTTGCTTTACAATTAGTTGCAATATCTTCCCAACAGTACTGATATTGCGTAAGTACACTCTTCCTTTATTTTAATGAAAATGCGTAACTGTGGGTACCTCCCCTACAGTCTTTTCCGGTAAAAAAATACTGATATTGCATCTTTATCATGTGTTGGGTTTTACAGACAAGTTTCTGGAATAAAGTGTCAGCAGGAACTGACTGTGATTAATAAATTCCCATGCAACAATCCGTGATGGTAAAATTGTTTAAATAAAATATTATGCTGATATATTTAATGTGCTTCCACCTTTCATGCATACACTGGTTAAGGATTTAAGGCGTGCTGTTTTGGCCATATGATTGTTTCTCATTCTTCCATATAGATGATCAATGTTGTTACTGCCTGAACAATGAGATACATGCACGTCTCAGCTGAATATTTTCAGATGTAGAGTTAGATCCTTAGTCATAGGTCACTTTTTATTTCCTTTAGCGTAATAAGCTGTTCTGTTTTGGTGCCGCCTAAGCCCTTTTCTGGCATGGACGTGTGTGTGATTGCACTTTTTTAATTCCCCTGGTGCAGCGGTAGTGTCTTACCGTCTGTTACCGGAAGGTCCAGGGTTCGAGCCTCGGCCTCCGCACATTATATGCGGGTATGGCTTGGCGCAGAAATTCCTTTCCCGGACCCCGCACAGCGCGGGAGCCTACGGCACTGGGTACGCCCTTAATGAACTATACATGTTTAGTCATGTTCGTGAAAAAACCGACATGATGTTAAAGCAAAGCTCTACTAATTTAGCTATATTACACATCCACTCACACACATAAAATCCTCAAAACTCACCTGGAGGTGATGCTTCAAAGCTTATATGTGATTGGAAACTTCATTTTGCCTGCTGGTTTCTAGAATACGCAAGTGCCAACTTTAATTTTCAGTTGTATCCTGAATTTGCCTTTTCTCTTCAACTTCTGAAACTGACAGATAATTCTCCATACAGAATGCTCTCCTTGCCCGCATCGCTGAGGTTGAAAAGCCGAGTGAGATGCATGCTCGAGTTTCAGCATGGAAAGAAAGAATTGAGGATGCCTTGGAAGAGCAGGTTTGTTGCTGGCTTGAGCTGCTTACAATTTTGCATCTATGAACTTGTTTAGCGCTCACCTCGACATCCATGTCTTGTCAGGATAAAAAGCCACCTTTTGATATCGGCTCATATGGGGAGCAAATCCTTGACACACTTTCATCGAGAACTGACAATACAGGAACTGCAACTTTTAGTGTGATTGTTAGTGGCAAACCAAAGTACGAGGTTTCCAGAACATTCTCTGCCTTTCTCCAGCTGGTAAACTTCTCTTTTCTCCCAGTTTCATAATCTGGTCATCTGGTGCAACCCCAAGCATTTTTTAGCCACCTGCTGAATGTTACAGGTGAACGGCAAAAGTGTTGATCTGGACAAAGGACAAGCCACGGATGAGTCGGTGTGTTACACAGCCGAGAATCCATTCCATGTAAGGCTCATTGGTCCCAACCGGAGGCCAGAAATGGAGGCACTCTTTGCTCGGAAGCGAGTCAAGCCCCCGCTGCAAAATGCAGGCAGAGGTGGTGAGTCCTCCCTGGCACAGCATGAGTGCCTCAAGAAGCCGTTGCATAAAAAGGCAAGATTCCAGTCAAGACAGGGATCAGAACTGACTCCAGATGGGAAGCGAAGGCGAAGGTCAGCGGCTCACCTAATGCAACCGATCAATCTGGAATCCAACGCCCATGGCAAACTAACGGGCATCTAGAGGCCGATTCTTCTAATTGTTGTGACTTCAATGGTGGCTTCATAAGCAGGATGGCTGTGACCTGTAAGTTATGACTTAGGCGTAGCTAGCGGGTACGTGTACATGTACATGTACAGTAGTTCATTGTGCTGTTTTGTATGTATTGTTATCAGCTCTCAAGTGTAATGCTAATAGGGCAAGCAAGAATTGTTGGACGGACTCGATCTTTTATAGCGCTACGACATTGGTAGATTAACTAGAAAGACAGGCGCGGCCGTTGTGTTGGCTTGTGTAGTTGTGTGAACTCAGAATTCAGAAACTGTACATAATCTTGTTCTTATGCTTTTTAGTCCCTGTCACATTAATGTATGTACTACTTGTTAAGTGCCTAATTTAGATTCACATTAACGTATGTACTACTTTGTTAGCAACCTGCCCGCCAAGGTGATGACGTCCACAAGGCAGCAACCGCAAGTGGCCTCCTCTTCATCAGGTGTGAACGCAACGAGGAAAGGCGCTCGCGTCAGGCAAGCTAACCGCAGGATCTCAGGGCCAGATTGGGCGTGAGCTGTGTCTGTGCAGCTCACGCCGGGCACATGTTGCTGTGTATAAGAGAGAGGGGTTGGACCCGAGAGAGGCATCAAACAAATTACAAACTGAACAAGTTAATCATTCCTCCTTCCTAGTTAACGTGTTCTTCCTTGCCTTTGCTCCTCCTTGCTTCCGATCCCCAATTCTCTGCTCTTCCCCAAACTCCCTGCTAACACTTGGTATCAGCCTTGCAATCGATTCCACTTGGTCTCGAATCCGTTTCCCATCGATCGAATAACAAACGCACTTGGTTGGATCGAGTTCATCGGCGTCAGTGAGCTGCTGCCGCCGACGAGCTCTCTGTAATTCCTCGAGCATGCGGTTCGATTTGTGGAGGATTCGAGTTCCGATCTGGCTTCTCCACCACCGCCACCTCCACCATTACCTCTGAAACCACCAATCCTCTTCACCAACTCCCGCAAAGGCAAATCAACCATGAATCCCGACCTGGAGCTGTTGCTCAAGGAGATACAGAAGCTGGCGACGAACACCGAGAAGCAGATTGGCGAGGTCAACGCTAACCTGGATCGCCGCTTCGGGGAGATGGACTCCTCCTTGGAATAGCGTTTCCAGGAGGTCGACCTCAACATCGAGCACCGCATCATCGAGTCGGAGTCGCGGCAGGACATGCGTCTCCAGGGCATCGAGAAGGCTGCCAAGGACTTGACCGAGTGGTGCCAGGAGCAGGAAGGCCTCATCAACAACCTGCTCCTCCGCATCACCAAGCTGAAAACGTCGAGATGGCGGACTAGAGGGGGGTGAATAGTCCTTTCTAAAACTTATCGCACTGGCTAACCGAAACAAATACGGAATTAAAACTATCGGTCTAGCCAAGACTTCACCCCCTCTAAACTATGACTCTAGACACACCTTGAAAAAGATCCTAAACAAGAAAGCAAGATGCCGATCTAGCTTGATCTCTCCTAAACAAGTCTAACTTGCAAGGTCACATAAACTTAAGCAACTAGTACTTTAACAGCCGAGGGAGCTCCTACAAAATTCTAATGAGCAAAGCACAAAGCCAACATAAACTCGCTAGAAGCTCAAGGACAAGGTTACATAAACCGAACCCAAGAGTTCAAATTACTTAGCTACATAAACTAAGCAAAATAACTAATTAGACTACACAAGCTAATTAGCCATACAAGAGATACTTCTATGCTACACAAGCTAAAAGGCAACTAGATAGCTACACGAGCCAACTAATTTCAAGAGCAACAACACAAGCACAATATATATATAAAAGTAAATACACGCTTGTGAATAGAAATGCAAACCATCGCGAAGTGTGGAACAAGATGACACGGCGATTTTTCACCAGGTTTACTTGGTTGCCATCAAGCTACGTCCTGTTGTGGCGATGCACCCACTTGGAGTTTCACACGCTAAATGGCGTTGGCTAGCCAAGCCCACAGCTTTGGGTGCATTGAAACCAACACAAGATGGGGATCCTCCAAGCCATAATCTCCACTAGAGTTGCTCTTCATGATCTTCCACGGGGTGAGCACAATACCCCTCATAAGATCTTCTCAGGAGCACCGCACAAGCTCCTTGCGTGCTTCGATGGAGTCTCTTGCCACCAAGCCGTCTAGGAGGTGGCAACCTCCAAGAGTAACAAGCCCGTTGGCTTGCAACACGATCACCTAGTGCCACTCAATGCTATCTCTCAAAGCAACGCACTAGAATTGCTATCTCACTCGAATGGATGAACTCTATCAAGAACAAGTGCACTAGAATCGCTATCTCACTCGAATGGATGAACTCTATCAAGAATAAGTGAGTAGAGGGCTCTCCAAGCACTCACAAGCATGGAGACAAAGTCCCCAAGGTGCTTAACCATGGGCAAAGGCCAGCCATCCCTCTATTTATAGCCCAAGCCACGAAACTAGCCGTTACTAGCCCTTGCCAAAGATTTTTTAGAAAACGCACACTACGGACGCGTCCAAAGTCTATCTTTGGACGCATCCAAAGACGTTCAAAAACCACGAACCATAACTTTGGACGCGTTTGAAGTCCATCTTTGGACGCACACTTCAGCGTCCACACTTCACATTCAAACAAAAACTAGCCGTTGCCAACCTTCGGACGCGTCCATAGTACACCTTCGGATGCGTCCGGAGCTTGCCCCAAGGCGCGGGTGGCTCTGAGTAGTGTCCGAAGTGCTTCAGATGTGTCTATAGTTCACTCCGGACGCGTCCATAGTTCACTCAGGACGCGTCCATAGTCAGCGTTCGTAGCACAGCTGGGCAACAGACCACTCCGCACTAAATCAGGCATATCTCTTAGCTCCGAACTCCGTTTTTGATCATCTTAGACTCATTGGAAAGCTTACTCAGGGGGCTACACAACCCATATAGCCACTTGATCCATATCACAAAGGATCAAAACAGTTTTCCAATCCAAGAACCATCAACGCTCTTTTCCAACAGATGAGTTCGCGAAAACATCTCCAACTCCTTCTCCTTTGCAAATGTGCCAACACCACCAAGTGTACATCACCATGTGCATGTGTGTTAGAATTTTCACAAACATTTTTAAAGGATTTTCTCTTGCTCTCACAACGCCACTCGATCTTAGCATGTAGCAAAGTTAGATCGCTCAAGTGGCACTATATGACCGATATGCAAACACGTTTGCCTCTCTTGATAGTACGGCTATCAATCCTAAATCTTGTCATCAACTTCTCTACTCACCTCATGACCGGTGAAATGAAATGCCCTAGGTTATACCTTTGCCTTGCGTATTTTCATTTCCACCGTCTTCCTCCAATGTGCCAATGCAACGCATGCAACGACACGATCACCAAATGATATGATCCACTTCATATCATCATGCAACCTTCTTGGTCCATCGATCTTGACCTCACTTGATCTTCATCGTCTCATGGTCCATCGGCGCCAAGTCTTGCTCAAGCTTCACCGTCTCATGGTCCATCGCTTCAAAGCCTTGACTTGCCCTTCACACATCCACCGGTCCATCGAGCCAAGCCTCATCTTGATCTTCGCCATCTCGGTCATATGACTCCATGTCATGTCACATATGCAATTAAGCTCCTCCATTGCACTTTCAACTAATGGACTAATTCCCTATGTATCTCACATAATCCACATTAGTCCAACCTAAAGTTGTCACTCAATTGCCAAAACCACATAGGGACCTTTCAATCTTCCCCTTTTTGGTAATTGATGACAACTCTACAAAAATATGGAAATTAAGAGTATTTGGACTCTATGCCACTTATCCAACATTTAAGCTTAATTTCATAATTTGGATAAGTACCACAAAGTCAACTTGGTAATGATAGCTCCCCCTACATGTGTGCTTAATTGGTTTGAATTCAAGCTTGCACACATGCATAAATATGAAAAATTTGGGAGAGATAGCACTACTAAGTGATGCTAAGGTGTATAAGATTAACCTTTGAAGCGTGATACCAATTGGAGTTACACCATTGAATTCATCCTTAGCATCATGGTTAGCTAGATATCACATACAAAACAACTAGATACCTCATGAGATCAACATTATAAACAAGGCTCTAGAGTCACGAGAAAGAACACATGTACCTAGCTTACCATCCTACACATGCTAGTTATCATATCATCAAGCAAGTTCTATGACTAGCATACACCACACAAGCATTGCATGTTGAATTTAGAAACTTATGCAAATGCGAGCAAGCACATGAATATGCACATATCAAATGCAATCGACCAAGTTCATGAGCTTGCTCCCCCTACTTGTGTGCATCTCTTGTCCAAAAATTTTTGACCCTCTCCTAATCTTTAATATTGCTCCCTCTTGGTCCATGTCCATTTCTTCTCCCATGTTTGTCCAAATTCTCCCTTGTAATATGCCTCTTGCATATCTTTTCACATTTCTCTCCCCTTTGTCATCAATCACCATAAAGGTATGATAGCCCAATACCACATAAAGATATCACATGGATGTGTCACTTGATGCCATGTAAATGTGATACCACATGAAGATTAGCCTCTTGTATCATGTGTATGGTGAGTCCTTTGATGCAAAGAGTCGAACTTGGATAGATGGTTGAGTCTTGATTCTCTATCTTTGATGGACAATACCATATGTTGGAATGACACCACATGTAAGAACCACATGTAGTAGTATGAGCACCATGTGTGATTATATCATACCACGATTAATATGAATAGAGCACTCCCCCTATGTCATAGCATGGGTCAACCAACTTGTAGAAGATCGTAGCTTTCTTGATTTGAATTGATCACTTAAAGTTGAGGATCACTTGTGGAACAACCTTCTTGATGTACTAGATATCACTTGAGTGAATGACATGTATACCACGTGAAGGAATGTGATATTCTAAACATATCTTGCAAGAACTACCATTGGGTCACCACATGTTGAATTTGTCAATTATGCCCAATTCTTGAACTACATTGTTTCCATGAGCTTCTTTCTCTTTGACTTGAGCTAAAGTGTTTTTCCTACAAGCTTTCAAGTCTGATTTGAACTAATGACAAGCTTCTTCATACCTCATAAAGAATAAGGGTTATCTTGCCAATGTTGTCCTTGTTACTTATATGCAATCCAATAATAGATCAAGCACTTGGGTTCACTAGCTCATGAACAAATTCACATTCATACCACTAGATCAAACAACTATTCAAGCAATAGTGGTAGACTATGAATCATAAACTTTTCATTTGTCATGCATGATCCTAATAAGTATGTACTATATGCACTAACCGCATACTAATAAGGGATGAAATGATCATGCACATTACAATGATACCTTTGCTATGTTGGAGTAGAGGATAGTCATTGAGTTCCAATTTTATTACTCCAATAGCAATGTGAAGTCCAATTGATAAGCTTGATGAGGCCAATAAATACCAATTTGAATTCCATGCTTCATCCATATGAAATGAGAACCACTAATATGATCAAGTGCACTTCCTTGTTGTGGTTAGCTTGCTTCTCCTTTTGATCTTTGCTTGCATGAGAGAATACCACTTGAATCATCATTTGATTTGACTTGTATTGCTCTCTAATTGGGTGTTGCTTGCTTTCTTAATCAACCCTTTTGATAGCTTCAACTAAGGATCTCCAATAATCCTTAGATCATCACTTCCATGTTGGCCTTCCAAGTACACCTCACTTGGTTTTTCCCAGCTCATTTGGGCGGCTCGCCCCCACAGTGGGGAGAAGTGATCTTTCTCCAAGAACTATCCTTGACACTCACTTGAGCTGCCTTTGTTTGATTGATTCTTTTATTTCTTGGTCTTGAGCTTGATCTTTATCTTTAATAAACCAACATAGGTTCCTCAATCATTTATAATCATGATTCCAACTTGAGGACCTTCCAATTTGAGTGACTCTTGATATTTTCAATGTTAGTCACTTTTCTAGAAAATTTTGTATTCTTCAAAGAAAAATCCATATCTCTAAATCTACAACTCCAAATGCCATGAAATTTGATGGAGATGTGCAACACTAAGTATTATAGCAGCTGTAAAAAATTTGAGCTCCATTGGTCTTCTAGATTGCTACCAGATTTCACATCTTCTCACACTGCTGCATGCTGAAAACTGCTGCACTAAAGCTGACAAGAACTACTCCAAAACAGTAGCAATTCTCATCCAATTATCATGAAATTTATACAAAATCTTGTATCATAAGTGTAGAGCATGTATATCAAATTTCAAGCTAATCCAAATAGATTTAGTTCATCAAACATGGCTATCTTCTCAGCTAGCTCAGATTTTGAATTTACGATAGATTTAAGGAATTGAGCTATGCTTCCTCAAAAGTGAATCAAACATGAAGCTAACTTGTTTGAACACTTCCACAAGACATATATCAATTCAAAACACTCACTAAAATTGATCTTGTGATCATATCTAACCAGATCATTTCAAATTTGACTACTAAGCATTAAATCCATTCAAACACACCTTATAGCAAGCAACATATGCATATTTATCCAATTCAATCAACTCATATGCACCCAAATGATATACCTTGGAAACTCATGATCATTCTACTAGCAAGCTTCAACACAAATATTTGCAAGCCATCAAATATATCTAATAATTCAACACAACTTGAATATTGCACTTGTATGTTGTAGTACTTGGACTTCACTTGTCATGACTTGGCATTGGTATGAGAATAGCACTAAGCTTGAATACTTGACTCAAAAAAATGATGAATAACATGAAATCAATTGAATCAAGCCTCCAATGCCATTGGTACCTATAAAAATTCATCCACTTTTTGATGGTACCCAAACTTGTTTGGGTCCTCTCAAGTTAGGAGCAACATACTTAGGCAAAGCCTTAGTATGAATAGCGGGATGTTCTGCAATAGCAACCGTAAAGGTAACATTACCATCCTTCCTAAGCATATCATTTGCATGAATTGAAATAGGCTTAGGAGTGTTACCTAGGGGACATGAATGAGCCATGTGTCCCCTTTTCCAGCATGAGTATCATCTTCTCTTTGGTAGAGCCTTATCTTTATTGCTCTTGTGATGCTCTTCATTGCCTTGCCTCTCATGAGTTGCTTGAGCCCTCTTCTCAAGCTTGTTGGAACACTTTGAGGCAAAGTGTCCCATGTCTCCACACTTGAAGCACTTGATGTGAGCCAAATGCTTCTTCTCTTATTCTTGCTCATCATCATGTTGGCATCTTGGATATGAGTTGGATGCCTTGCTCTTCCACCCCTTCTTGTTTTCTTCTTCTTCTTCTTCAAGTCATCAACATTAGCTTTATGATTGATCTTGACTTGAATGACTTGGGGTTTTGCTTTTGGCTCAACTTGGGGCTTCTTGGTTGGGCAACACTTAGCAAGGTGTCCCATTTCATGGCACCAGTAGCACATGAAATGAGCTACCTTCTTTTCTTCTTGCTTCTTCTTTATCTTTCCCTTGCCCTTGTTGAAGCCAATGCCACTCTTGTCACCATAGCTTCTCTTGTTTTTCATCATATGCTGAAATCTCATGTTTGGTTTTGATAATTGATGACACCCAATGTTGCTAATGATTTGCTCTAAGTGTGACTAGACACTTAGCGACATGGTGAAGATGCCTCGGGCTCCGTGATGGACTTGGACATGGTGATGATCAAGCATCGAGGCTCAAGGCTGAGGTATCAAGAGATAGGTGTTTTCCCTTTCGATGATCGAGACACTATAGAGAGTGTGATCACATTTAGGATTGATAACTGACTATCAAGAGGGGAGTTCATGGCAGAATTCGTGATTCAAGTGCCTCTAGGTTTGACTTTGCATGATGCATATGAGAGACTAACTAGAGAGCTAACACTTGCCATATTTCATATGATGAAATGCTAACTCATGTGATTGAGAGTGTTTTACATGTTGGAGTTGGCACCCTAAGGCAAGTGGGTTGACTTGGATCGACGACGGCGCGACGACAATGACAAAACGATGAAGTCTACCGTCTGTTACACTAGTCGGATGCGCCTGATGCACGACGCCGGACGCTGGAGCTAGCGCCGGATGCAACACAGAATGGACTATTTCTAGAGGAGGTCGCCGGACGCCGCGCCGGACGCGTCCAGGAGGGCCGGACACGTCCGGCTCTCGGTGGAGGACGGAGCGCGCATATCACGCTGAACTCGACTGTCGGACGCCCTAAGTCAGCGCGGGAGCATTCGGCGCATTGAAGTGACATCAGTGCTGGAATCAAAGGTTGACTAAGAGCTAAACTGGCCGGACACTGGCACTGGTGCGTCCGGCGCTCGCCAGACGCTACTCAGAGATGACCTCGGCATGGCTTCACCGACGGACGTGGTGCTGGATGCGCAGTAGTGAAGACGGTGGATGCAGCGCCAGACTCTGATGTGGCGGCTGATTTTTGAATGCGAGGACACAACGGTTGACTGCCTAGGGGCGCCAGATGCATCCGGCGACCTGTGTCAGACGCATCCGGTGCGTGTTAAGTGAGCCCCTGAAGTGCACGGTTGGAACTTTGGTGGGGGCTATAAATAGAAGTGTGGCTGGTTAGGGAGGCTATAAATAGAACTTGACTTGACTGCTCATCTAGAGTGAGATTGAGTGAGAATCAAGTGCTAAGCATTTAGAGTTGCATCTAGAGGCACTTGTTCTTTGAGTTTGCTATGAAGTTCTTGTTACTCTTGGGTGATTCCCGTCACCCTAGATGGTTTGGAGGTAGCGGGGTGTTGAGCTCGAGGTGGAGATTGTTCAAGGCCGCACCCGGTGATCTTATGAGGGGTTCTTGGTACTTCCCCGTGGGAGTTCGCGAAAGGATATTCTAGTGGATTGCGCGTGGCTTGGAGGATCCTTGTCTTGTGTTGAGAGTGTGGCTTCCGGCAGCGGTATTTGGCATTGAGAGCCAATTGAGGGTGCTCTTCTCCAAGCAAGTGTATCGCCACAATGAGGAGTAGCTTGCCGGGAAGCAAGTGAACCTCGGTAAAAAATCATTGTGTTCATATTGTGATTGCCGAGGATTCTCTTGTGTGGTTACTTTGATTGGGAGATTGGCTATCTACTCTTCGCGTTGGTATAACAATCCATTCCCCCCTCTCTTGTATCTAGCTTGTTATTCATTCTTTGGTTGATTGCTTGTCTTGCTAGATAGTGAGTAGAATTGATATCTTGTGTAGCTCTTTTGTGTTCTTATCTCATTGCTCTTGCTAGTTTAGTGAAGTGCCTAGAGTAATCTTGTTTAGAAATGCTAGGTTTGTTGTTGTTTGGATGCTAGTAGTATAGCCTATATACTAGACTTGTTAGAAAGGCTTGCATAGAGTACTCAAAGCTTTAGCTTTGCATTTACGCCATCTCTTAGTCTAACAAGTTGCTTAAGTGTCTTTGCAAGAAATTTTATTAGGCTATTCACCCCCTCTAGCCATTAGGACCTTACGTATGCTCAAAGGTGACTTGAGAGTTGTAGCACCTCTCTAACTTGTTGCTCAATTTCTTTACTTGTTCATGAAGCTCATTGTTCTCCTTCAAAAGGTTAGTCTCACAAGACATAGAAGTAGAACAAGCATCTAATTGAGAAGAACATGGCATATCAAGTAAATCATCACAAGAGGTGGATACATGCTCCTTTCCTACATCACAAGGGTTAGCAACAATATGTGATTGATCAATAGACCCATGTGATGAGCTCTCATCTTTGTCAAGTTTCTTTATAAAAGCTTTAGTGAGAGAATTGAGTTTTTCCAAAACTTTTTCATGAGACATAAGTAATTGCTCGTGTTTCAAACTTAGCTTATCAAGTGAACATCAAAAGCATCTACTTCATGTCACTAAGTGTTCACTTGATTTCTTTAGAAAAGAGTTTTCATTTTCTAAATCCATTGATTTAGCTTTCTCATTTTCTAAACTCATGGTCATGCTAGCAAGTCTACTAACAAGCTCATCATATGAGGCATGATCAATCACATTACAACTTGATACCTTAGTGTCACCTTGTGACATGAAGCAATGCGATGATGTAGGACAGCTTGTAGTAGCATTATCAACAGAGCATGCACCATCATCACCATCAAGTGTGCTTGGGGTAGAATCATCACTTGCACCACTTGAGGCTTTGTCATCTATCTTGTTAAGTGAACTTATGGTGGATCGATCATCATCATCACTTGACCATGAGGTGGAGCAATCCTCCTCAACAACCTTGTTGTTTTCATGCTCAACATCTTCATGTACCACCTTTGGCTTATACTCCTTGAACTTGCCATCATCCCATGTGGAGATATCACCATAGAGTTCCTTGATGGACTCCCATAACACACGAGCGGTTCCCCAATGATACACCTTGTCAAGAACATCATCACTCAAAGCACATATTAGATAATTATGAGCATTTGCATCAAGTTGATTGAGAGCTTCTTGAACTTCGGTAAGGTTCATATCATCCAACACATGGGTGAGACCATTAGTGACAATCCACCAAGCCTTAGGACCCATGACATAAAAATGGTCAAGCATATGGTGTTTCCACCGTGCAAAATGTGTGCCATCAAAAATATGTGTGCACATAAACAATCATCACTAAACCCTTTAGTTGCCATCCTCTCGGGTCGATAAAGACCATAAATGAGAGACCCAGCTCTGATACCACGTGAAAGGTCAAGATGGCGGACTAGAGGGGGGTGAATAATCCTTTCTAAAACTTATCACACTGGCTAACCAAAACAAATGCGGAATTAAAACTATCGGTCTAGCCAAGACTTCACCCCTCTAAACTATGACTCTAGACACACCTTGAAAAAGATCCTAAACAAGAAAGCAAGGTGCCGATCTAGCTTGAGCTCTCCTAAACAAGTCTAGCTTGCAAGGTCACACAAACCTAAGCAACTAGTACTTTAACAACCGAGGGAGCTCCTACACAATTCTAATGAGCAAAGCACAAAGCCAATACAAGCTCACTAGATGCTCAAGGACAAGGTTACACAAACGGAACCCAAAATCTCAAAATACTTAGCTACATAAACTAAGCAAAAAAACTAATTAGACTACATAAGCTAATTAGCCACACAAGAGATACTTCTATGCTACACAAGCTAAAAGGCAACTAGATAGCTACACGAGCCAACTAATTTCAAGAGCAACAACACAAGCACAATATATATATAAAAGTAAATACACGCTTGTGAATAGAAATGCAAATCACCGCGAAGTGTGGAACAAGATGACACGGTGATTTTTCATCAGATTCACTTGGTTGCCACCAAGCTACGTCCTGTTGTGGTGATGCACCCACAGCTTTGGGTGCGTTGAAACCAACACAAGATGGGAATCCTCCAAGCCACAATCTCCACTAGAGTTGCTCTTCATGATCTCCCGCGGGGTGAGCACAATACCCCTCACAAGATCTTCTCCGAAGCACCGCACAAGCTCCTTGTGTGCTTTGACGGAGTCTCTTGCCACCAAGCCATCTAGGAGGTGGCAACCTCCAAGAGTAACAAGCCCGTTGGCTTGCAACACGATCACCTAGTGCCACTCGATGCTATCTCTCAAAGCAACGCACTAGAATCGCTATCTCACTCGAATGGATGAACTCTATCAAGAACAAGTGAGTAGAGGGCTCTCCAAGCACTCACAAGCATGGACACAAAGTCCCCAAGGTGCTCAACCACGGGCAAGGGCCGGCCATCCCTCTATTTATAGCCCAAGCCACAAAACTAGCCGTTCCCAAAGATTCCTCAGAAAATGCACACTTCAGACGCGTCCAAAGTCTATCTTTGGACGCGTCCAAAGACGTTCAAAAACCATGAACCATAACTCTGGACGCGTCCGAAGTCCATCTTTGGACACACACTTCAGCGTCCACACTTCACAAATCAATTCAAACAAAACTAGCCATTGCCAACCTTCGGACGCGTCCATAGTACACCTCCGTACGCGTTCGGAGCTTGCCCTAAGGCACGGGTGGCTCTTAGTAGCATCCAGAGTGCTTCAGATGCGTCTATAATTCACTCCGGACGCGTCCATAGTTCACTCAGGACGCGTCCACAGTCAGCGTCCGCAGCTCAGCTGGGCAGCAGACCACTCCGCACTAAATCGGGCATATCTCTTAGCTCCGAACTCTATTTTCGATCATCTTGGACTCGTTGGAAAGCTTACTCAGAGGGCTACACAACCCACATAGCTAATTGATCTATATCACAAAGGATCAAAGCAGTTTTCTAATCCAAGAACCATCAACTCTCTTTTCCAATAGATGAGTTCGCGGAAACATCTCCAACTCCTTCTCCTTTGCAAATGTGCCAACATCACCAAGTGTAAATCACCATGTGCATGTGTGTTAGCATTTCTCAAACATTTTTAAAGAATTTTCTCTTGCTCTCACAATGCCACTTGATCCTAGCATGTCGCAAATTTAGATCGCTTAAGTGGCACTAGATGACCGATATGCAAACACGTTTGCCCCTCTTGATAGTACGGCTATCAATCCTAAATCTTGTCATCAACTTCTCTACTCACCTCATGACCGGTGAAATGAAATATCCTAGGTTATACCTTTGCCTTGCGCATTTTCATTTTCACCGTCTTCCTCCAATGTGCCAATGCAACGCATGCACCGACACGATTACCAAATGATATGATCCACTTCATATCATCATGCAACCTTCTTGGTCCATCGATCTTGACCTCACTTGCTCTTCACCGTCTCATGGTCCATCGGCGCCAAGTCTTGCTCAAGCTTCACCGTCTCATGGTCCATTGCTTCAAAGCTTGACTTGCCCTTCACACATCCACCGGTCCATCGAGCCAAGCCTCATCTTGATCTTCACCATCTCGGTCACATGACTCCATGTCATGTCACATATGCAATTAAGCTCCTCCATTGCACTTTCATCTAATGGACTAATTCCCTATGTATCTCACATAATCCACATTAGTCCAACCTAAAGTTGTCACTCAATTGCCAAAACCACATAAGGACCTTTCACAAGCTTGACAAGTACTGGACGAGATCGGTGATCGAGACCCGAGGAGTCCTGCATGAGCTGGTGATCTACTCCGACGCGCCGTCCACCGTAGCGCTGTACCCGAACACCGCCATGGAATGGGGGCCACCCACCGCGGGGTCGTACTCTGCCCCGCTGCTGCCACTCGAGCATCAGGCTATGCCACCCTCACCACAGCCAGTTGAGCATCAAGCCGTGCTGCGTCAAATAGACGCGCCGCGAACACTGGAGCAGTACGCCGCCGCCTCATCTGCTTGCTATCATGCTGCTCGGCCCAGCGGGCGCCACGAAGCACTTGGTCACCGGGAGAATGAGCATGGGGTTGTCACCATCCTTGTTCATTCCTCGGTCACGGGTATGAACACATCTCACTTTCCTCCTGTTAATTTACATGGTACTGCTGCGGATCTCCTTCTAGCTCACAATCGTCCACCTGATCCCCATCATAACCCAAATAGCAAGGTGCCTAAAATGGATTTTCCCACTTTTGATGGCACGAATTTGTGTCTGTGGATCTAGTGTGCTGAGGATTATTTCCGCATGAATCACACCGATCCTGATCTCTGGATTCAATGCTCTCGCATGTGTTTCTCTAGACCAGCCAAGCGTTGGGTTCAGTCCATTTCCCCAAAAATCAAAACCATGTCCTGGTCTGCATTCTGTGCTGCATTGCATACATGCTTTGATCGTGATCAGCATTCCTTCCTGCTTTGCCAGCTGAACAAAATTTGCCAAACAAGCTCTGTCCAATCCTATGTCGATAAGTTCACAGAACTTATTGATCAACTCACCACCTATGATCCCACCATTAACCCTCTTACTTATATAACTCAGTTCATGGATGGATTGATTCCTGAGATTCGCACGGTGCTTATGGTTCTTCATCCCGATTCCCTCGATACTGCGTACACTTTGGCTCTTATATAGGAGGAAGCGGAAGAATGGCCAACACAGCGTGAATATCGCCGTGGAGATGCTCACGCTGGGCGATGGCAATAGCGTGCGGTGCCATCCCCAGCTAGAGCTGTGGCTGTGGGTGTTGGGAATATGCCCTAGAGCTAATCATGAGATGATGATATTCCGATTGTATCCATGATTAATAAATTGTTCATTGAATATCCATTATAGACAACTTGTATTGATTGGCAATTATGTGAATTGTTTGTGGAACTCAATTACTTGAATGGTTATTCTAAATTTGTCCCTGGTCGGCGTTCTTGTGAGAACACACTTGAATATTAGACCAGCACATGTATTAGTTGATGGCTATGTTTCACAAGTCATGGACATGGAGATGTCAAACTAATAATGTGGGCACATGTGAGACATGTAGGCTGGACTGATCCGACATGAGAAAGTCTCTATTCACGTCATATACGTTATGTCCTTGGACCTAAGATTGTGGTATGTACTCAAGATGTGAAACGGCCTACTTAGGATTATCAAATGCTACTCCGTAACTGGGTAGTTATAAAGTTGGTCTTCGGGTAGTCGGGAAGCATGCTATGAGACACAGACAATCAAGATGGAATTTGCCCCTCTTTACTCGAGAGAGATATCACTGGATCACTCAAGTGATTGGATCAACAAATGCATGGCCGTGCTTAGGTTAAGTGTTAACCCACGAGTTGAACCATATATCGAGTGGCAAAGGGAATAACTTGTATATGATCGTAGTGGTTCGTCTGATATGATCTTTGCGTGCACGTAAGAGTTGCCATGCCTTGCTAGAGGTCGCTGTCAACTATTGGGCGAGTAGGAGTACTCGGCCCAAGTCAATGTGTGCGTGAACCCATAGGGTCGCACGCTTAAGGGGCTAAAAGCCTAATCCGGGTTGGACCCAAATTAGACAAGGCTTAGGGTTACTAATGGGCCTCCAACTCGTGAGCTCATTGGGGACGCCTATATAAGCAAGGGGTAGGGCGCACGGTGAGGGTTACACGCCTTGGACAACCGCCGTCGCCCTCCCCACGCTCGCGCCTTGTGCTCCTCGCGGACCTAGCAGTTCGAAGGCGCATCGCTTCTTCCCTGTACGTGTGGGATACCTTGGAGGTGCTGCATCTGGAGCACTGGGATGAACCGCGCGAGGGTATTGACATGACGGATGACCACGCAACTGCACTGCCTGCTGCGACGCGTACGACTACATCGAGTCGTCTTCCGCTGCATCCGCGCATCAAGTGGTAATCCTGTGACCTGTAACTAGCAGTAGATCCTGGTTTATGAGGCAGAAAAGTTTTATTTTCTGGCTAGCGTAGCACCCTCATGACCCTTCAGTGGTATCGGAGCCATAGCTGCTCGTTATAGGTTCGGATGATGGCGTATAGACGATAGGCAGAGATAGTAGATGCGATCTGCTAGTCTTGGTTGCACAGTTTGATTAGATCAATTGTGGAGCGGGGTGGTAGATGGAAACTCAATCTGTTTTCGTGCTCTTGATGCGTGGCCGTGTAACGATCTACTCATACCGGTCAGTTTAATCCGCCATCTGAGTTAAGTGATACACGTAAGACCATACATGTTGGGCATAGATCAATGAGATTGATCTAGTGAAAATAGAGGGACTCCGAATGGTTCAGATTCAGGTTGATGGATCAATCTGATGAGATTTTCATAATGATTTCAGAGATGTGATCTATGTAATCCGGTTTGGTTTTAAGCGGGACTGCCGTTGCTACCTGTCATAGTGCATAGAATCGTTCTACGCCTAACTTGTTTTTGCAGGGTATGATGTGATTGGTATGGCCCATGTGTATGTATGTAATTCATTCATGGCCTGCGTGTCATGTAAGCAACACGGCTAGAGCCATATGTGTTGACATTTAATGTATTGGCCTGCACGCCGTCTTGTGATCTTGCGACTATGTAATTAGTATAGTCTGCGATAAGATAGTTCTTGGAGGACTTATCACAAGAAGGATGGCACACATGGATCGTGGAGATGAAGATCACCATGATGGGCAAGATGATGGAGATGGAGATCACCATTCATTAAAGGGCCATACCATGTCACTATGTGTGAATGTGATTCTCATTATTTGTTCTACTTTCACATGCTATTATGTTTTGTCTACATGAGTGTGGTAGTGAAGTAGAATGATCCCTCAGCAATGTTTAAGTTAAATGCTTCCCCAAACCTTGCACTGTCATAAGTCTTGTACAATCGGTGGTGGGTCTATGAAATTAGGGTGACACTGGTTTTCCTCGACTAGGCAGGTTCGTATCGGATACTTATTGCAAGAAGGTTTGGTTACTTGAACAAGGTCATCCTAACGGTTAGGGATCTTGAAGCATGGAAAGGTTGAGTGCTTGGCATAGGGATGCTAGCCCAACAACAAGAGTCATATGAGATATGATTAGCAAGGTGTTTCTTACCGATCTACCATACTGACCAGCGGTGATGCTAAAGCTCACTGGTCAGGATGTTAGTTGTGGGTCTTGAATCACTAAGTATCAATTGAGGGATATTGATTTTAGTGGGAGTATATTCTATTTGATATAATTTACTCCTTCATGGATACATTGTCTTAGTATTTTGCATTACTTTTGTTGTAGATGGCTGTTTGCAATCAACCATTTTCATTGCGTATAATTCTTGAGAAAGATAGAATGGAACCAATTATGCGGATTGGATCTGCAACCTGAGAATTGTTCTCAGGACTGAGAAAAAGGAAGATATTCTAGACACCCCATTACCAGATGAGCCTGGTGAAAATGCACCTGCTGCTGAAAGAGCCGCTTACAAGAAAGCATGCGATGCTGATCTTGAAGTGAGTTGCCTTATGCTTGCTTGTATGGAACCTCATTTGCAGATGCATTTCGATAACAATCACTCAGCGAATGATATGATCATGGCGCTTGAGGAGATGTTTCGCACGTAGGCCAGGACTGAAAGGTTCAATGTCTCTAAGGCACTTGTGGAAACCAAGCTTGCAGAGGGCGCAGCAGTAGGACCACATGTAATCAAGATGGTTGGTTACACTCAAAGGTTGGAGAAGCTAGGCTTCCAAATCGGCCAAGTGTTGGCCACTGATTTTATTCTCTCGTCTCTTCCACCCAGCTATGGAAACTTCATCTCAAACTACCATATGCATGGAGCGGAGAGAGGCTTGAGTGAACTGTGTGGTATGCTGAAAACAGCAGAAGCTGACATCAAGAAAGGTGCCAGCAGTATCCAAGTGTTGGCGGTCCAGAACAGACCTCGGTTTAAGAGGTGGGGCAAGAAGAAGGGCAAGGCTAGAGATGAGATCTCTAAGCCAAACCCATCTACCGCTAAGGCTGGACCATCTGCAAATTCGGACTGCATTTATTGCAAGGGAAAAGGTCACTGGAAAAGGAATTGCAAGGAATACTTGGCACCCTTAGAGAAGGATAGCGGTGGTAAAGGTATTACTGCTACTTGTACTCTTGTCGTTCATGTTACGGACATTTTTCTCGCTAGTTCATATATCAAATCCTGGGTATTTGATACCGGATCGGTTGCTCATATTTGCAATACGATGCAGGGAATGATAAGAAGTAGAAGCGTGGAAAAGGGAGAGGTTGACTTTCGTGTGGGCAACAATGCAAGAGTTGTTGCGTTGACCGTCAGGACGATGCAACTTCACCTGCCATCAGGATTTATCATGAAATTGAATAATTGTTATTTTATTCCTAGCTTAAGTCGAAACATTATATCACCTTCATGTTTGATGAAGTATGGTTATTCTTTTGTGAGTAAAGACAATGGTTGTGTGATCTCCAAGAACGACATGTTTGTGGCTTTTGTATCCATTGTGAATGCATTATTATTTTAAATCTTGATGATGCACCTGTCTATAATGTTACTGCTAAATGGCCTCGGCTTAATGAGTTAAGTCCTACCTATATGTGGCATTGTCGCTTGGGTCATATAAGTGAGAATCGCATGAAGAGGCTCCATGATTATGGTCTTCTAACTTCATTTGATTTTGAATCATACGAGACATTTGAGGATTGCCTGCTAGGCAAGATGACTAAGGCGCCATTCAAAGGATTTTCTGATAGGGCGTCTGACTTGTTGGAACTTGTACATATTGATGTATGTGGACCAATGAGCATGACAGCTAGAGGAGGATTTCAATACTTCATAACTTTTATTGATGACTTTAGTAGATATGGATATATCTACCTAATGAAGCATAAGTCTGAAACATTTGAAAAGTTCAAAGAATTTCAGAATGAAGTAGAGAATCAACATGGCAAGAAGATCAAGGCCTTGCGATCTGATCATGGAGGCGAATATCTAAGTCACGAGTTTAGCATTCATCTTAAGAGTTGTGGAATTGTTCCATAGCTTACGCCACACGGAATGCCTCAGAGAAACGACGTGTCGGAGCGACATAATCGGACCTTGTTGGACATGGTTCGGTCTATGATGAGCCAGTCAGACCTACCTTTATCATTTTGGGGATACGCTCTAGAAACAGCCGCTTTCACGTTGAATAGGGTACCATCTAAGTCCGTAGTTAAGACACCATATGAGATATGGACAGGTAAGAGTCCCAGTTTGTCTTTTCTGAAAATTTAGGGTTGTGAATTTTATGTCAAACAAATTATATCAGATAAACTAACACCCAAATCGGACAAGTGCTTTTTTGTGGGATATCCAAAGGAAACTTTAGGGTATTATGTCTATAGCCGGACAAAGGACAAAGTGTTTGTTACTCAAAACGGTGTTTTCTTAGAGAAAGAGTTTCTCAAAACATAAAAGAATGGACAAAAGGTGTATCTTGAAGAAGTTCAAGATGAGCCGGTAGGGACTGACTCTACAAGTGATGCTATTGTAGCAAAGCAAGTTGAGACACCCCTGGCAGTGGAGACACCGCCACAACCACGAAGATCAGCAAGACATCATGCATTGCGTGGGGATTTGTTATTGTTAGACGATGACGAACCCGCGGATTATGCGAAAGCTATGATGGATCCAGATTCCAAGAAATGGCAAAGTTCCATGAGATCCGAGATAGATTCCATGGGAGACAATCAAGTTTGGAACTTGGTTGACCCGCCTAATGGGGTTAGACCCATTGAGTGCAAATGGATCTTCAAGAAGAAGAAGGATATGGATGAAAATGTTCAAGTCTATAAAGCTCGGCTTGTCGCAAAGGGTTTTCAGCAAGTTCAAGGGGTTGACTACGATGAGACATTCTCACTGGTAGCGATGCTTAAATCTATCCGGATCATTCTAGCAATTGCTGCATATTTCGATTATGAGATATGGCAGATGGATGTTAAAACAGCCTTTCTAAATGGGTATTTAGAAGAGGACGTGTATATGATACAGCCCGATGGTTTTGTCGATCCTAAAAATGCTGGAAAGATATGCAAGCTTAAGAAATATATTTATGGGTTAAAGCAAGCATCTCGGAGTTGGAATCTTTGTTTTGATGAGGTCATCAAAGGGTTTGGCTTCTGTCAGAATGAAGAAGAACCTTGTGTTTACAAGAAGGAAAGTGGGAGCGCTGTTGTGTTTCTGATCTTGTATGTGGATGACATACTATTGATTGGGAATGATATTCCTATGTTGCAATCTGTAAAGACTTCACTGAATAATAGTTTTTCTATGAAGGATTTAGGAGAAGCAACATACATCTTGGGCATTAAGATCTATAGAGATAGGTCGAGAAGGCTGATAGGATTAAGCCAGGGTACTTACATTGACAAGATGTTGAAGAGGTTCAACATGGAATAGTCCAAGAAAGGGTTCTTGCCTGTGTCACATGGTGTGCGCTATAGTGATAAGCAGTGTCCTTCCACTGATGTTGAGCGCAACTGCATGAGTAAGGTTCCATACGCTTCGGCAGTTGGTTCCATCATGTACGCCATGATATGTACTCGTCCAGATGTAGCTTATGCTCTAAGTGTTGCGAGCAGGCATCAAGCCAATCCTGGTGAGAGTCACTGGATGTTGGTTAAAAACACTCTTAAGTACTTACAAAGGACTAAGAATGTGTTCCTAATCTATGGAGGTGAGGAGGAGCTCGTTGTAAACGGTTACACCGATGCTAGCTTCCAAACCAACGGGGATGATTCACTATCTCAATCAGGTATTGTGTTTACAATAAATGGTGGTGCAGGTAGCTGGAAAAGTTCCAAGCAGGAGACGGTGTCTGATTCTACAACAGAAGCCAAGTACATTGCAGCTTCTGGCGCTGCAAAGGAAGGTGTCTAGTTGAGGAGGTTCCTCATTGATCTTGGTGTGTTTCCGAATGCGTTGGGCCCATTGAATTTATATTGTGATAACAATGGGGAAATTACACAGGCTAAGCAGCCTAGGGATCACCAGAAGAACAAACATGTACTCCGAAAGTTTCATCTCATTCGAGAGTTTATGAAACGAGAAGAGATCAAACTATGCAAAATACATACGGATTTAAAAATAGCAGATCCTTTGACAAAGTCTCTTCCACAGCCTAAGCATGAGACGCACATGAGGTCTATGGGGATTAGACATCTAAGAAATTAACTCTAGTGCAAGTGGGAGACTGTTAGAAATATGCCCTAGAGCTAATCATGAGATGATGATATTCCGATTGTATCCATGATTAATAAAGTGTTCATTGAATATCCATTATAGACAACTTGTATTGATTGGAATTATGTGAATTATTTGTGGAACTCAAATACTTGAATGGTTATTCTAAAGTTGTCCCTGGTCGGCGTTCTTGTGAGAACACACTTGAATATTAGACCAGCACATGTTTCAGTTGATGGCTATGTTTCACAAGTCATGGACATGGAGATGTCAAACTAATAATGTGGGCACATGTGAGACATGTTGGCTGGACTGACCCGACATGAGAAAGTCTCTTTTCACATCATATACGTTATGTCCTTAGACCTGAGATTGTGGTATATACTCAAGATGTGAAACGGCCTACTTAGGGACTATCAAACGCTACTCCATAACTGGGTAGTTATAAAGTTGGTTTCGGGTGGTCGGGAAGCATGCTATGAGACACAGACAATCAAGATGGAATTTGCCCCTCTCTACTCAGAGAACGATATCACTGCATCACTCAAGTGATTGGATCAACAAATGCATGGCCGTGCTTGGGTTAAGTGTTAACCCATAAGTTGAACCACATATCGAGTGGCAAAGGGAATAACTTGTATATGATCGTAGTGGTTCGTCTGATATGATCTTTGCGTGCACGTAGGAGTTATCACGCCTTGCTAGAGGCCGCTGTCAACTATTGGGCAAGTTGGAGTACTCGGCCCATGTCAATGTGTGCGTGAACCCATAGGGCCGCACGCTTAAGGGGCTGGAAGCCTAATCCGGGTTGGGCCCGAATTAGACAAGGCTTAGGGTTACTAATGGGCCTCCAACTCGTGAGCTCATTGGGGACGCCTATATAAGCAAGGGGTAGGGCCCACGGTGAGGGTTACACGTCTTGGACAGCCGCCATCGCCCTCCCCACACTCACGCCTTCTGCTCCTCGCGGACCTAGCAGTCCGAAGGCGCATCGCTTCTTCCCTGTACATGTGGGATACCTCAGAGGTGCTGCATCTGGAGCACTGGGATGAACCACACGAGGGGATTGACATGACAGACGACCACGCAACTGCACTGCCTGCCTGCACTGTCTGATCACCACGCTGGTTCAGCAACACTTGTCCAGAGCTCAAATGCGTATGAAGAAACAAGCTGACAAGTCACGATCGGAGAGGCAGTTTGATGTGGGATCTTGGGTCTATCTCAAACTGCAGCCATACCTCCAAGCTTCTTTGGCACCTCGGGCTAACCAGAAATTAGCCTTCAAATTCTTTGGTCCTTATCAAGTGGTCGAAACAATCAGTTCTGTGGCATACAAGCTAGACTTACCACCCTCCACATCTATTCATCCTATATTTCACGTTTCCCAGCTGAAGTTGGCAGTTCCTTCTGAACATACTGCAACACAGTTGCCTGCTACAATTGATGGTCTTCAGATACCTCTTAAAGTTCTTCAACGCCGAATCTGTACCACTGCATCATCGGTCACTCCTCAAGTGCTCATCCAGTGGTCTGGCCTTCCTCGTGCTCTAGCTACATGGGAAGATGCTGAGGCACTGAAGCAATGCTTTCCTTGCGCGCCTGCTTGGGGACAAGCAGCTTCTCAAGAAGGGGGGTGTTAGCAACCTGCCCGCCAAGGTGATGACGTCCACAAGGCAGCAACCACAAGTGGCCTCCTCTTCATCAGGTGTGAACGCAACGAGGAAAGGTGCTCGCGTCAGGCAAGCTAACCGCAGGATCTCAGGGCCAGAATGGGCGTGAGCTGTAGGCGTAACACAGCTGTGTCTGTGCAGCTCACGCCGGGCACATGTTGTCGTCTATAAGAGAGAGGGGTTGGACCCCGAGAGAGGCATCAAACAAATTACAAACTGAACAAGTTAATCATTCCTTCTTCCTAGTTAACGTGTTCTTCCTTGCCTTTGCTCCTTCTTGCTTCCGATCCCCAATTCTTTGCTCTTCCCCAAACTCCCTGCTAACATACTTGTTAACTGCCTAATTTAGATTCTTACTTATGATAATTAGATTAGATAGTATGTGTCCGCTACTAGTTGTTGAATGGTTTCTAATTGGCTGGAATTGTTTGGTTGAGAAAAAACAATGTACCATGGCTGATAAGTTAAAGCAAACACGAGAGTACTTTTTAACATATATCGTGTACTTTTGGATCCAACGATGTTGTATATACATCATGTTGGATACTGTGAAGGCGATGACAGTGTGTTGTGGCAAAAGTAGTGCACAGCCGAAGGTTAAAGATGACTGGTAAATAACCACAAATTTATAAGGGTATTGGGCAAAGGCTCGTTGTTGCGATCTCTGTCCGCCAATTATATTTTTTGCGGTGTCATTCAGCAAAATTTGCCTTGTTTTTTTCATGATGAAAAAAAATCATCCCGGTCAGTTTTTATATAGACGGTAGAATTTTGGAGTTTACACGTTCATAAAGAACCGATTTCGAAGCAGATTATGGCAGTTTCGTCTTTCCGATGGCATTTCCAAGATAGTGCCTGAACATGCTGGGTTCACGTGCGGCTGGAATCCGATTCTTTGAGTGACCAAAGATGCACGGTCACACGGATTTGTGCGACCAAATAGGTTTACTAAATTGGAGCGAGGAGACGTATTTCGCTCTTCACTTCTCAGTTATCAACTCGGTTTGATTATACTAGTATACAGTATCTGTTTCGTTTCCCTGGAACTGCAATACTGCATTTTGATGGATGAACGAAACTAGCTATAGCATCGGCCAATCGGGGACGTAACATACATACAGAGACACAGGCAGAGTCCGGATGAGATAACAACAGGTCAAGCGACTGGAATTTTGCGGCAGGCGCTGAGCACGTCGTCCAAAGGAGCTTGGTCGCCTGTGCCTTGGTCTCTCCACGAGTATAGCAACTCATTCCCTCTGAACACGAACATTCCACCCTGGAGAGAGAAACGAGAAACGAGCAGCGATTGAGATCCTTCAGTATTTCAGGTTATGGATGCAGGCACACCGTAGAGTGCAGACGGACTTTAACGGCTCAACCTGCTGCAGGACGCCGGCGAGGTCGGCGGGCGTGGCTTCCATCGTGTAGTTCTCGCTTGCCTTCTTGATGTAGTCGAGCCTCGAATATATCTTTGCCTTCATATACAGAATCAGACGCAGCATAAGCCATGTCACCAGTGCGCCCATTGGAAGAGGTGCACCAACGGCAGCAAAGACGAGGAGCAGTGCTCACTGCTCAACTGAAAACGATGATGCGTAGTTTTTACTTACATAGCTGGGTTCAAGAACGTCCGACCCAAACCATGCTAGAGTCCAAGCACGCTGTAAGCCTGAAAGAATGAGTTGCCACTTCAGTGCAGTCATACACAGAGGATTGCAAACCATGCTCTCCAAAAGTTGAGATAAATTTGCAGTGTATCGTCAGTCACCTTACGATCGGGGTCTGCGTACAAGGAGTCCGTAGGAAATGGCAGCTGCAATGCGCACTCATTCAGAGAATCAGATATTCAGTTTTCGGCAGGGTTCAGCTTCAGCCACTTGTGCAATTGCACCATCACGCAGCAAAGGGCAGAGCATATTCAATAAGAGGCCACTTACCCGGTCGGCGAGGATGCGAGCTTTCTCTGGTGTCGGCGAGGATGCGAGCTTTCTCTGGTGTTCCGACTGTTGGGAATATGTACTAAAGCTAATTATGTATATGATGATATTTTAATTGTATCCATGATTAATAAAATATTTAATGAATATTTATTAAAGACAACTTGTATTGATTAGCAATTATGTAAATTATTTTGTGAAACTCTTTACTTGCATGGTTATTCTAAAATTGTTCCTGCTCGGCGTTCTTTTGAGAACACATTTGAATATTAGACCAGCACATGTATTATTTGATGGCTATGTTTCACAAATCATGTACATAGAGATGTCAAACTAATAATATGGGCACATGAGAGACATGTAGGCTGGACTGACCCGACATGAGAAAGTCTCTATTCACGTCATGTACGTTATGTCCTTAGACCTAAGATTGTGGTATGTACTCAAGATGTGAAACGGCCTACTTAGGGACTATCAAACGTTGCTCTGTAACTGTGTAGTTATAAAGGTGGTCTTCGGGTGGTCGGAAAGCATGCTATGAGACATAGACAATCAAGATGGAATTTGCCCCTCTCTACGCGAGAGATATCACTGGATGACTCAAGTGATTGGATCAACAAATGCATGGCCGTGCCTAGGTTAAGTGTTAATCCACGAGTTGAACCATATATCGAGTGGCAAAGGGAATAACTTGTATGTGGTCGTAGTGGTTCATCTGATATGATCTTTGCGTATGTATATGAGTTATCATGCCTTGCTAGAGGCCGCTGTCAACTATTGGGCGAGTAGGAGTACTCGGCCTATGTCAATGTGTGCGTGAACCCATAGGGTCGCACGCTTAAGGGTTAGAAGCCTAATTCGGGTTGGACCCAAATTAGACAAGGCTTAGGGTTACTAATGGGCCTCCAACTCTTGAGATCATTGGGGACGCCTATATAAGCAAGGGGTAAGGGCGCGGTTAGGGAGATACTCCTTTGGTAGCCGCCGTCACCCTCCCCATGCTCGCGCCTTCTGCTCCTCGCGGACCTAGCAGTCCGGAGGCGCATCGCTTCTTCTCTGCACGTGTGGGATTCCTCGGAGGTGCTGCATCTAGAGCACTGGGATGAACCGCACGAGAGGATTGAGGTGACGGACGACCACGCAACTGCACTGCCTGTTGCAACGCATACGACTACATCGAGTCGTCTTCCGCTGCACCTGCGCGTCTAGTGGTAATCCCGTATCCTGTAACTAGCAGTAGATCCTGTTTTATGAGGTCAAAAAGTTTTGTTTTCTGGCTAGCGTAGCACCCTCATAACCCTTCAGTGGTATTAGCTCTATTACTGCCTCGTTATAGGTTTGGTTTTGTGCATATGGTGATATGCGTGGTTGTAGATGAGTCTCTAACCTTGGTTCGTCATCTTGCCGTGTTGGTCTTCAAATGATCTACTCGTACCGGTCGGAGTTCTGCCATTCGAGTTAAGTGATTTATGTAAATCCATTCATGGCGAGTTAGAGATCAATCAGATTGATCGAATTGAATCCTAGGTCAAGTGCCAAGCGCATATGATGCGCGGCGATGGTAGATGGAATTTACTGTCGGGCGCCGATTTAGCGAGAAAAGTGTTGTTCGGTAAAACAACCGTAACTTTTGAACCGTAACTCGGATTGAGACAAACTCTAAACAAAAATCATAGAGAACGAAATTACTGGTTCTCTTCCGCTTTGCCACATTCGATGAAATTAGAATTGCGAAATAAGGCTTGGAAAATAGAGTTTTCTGCGTTGCAAGATTAGACGTCGGATTTGGATAACTCTGTTTTGCAGGTATTGATGACTGGTATAGCCCTTATATGTATGTGATGCATGTATGTATTTAATTCATGGCTTGCATGTCATGAGGACAATATGGGCAGGAGCCACATACATATTGTCAAAATTAATGTAATGGCCTACGTGCCAATCTGTGATGATCTATCCGCGACTATGTAATTTCATTTTACTTGCGCTAATAGTAGCTAGTCTTGGCGAAATCATCACTGAAGGATGGCTTACTCGAATCATGGAGATGGAGATTACCGTGATGCATAGATTGATGGAGATGGAGATCCCCAAAGGAATAATGGGCTATACCAAGTCATGTCTGTGTTATGCCGTTCTTACTATGTTCTACTTTCATATGCTATTATGTTTTTGTCTACCATGAGTGCGGTAGTGAAGTAGAACGATCCCTCAGAAATATTTAAGTTGAATGTTTCCCCAAACCTTGCACTGTCATAAGTCTTGTACAATCAGTGGTGGGTCTATGAAATTAGGGTGCCACTGGTTTTCCTCGACTAGGCAGGTTCGTATCGTATACTTACTACAAGAAGGTTTAGTTACTTAAACAAGGTCATCCTAACGGTTAGGGACCTTGGAGCATGGGTAGGTTGAGCGTAGCATAGAGATGCTGCCCAACAACGAGAGTTATATGTGATAGGATTAGCAAGGTGTTGCTTACCGATCTACCATGTCTTCTAGCGGTGATGCTAAAGCTCACTAGTTGACTTGTTAGTTGTGGGTCTAGCATCACTAAGTATCAATTGAGGGATATTAATTTTAGTGGGAGTAGATTTTATTTTGATATAATTTACTCCTTCATGGATACATTGTCTTAGTATTTTGCGTTACTTTTGTTGTAGATGGCTGCTCGCAATCAACCATTTTCTTTGCGTACAATTCTTGAGAAAGATAAGTTGAATGGAATAAATTATGCAGATTGGATCCGCAATCTAAGAATTGTTCTCAGGGCTAAGAAAAAGAAAGATATTCTAGACACCCCATTACCAGTTGAGCCTGAGGAGAGTGCTCCTGCTGCTGAGAAAAATGCTTACAAGAAAGCATGTGATGCGGATCTCGAAGTGAGTTGCCTCATGTTTGCTTGTATGGAGCCTGATCTGCAGATGCAGTTCGACAATAATCATTCAGCGAACGATATGATCGTGGCACTTGAAGATATGTTCCAAACTCAAGCGCGGACTGAAAGGTTCAATGTCTCTATAGCGCTTACAGAAACCAAGCTAGCAGAGGGCGCAGCTGTTGGTCCACATGTAATCAAGATGGTTGGTTACACTCAGAGGTTGGAGAAGCTAGGCTTTCCAATTGGCCAAGAGTTGGCAACTAATTTCATTCTTTCGTCTCTTCCACCTAGTTATGGAAACTTCATCTCGAACTACCATATGCATGGGACGGAGAAGGGCTTGAATGAATGAACTATGTGGCATGCTGAAAATAGCAGAGGCTGACATCAAGAAAGCAGGAGGTGGCCAAGTGTTGGCAGTTCAAAACAGGCCTAACTTTACGAGAAGGAAGGGTAATTGGAAGAAGAAGGGCAAGGCTAAAGATGAGATCTCTAAGCCAAACCAATCGTCTTCCAAGGATGAACCACCTACAAAGAATGATGAATGCTTTCATTGTAAGGGGAAAGGTCACTGGAAGAGGAACTGCAAGGTGTACTTGGCGTCCTTAAAGAAGGATGGCGGTAGTAAAGGTATTCCCGTTCATATACTTGTTGTTCATGTTACAGACATTTTCCTCGCTAACTCTTTTATCAATTCTTTGGTATTTGATACCGGATCGGTTGCTCATATTTACAATACGATGCAGGGAATGATAAGAAGTAGAAGCGTGGAGAAAGGAGAAGTTAATTTCCATGTGGGCAATAATGCAAGAGTTGCTGCATTGAACGTCGGGACAATGCAACTTTCCTTGCCGTCAGGATTTATTTTGGAATTGAATAATTGTTATTTTGTTCCTAGTTTAAGTCGAAACATTATGTCACCTTCATGTTTGATGAAGGATGGTTATTCATTTGCGAGTAAAGACAATGGTTGTGTGATCTCAAAGAATGATGTGTTTGTGGCTTTTGCATCCATTGTGAATGGGTTATTTATATTAAATCTTGATGAGGCACCTGTCTGTAATGTTAGTGCTAAAGGGCCTCGGCTTAATGAGTTAAGTCCTACCTATATGTGGTATTGTCGCTTGGGTCATATAAGTGAGAATAGCATGAAGAGGATCCATGATGATGGTCTTCTAAATTCGTTTGATTTTGAATCATACGAGACATGTGAGGCTTGCATGCTAGACAAGATGACCAAGGCACCATTCAAAGGAGTTCCTGAGAGGGCATCCGACTTGTTAGAACTTGTACATACTGATGTATGTGGACCAATGAGCACGACTGCTAGAGGTGAATTTCAATACTTCATAACTTTTACTGATGACTTTAGTAGATATGGATATGTATACCTAATGAAGCATAAGTCTGAAACATTTGAAAAGTTCAAAGAATTTCAGAATAAAGTAGAGAATCAATGTGGCAAGAAGATCAAGGCCTTGCGATCTGATCATGGAGGCAAATATCTAAGTCATGAGTTTAGCAATCATCTTAAGAGTTGTGGAATTATTCCACAGCATAGCCACCCGGAACACCTCAGAGAAACGGCGTGTCTAAGCGATGTAATCGGACCTTGTTGGACATGGTTCGGTATATGATGAGCCAGTCGGACCTACCTTTATCATTTTGGGGATACGCTCTAAAAACAGCCGCTTTCACATTAAATAGGGTACCATCTAAGTCCGTAGTTAAGACACCGTATGAGATGTGGACTCGTAAGAGCCCCAGTTTGTCTTTTTCGAAAATTTGGGGTTGTGAAGTTTATGTTAAATGACTTATATCAGATAAACTAACACCCAAATTGGACAAGTGCTTTTTCGTGGGATATCTGAAGGAAACTTTAGGGTATTATGTCTATAACCGGTCAGAGGGAAAAGTGTTTGTTACTCGAAATGGTGTTTTCTTAGAGAAAGAGTTTCTCAAAACAGAAAAGAATGGACAAAAGGTGTATCTTGAAGAAGTTCAAGATGAGTCAGTAGGGACTGACTCTACGAGTGATGCTAATGTAGCAGAGCAAGTTGAGACACTCGTGGCAGTGAAGACACCGCCACAACCACGAAGATCAGCGAGACTTCACGCATTGCGTGGGGATTTGTTATTGTTAGACGATGATGAACCCGCGGATTATGCGGAAGCTATGATGAATCCAAATTCTGAGAAATGGCAAAGTGCCATGAGATCCGAGATAGATTCCATAGGAGACAATCAAGTTTGGACTTGGTTGACCCGCCTGATGGGGTTAGACCCATTGAGTGCAAATGGATCTTCAAGAAGAAGGATATGGACAGAAATGTTCACATCTATAAAGCTCGACTTGTCGCAAAGGGTTTTTGGCAAGTTCAAGGGGTTGACTACGACGAGACATTCTCGCCGGTAGTGATGCTTAAATCTATCTGGATCATTCTAGCAATTGCTGCATATGTCGATTATGAGATATGGCAGATGGATGTTAAAACAGCCTTTCTAAATGGGTATTTAGAAGAGGACGTGTATATGATATAGCCCGAAGGTTTTGTTGATCCTAAAAATGCTGGAAAGATATGCAAGCTTAAGAAATATATTTATGGGTTAAAGCAAGCATCTCGGAGTTGGAATCTTCGTTTTGATGAGGTCGTCAAAGGGTTTGGCTTCCGTCAGAATGAAGAAGAAACTTGTCTTTACAAGAAGCAAAGTGGGAGCGTTGTTGTGTTTCTGATCTTGTATGTGGATGACATACTATTGATTGAGAATAATATTCCTATGTTGCAATCTATAAATACTTCACTAAATAATAGTTTTTCTATGAAGGATTTAGGAGAAGCAACATACATCTTGGGCATTAAGATCTATAGAGATAGGTCGAGAAGGCTGATAGGATTAAGACAGGGTACTTACTTGACAAGATGTTGAAGAGGTTCAACATGGAACAGTCCAAGAAAGGGTTCTTGCCTATGTCACATGGTGTGCGCTACAGTGATAAGCAGTGTCCTTCCACTGATGCTGAGCGCAACCGCATGATTAAGGTTCCATACGCTTCGACAGTTGGTTCCATCATGTACGCCATGATATGTACTCGTCCAGATGTAGCCTATGCTCTAAGTGTTGCGAGCAAGTATCAAGCCAATCCTGGTGAGAGTCACTGGACATTGGTTAAAAACATTCTTAAGTACTTACGAAGGACTAAGGATGTGTTCCTAATATATGGAGGTCAGGAGGAGCTCGTTGTAAACGGTTACACCGATGCTAGCTTCCAAATCGGCGGGGATGATTCACTATCTCAATCAGGTTTTGTGTTCACAATAAATGGTGGTGCAGTTAGCTAGAAAAGTTCCAAGCAGGAGACGATGTCTGATTCTACAGCAGAAGCCGAGTACATTGCAGCTTTTGGCGCTGCAAAGGATGGTGTTTGGTTGAGGAGGTTCCTCATTGAGCTTGGTGTGTTTTCGAATACGTCGGGCCCATTGAATTTACATTATGATAACAATGGGGCGATTGCACAGGCTAAGCAGCCTAGGGATCACCAGAAGAACAAACATGTACTCGGGAAGTTTCATCTCATTCGAGAGTTTATGAAACGAGAAGAGATCAAATTGTGCAAAATACATACGGATTTGAATGTAGCAGATCCTTCGACAAAGGCTCTTCCACAGCCTAAGCATGAGGCGCACATGAGGTCTATGGGGATTAGACATCTAAGAGATTAACTCTAGTGCAAGTGGGAGACTGTTGGGAATATGCCCTAGAGCTAATCATATAGATGATGATATTCCGATTGTATCCATGATTAATAAAATGTTCATTGAATATCCATTAAAGACAACTTGTATTGATTAGAAATTACGTGAATTATTTTGTGAAACTCTTTACTTGTATGGTTATCCTAAAGTTGTCCCTGGTCGGCGTTCTTGTGAGAACACACTTGAATATTAGACCAGCACATGTATTAGTTGATGACTATGTTTCACAAGTCATGGACATGGAGATGTCAAACTAATAATGTGGGCACATGTGAGACATGTAGGATGGACTAACCCGACATAAGAAAGTCTTTATTCACATCATGTACGTTATGTCCTTCGACTTGAGATTGTGGTATGTACTCAAGATGTGAAACGGCCTACTTAGGGACTATCAAACGCTACTCCGTAACTGGGTAGTTATAAAGGTGGTCGTCGGGTGGTCGGGAAGCATGCTATGAGACATAGACAATCAAGATGGAATTTGCCCCTCTCTATGCGAGAGAGATATCACTGGATCACTCAAGTGATTGGATCAATAAATGCATGGTCGTGCTTGGGTTAAGTGTTAACCCACGAGTTGAACCATATATCGAGTGGCAAAGGGAATAACTTGTATGTGGTCGTAGTGGTTCGTCTCATATGATCTTTGCGTATGCATATGAGTTGTCACGCCTTGCTAGACGCCGCTGTCAACTATTGGGCGAGTAGGAGTACTCAACCCATGTCAATGTGTGCGTGAATCCATAGAGTCGCACGCTTAAGGGGCTGGAAGCCTAATTTGGGTTGGACCCGAATTAGACAAGGCTTAAGGTTACTAATGGGCCTCCAACTCGTGAGATCATTGGGGACGCCTATATAAGCAAGGGATAAGGGCGCGGTCAGGGAGATACGCCTTTGGCATCCGCCGTCGCCCTCCCCACGCTCGCGCCTTCTGCTCCTCGTGGATTTAGCAGTCCGGAGGCCCATCGCTTCTTCCCTACACGTGTGGGATTCCTCGGAGGTGCTGCATCTGGAGCACTGGGATGAACCGTGCGGGAGGATTGAGGTGACGAACGACCACGCAACTGCACTTCCTGCTGCGACGTGGACAACTACATCGAGTCGTCTTCCTCTGCACCTGCGCGTCTAGTGGTAATTCCATAACCTGTAACTAGCAGTAGATTCTGGTTTATGAGGTCAAAAAGTTTTATTTTTTGGCTAGCGTAGCACCCTCATAACCCTTCATCGACGCCGATGGCCATCAGTTTAGCCCCCACCAATTCGAACTTGTCCATGGAGTCCTTGAGAACAGAGGCCAACTCCCAGTTGTGGAAAATGGACAGGGCCAAAGCTTACTCGTGAGCAACAACCAATTGCAGCCAACGAAGAACGAACAAGGAACCATGTCTCGATCTCCTCACCAGCAGAAGCACCCAAAGTGCCTCAGCAGCGCAACCACGGCCACCCCCTGCGCGCACAAGGCGGCGTCAGCGTACGACGACACGGAAGGCAAGGGCATCGCTGTGACGATCACTGACCGGCATATGCCCAGATGGAGGAAGAGAGTACCTCGGTGGAGTCCCACAGGTCCGTCAGCGCCACAGCGTTGCCTGTCCCCGTGGCTAGGACGGAGATGCCGCCGAGAGCGTCCCACGCGGGCGCGCCGGTGTCTAGAGCCAAGCCGGGGGAGGAGGCTGAGGCTCCCGCTGTGGCGGGGGCCGTTAAGGAGCGGAGACTGACGCGCCCTCCTCCGCACAACGGAGAGGTGCGCGCCGCTGACACGTGGACAGGGCGAGGGTTACATGCGCTGGGAGTGATCAGCGGCGCCAGCGCGCGCGAGAGCGAGATGGCCGTCGCCATGGAGAAATTGTTGTGGTCCATGCGCGGAGCCGCAGACGCACTTGCCGACTGCCGAGTTGAGGCCTGGTCAGGAGCGCGCGCATGCGAGTGTGGTGAGCCACTGGGAATTGGCCGTCTGGGACGGGCGGACGGTGACAGCGACGGCGAGTGAGCGACGGAGCGAGTGGCTCCTGGTGCTCATCGGGGAGGCCGCGTGGTGCTGCTTCGGCGTCTAGTTTTTCGAGTTGGTCCTGGGACCTAGGTGCGTGCGGATCAGCGGTTTTACCTTTTTTTGAGAAAACTCAACTTTATTAACTGGTGTGAGAATACGAATTACATACACCCTCCTGCGGACTGATAAGCCAGACATGTCTACCTACTGTCTTATATAAGGAGCCTTTCGCTAGTCTATGAGCATCCCCATTAGATATTCGACCTTCATGGACGAACTCCACTGAAGTAAAGCTTCCTACTCGCGCCTTGATCTCCTGAACCACCTGGCCATAAGGTCCAAAGCCTGCGCCTCGGATGTTTCTAACAACTGTGATATTATCACAAGCTACCCTGAATTTTTGCAGCATTAAATCCATTGCCAAAGCTAGGCTTTCTCTACACACCACCGCCTCCATAATTTCAAGATCAAAGTGCCTTCAGTTATCACCACCGAAGCCCCCACAAACCTGCCCAAGGAGTCTCCTGCCACTGTCGAAGCTGATGCCTTGCTCGAGTTCTTGGATATGGCAGCATCGACGTTTATTTTAATGAAGCCCACTGGTGGAGGGATCCATGGAGCCTGCTGTACATTCTGGCGTTGATGACAAACCCCCGGAGGTGTTGCTTGTTTCGCAAGTTCTAGATCTGACAAGAAGCTCTTAACAAAACAGTGCGTGGATAGAGGACTTTGAAACGAGTTCTCATATACAGCTTGCCTCTTCGCGTACCAAATTGCCCATAAAGTAACTAGCACCCGTGTAAGATCTTCATGCTTCAAGGTAGTTATTATAGTATGTAACCAACCTCGACCATTCTCAACTGGTATCCTCCCTTTCCAAAGCCCATACACACTTCGCCATATGATAGTCAATCAACGAGTGTTTCCATGAGTCCACAACTACGCAAATTGCACAAGTGCTTTGCGCCTTCATGTTTCTATAATGCAATACATCTCCCGAGGGAAGAGATTGTCTAGCTAATCTCCATAGGAACACTTTCGTTACATGCCACAGCGCTGTCCATTCTTTCTCATCTTTCGTAATGTTTGATCTTCCTGCAACACTGTTAGAGCAGGCCGTCATATTATTTTTCCTAAGTACTAGCATCCTGTAAGCTGAACGGACTGTGAAAATATCATTTTTCTCATAGTGCCAGGCCCAGAAGCCATTTTGCCTCTAAGTGCTCAAAGGAATATTAACAATTGCTTCCCTATCCATGGGAGCAAAAAACTCACATAGCTTTTGCATATGAAATAATCGTGGGGTCAGCGGTTTTACCTGGGCCGATCGATGAGAAAGCTGGATGCCTGCGGATCAGTGGTTTTACCTGGGCCGATGGATGACCAAGCCGGATGCCGACGTGAATCTATACAGACACGGCCCACTAAAATGGCATGTTTGGGTCGACTGTGGGCTTGCCTGCAAGCCCTGTCGAATTTTCTCGCACCCTGTTTAAGGGGCTGGATGTAATAATTGAACTATGAATGAAATCCAACCCTTTGTCCCTTTCTCAAAAAAAAAAACCGTCATCCTATCATTCACATTTGATAGATAAAAAGATCCCCTCAAAAAAATTACTTTTGATAAAGAAAACTAAAAAATATTCTCAATTCACGTTGGGTTGTTCAAGATTGAATAGTTCTAATTTCTAAGTCTGGCCAAGTTATATAAAAAATAATGTTTAATGGTACAAATTTTGTGTCGTTTAGTCAATTGTTACTTATTTGATACAGTAGATATTAATAATATTTATTCTTTATTCTTTATTCATTATAAACTAGGTTAAGCTCGTTACAGTTTAACTTATAAAAAAATTAAATCCTTCACATTTCAAAACGAAGAGTGAAGTTCGCGTGCGCCTTTGATTTTGGCGCTGGGTTTAGGAGACGTGTGAGAATAGTTGGTCTGAGGAATTTCTCCAATCTAGATTAGGCTTTGTATTGTATCCTCAGTTATCATCTTATGACTTTTTTTTTGTGGAGGGCGACCAACTCATTTTTCTTGTTCATGTGGATTATAGCATTTTGGGGAATAAGGTGATAATACAAATCAACACATTTGTTCCGCAAGCCGACAGAAAAATAAGGTATAATAATAGCATGACTTTTTTTGCGAAGGAAAACAGAACATTAATAATTACTCAGAATGATTACACATTCCCGAGACATAATCTTTTGTGAGGTATCATAATATGAAGAATCAACTAATTTCACAAGGGATAATAGTGTTCTAGCTAGCTAGCTAGAGCTATGGATGTGGGTTATTAATGCTTGGGCAGTGGCTGTGGACTCATCGGCGATGATTCCACAAGGGATAATAGGTGGTCGAGGAGCAAGCAAGAGAATAAGCAAGACGGCGTGCTTGAACCGGTCGAAGGGAACGAGCGCACAGTGCGTTTGCACGGAGAGCAAGCAAGTAGTAGGAACTCAAGATGAGCCAGATCCACAAGATTATGATCGTACGGATGGCGGATCATTAAACATAAAAATTCTGGTGGTGGTCGTAGATCAGCATCATCCTAATCCTAATTTATAAATCTCTGTTAGCTTAGCTAAGACTCAAAAGGATTTTTTAGTGTTGTGTTCTCAAGGCAACACACACGGTACGGTACCGTAAACTAATGTACGTATGGAGAAGCACGAAGGCACATTGAGAGATGTTTTCCTTAATGCAAGTACCTAGGGAGATGTCTCCCTAGCCCTCCGTCGGTCTAACTCTAATGCTACTAAACCTAACCCCAACCATGGTGACCGTGCTATGAGCGAGGTTTTACGCTACCGACGTAGAGATCCGTAAAATGTCGAGTACTTTCAGACCGTGTATAGCTGGTGGATCCGCAGGACGGATTATCCTTTGCGTCGGCCGGTGCGCGAAACGCACCGTACGCGCACGGTGTCACGCTGCACGTGCCGCTCCCTTGGATCCTACGGATCGGCCGCGAGGAAAGCGAAAGCCGTATTGCCCCCGGTCCTCTCTAGCTGCCTCCGCCACTCGTCGAAAAGCAAAAAGAATAAAAAAAGGCGCCACGAGCACCAGAGCAAGTCTACGGTTTACTGTACGTAGAATAATGGGATGAATAGTGTATAGTACATTGTACATGTCACGCGAGTACTCTGACCCGCGCGAGTATAAGCGAACGCACGTATTTATGATATTCATATTTACAAGTTTTAAAATTTTTTAAAATTTTACACATTAATAGTACCAAATTAGATAGATATTGTCCCAAAGTTTAAGATTTAAACAACTTTTGTAAAAATTTATATGAAAAAATAAATTTCACTCATCCTGAATTTTATCCTAAATTCATATGAAAAAACAAATTTTATTCATCCTGAATTTTATCCTCTAGTGGCTGCAATTTATTTTTTCATACAAATTTTTACAAAATTGTTTGAACCTAAAATTTTAAAAACAATGTACCTCTAGTTTGGTACTATTGATGTGTAAAATTTTAAAATTTTTAAAAATATTTAGGTACTTTTAAAATAGATACCTACGCTCCTTATACTCGCGTAGTTTCCGGTATGCACGAGTACTAGTACTTGCTACTAGTAGTAGTATGCAGAAAGGCAGGAAACAATACCACATACGGTGCCATACGTAGTTGTTGCCCAAGTCTACGGGTATACTACTATTCATCAAGGGCCCACATAAGATAGAAGGCGGAGCAGTAAAGTTCCTCAAGCGGCATTATTTTACCACGCACTCATGGAGCGGTGTTCTACTAGTCAATTGCCGCTTTGCACAAATCCCAACCCCGCGGGGACCACGTAGGGACGGAAGAAGGACGAAGGCGAGCGCGACCGACCGGCACGTGTCCCCGTGTAAACAAGCCGAGATTCCCATCCCCCCTCCCCATGTGAGGGCGTGAGGCGAGGGCACGCATCATTCCTCGGCCAACGGGCTTGGGTTTGGGGGCTCCAAAGTAGGATTAAAAAGGGGTTAGTTAGCACCGCCTACAATCATGTCCTAATCCTAGGGCTTGCGTGCGTGGGAGACGAGCCAAAGACAGACCCGGCCGGCGGTTATACCCATTTCGCTAGAGCCGTTGAGATTTTATGCAGCTCGTGTGTGCTTGTGCTGCTATTAGCTATAGCGTGCAAGCCATGGACAGCTGCTTCAACTACTTTTTTTGGTTGATCATCAACAAGTTCATTCTCATCAGTTGTTGGATGATCTGATGAGCTTTCAGAAATCAGCGAGCATGCTGTGCTGGCCACGCAAAGTACAATTAATGATGGGGCCGGGTTGCGATCATATGAGAGATCGAGGAAACTAGAGCTAAGCTAGTAGTGTGTCTGCTTGGATCAAGTGGTCAAAGCTTACACTTGTTTGGATCGGATTCGGATGGGTTCATGCGTATCACACGCTCTATATGTTTTTTTATTTCTTTATTATGTCACTCATGGTTGTGATCTGTGATTCAGATTCATTACGACTTTGAGACAACTAGCAAGTGTAGCCATATTATATGCCGCAGTACATATTTTGTTTTCTTTAAATAAATGATCAGGAGGGGGTTCTGAGTTCTGAAGATGCAAAGAAGTTTGGGCAGCACAGCACTTATTTAAAGAGAAAATTCACGTTGGCCACGAAGCGGCCTCACGCTATCCACGTCGTCCAAAATTTTCTTGGCCCTCGGATCCTCAATCCAACGGTGTTGCTGCCTCCTTTGATGTCATATATATACAGGTAACCCTAGCTCCCTCTCTTGCCATCCCTCACCTCCTCTCTCTCTTCCTCCCTCTCTCTCCCTCTGCGGCGGCGGCGCGGCCAGACGTGGGCGCGGCCGGCCCGGCAGCGCGGCGGCGCGACCAGGCGCGGGCGCGGCCAGCTGTGACAGAACCGACCAATTTATTAGAGCACAAGCACATAATTCACCATTAGTGCGGCAAACTATATGATTGAGACCTAATAAACCCGGTAGTCATACCGAAATCTCGAAGGATTTCAAACTTTTTCGGCACGACCAAGATCGTAATAGTTTAGCGTTCCCATTCACAAGTACATAGTTCGCACATAGTTTAAATCATCGGAGTACGAATAAAGTTATTACAACCCAAGTTCAAATTTCAAAATAAGCGGAAGCAATTTAGTTTAAATCCACACACGCACTTAGTTTAAATACAGTGCCAGTCCCTTGGTCAACATCCAGCAAAAGCATCAAGTAGAGAGGAGTGACCATGCCCAAGGTCTAGTCATCTCCCAAAGCGGGATAGAAGCAGTTCTGACAATAGCCATAAAACATCTCACCATCTGCAAAAACATGGAAAATAAAACCCTGAGTACGAGAATGTACTCAGCTAGACTTACCCGTCATAAACTAAAATAAAGTGACTCCAAGGAGTATGCAAAGCTGTATAAGTAGGATAGCTGACTCATTTAATTGCGAAAAAGCTTGCATTAAGAAATAATTAATAAGAACCTTCTAGCAATGTATTTTAATCTGATTAACCTTATCCTGCTACATTAGCACCTGTACTAAACAAGCATGGTAATAATTATTCGACAAGAAAGTAACCATTTTCGGTTGAGTATCTTCAATCTCAACAGCTCAACCATCTCATCTCTTGTTCAAGTTCTTACTACGATGCCGCTGCTCAAGTCAAGTGTTCACTGTCCAGGAACGATGGCGATTATAATCGATTACTAACTAGCTGGCGGGTATTCCTCACATAAACCACACTCACCCGCTAAGGTGAGCTACAGATCACCGACATTCAATTCAGGAAAAGTGCGGGATTAACAGGTACCATCGTATCCAGGAACCGCCCGGCTGCCTTATTCAGGGCGACCCTGACCTCGGACTTACTCTCCGCGTAACCTGTGGTCCCCCATCTTCACCAATACGATGCGTACAGCAGGTCGACTCCCGGCCCAAATAAAAATTAGGCTTCGCGGTCGGAACAACTTATCCTTCCAGCTAAATGTGAGGCATAAATTCAATATGACTTGAGGACGTACAACGGACGGGGTCCTAGTACGACACAGACGGGATAACCACACCAAACCTCCAGTTCAGTCTCAACACCGATCCCGCCCGGTCTCGATTTATTATCTCCACATGGTTATCCAAGATAACAATATATTCAACCATTCCAAGTCACCACCTATAACTCGCGGATGACAGGAAATCACCCGACTTCTACCGATCTAGTTAAGCAGGGCTAAGCATATATTCGTACCTGAACCTAACAGGGTTGAAGGATAAACAGTGGCAAGAAATATAAGTAATGCAGCAACGGTATAAAACAATGCCTATAACTTAATGCAGCAAACAAGTAAAGGACTCAAGTTAGATATTTTGCAAACCACAGGGAGAATGCTCCGGGGCTTGCCTTTCAGGAAAGAGCTTGGCTGGTGGTCGGGATACTCCGGAAGATCAACTTCGGGATCCTCTTCTGCTGCTACTTTCCGCACCAAAGCTTCCTGCTGGCCTTCCTCTGCTTGTGCTCCGGGAACTACCGTTTCGAGCTCTGACGATCCTGTATGATGCATAGTGCGTATGAGTACCGTGCATACATATAAATATAATGCTGATGGTGATGGTGAATGAATGCTCAGCTAAGATGAATGATATGATATTTGAAAATACGTATGATAAGCACATGTCATCTGCATTCTCTTCTACCGACAACTCTCCAAATAGGCCTCGCATTACAATTTACTCGCACACTATAAGAAATTATAAACAACCATTGTTTCGCACACTACACTCTACTGAACCAAAACCAATAGCAGATTACACATATCATAAATAGCATAAAAAATATTTTTACACACATGAAATGATAACTTTAAAGCATATTTATAATTAAAAGAAATCAGGGTATAACTATAACATGACTTTAGACTACTCAGAAAATTCTATAAAATTACGGGAGCTTAATCATACCAAATAAAGACTACCATAAAAATTTCAAGTCAAAACAGTAAGTACTTTATCCTACACAAAAATGACAAGGCAGCATAATTTCAGGGGCATAAAATACTTTGTACATAAAAGTATGTCAAACAACAGATCTCAGAACATCCTTAGCTTTAGATTGATATAAAAACACTCTCCAAAAAGTTTCATGCACAAATTCCTTATATATTATTTATTATAAATTATTTATCATCACATGGAAATAGGCACCATAACTAGACAGAGCAAACTTTCCACATGATATAACCTCATAACATTTTTCACAGATAGAGCATGATATAAGAAGACTAACAAACTTGGTCTCACATTTTTCTGAGCAACAGAGAATTACTTATGCATTTCCTAAGATAAAAGCAATTAATAGAGATAAATAAAGCTATATAGAAAAGTTTCACAAATTCCACATTTCATATTTTTCATGCATAGATCATCTCATAAGAAAAATACTGCAAGTTGAACCAACTCATTTGGATGAAAAATGAACAAGTTATGAATTTTCAAAGGTTTAAACAAAATCTGAAAACAGTTTTGAAAAAGAAAAAGGAAAAACACTTTGCACCGGGGACCCTGAGGTTTTCAGAAACTAACCGAGCCCTAAAAAGAAATACTCTGTGTCTGGCAATCTTGCACTCAAGTCCGGTAAAAAGAATAGAATCGTGCCCGAGGTCCACGCGGCGGGGGATGGTCGTCGGCGTCGGGATTCCTCGCCGACGGCGAGGTCTCCGGCCGAGCCACGGTTACCAAAAGACTCAGCTCGTCAAAGCGGGCACATTGGTGTAAAAGATGTAAACTAGGAGCGAGGTTTCAACCGACGGTCCTGCGCGGCGGCGGACGGCGGCGAGGGTTGGCGGTGCGCCGGCCATCTTGGGCCACGGCGGGGCAAACGGACTAGTCTATCAGCTCTAGCAGACCAAGACGGTTTAGATGGACTAGACAAAGTGATGAATGAACGGCCAGAGCAACGTCGGCAAGGTACGCCGGCGAGCGGCGGCGCGAATCCGCGACGGCGGATGGCCAAATTCGCCGGGCTCGAACCCTAATCGGCATCATGAACTACACCAATCGACCCTACTCGAGCAGACGGACCCGATACGCTAGCCAATTGAGGGAGAGAGAGATTGCTGGGCACAGCGGACCGCGTGGCGGTCGGGCGTCCATGACCGGCGAAGGGGAAGATGGTCGATTCGACCTCTACCTTGGGTCTCGGTGGCAGGAAAGGTGCGCAGGGAGTGGCTCGCGTCGAGGCGGAGCTTCGGGCGAGTCCTGGGCAAAAAGTATTCAGGCTACGGGGTGCGGTGGCGGTGCAAGCTCTCGGCGGCGGCAATGGCGGGGCGACGTCCGCTTGCTCGGGCTCTGGTGGAAGAGGAGGGGCAAGAGCGCGTCTGGTGGCGGAGAAGAGAGGGAGGGAGAGACTGACGCGGTCGGGGCGGCTCGAAATGGCCGCTCGGGCTCGGACCGAGGCAGCCCGGCGTCGGAGCTCGTCGAGCGCGTGGCGCTCATGCGGGCAGAGCGAGGGCGCGTGGGCGAGCTGTGGGGCCAGGCGAGCGCGGCGCGCGGGATCGGTGTGCGGCGCTCGGGTGCGGGGGCGGAACAGCGGGCAGCGGCAGCGGCCCGGCGTACGGACGCCACGCGGCCGGCGTCGGCGCGGACAGCGTCGCGAGGAAGAAGAAGAGAGGAGGAAGAAGAGACTGTTCGGTGGGTCCCACTGCGCCAAGATTCGTGCAGACTTGATGAACCCCATATTTTCCAAAATAATCCGAATTTTGAAAAACTCATAAAAGATGAAATGTTCCTTTTGAGGAGTAGAACATTTCACTTTTAAACATCAAAACCTAATTCTGCCTAGAATTTGAATTTCAAAAATGGGGATTTAAAATTAAAAGAAAATCAATTTTTACAAACTGTTTTTGATATTTTTGACCCACTTTCAAGCTTTTTCATGAAATGACCCCAAAATAAGTTTTGCTCCAAATAATTTTCTCTACAAACTTCATTTAACACTCAACCCCAAACAATCAACCTTTCACATAGTTCTAGTTCAAGTCAAGGTAAACACATATTTCAAATTATCATTTTATGTAAAATAATTGACTATGCAAATGAGATGGTCATGCTCATGATGTGCAAGATAATGCATGCTTAACACCAGGGTGTTACAGCCAGCCCGGCGGCGAGTGGCCCTCCCCGGCGCGACGGTGGCGGCCCGGGCGAGCGGCCCTCCCCGGCACGGTGGCAGCGCGGGCGACCGCCCCACGCCCACGCGGCGAGCGGCCCTCCCCGACACGGCGGCGACGCGGCCCTCGCTGGCGGGGCCATCTAATTCGGTGGGTCTCTGGCATCCCTTGCGGCAGATGCCGCTGCCGCGTTGCTCGTCATTTGCAGGTGCTTGGCCCCGGATCCGGATTTTGACGACGGAGAGCTGAGGTGGAGGAGCACAGCGACAGTTGCAGGCGAAGTAGGCAAGGGGTCGGGGAGTGCGGTTATGAAGGCGGTGCTGACCCGAGTCTCCTACGAAGGCGACAACCCGGTCGAGCTCGCGTTGCCTGGTGGTGCATGGGTAGAAGCACAAAAAGGCGACCCGCTCTCGGAGCCTCCTGCTTTTCGATCGTTTGGCTTTCTGGTTCAGGTATACGCAACTCCTTTCTCTTCCCCTTTCACTGTTCTTGCGGTTGTGCCCTCTTGATGTGCCTTTGCTTGCTGTGGATTTGGATTGGAAAAGGGGTGAAGCGGAGGGCTGTTTTTTTTACAACATAAGCAGAGGGCTGTTGGTGTTGTGTGGCATAGATGTGGTGGACCGGAGTGGCTTTTGGTGTATGAGAAAGTCAAACGGAAGCATGAGAAACCATGGGCTAGATAGGACTAAAAGCAGTCAAGTAAATTTTTTCTTGCAGAGACTATTCAGTTATGAATTATATTATTTAAATGAGATTACATCTATATCTTTTTTTTCTTAGAAGTATTGAGATTGAATTTTTTAGTGTTGCAAATCATTTATAGAAACAATGAAGATGTTTTATTTAGGGGGTCCTGGATGGTGCCAAACTGCAAGATCCTTTGAGTGCTGTTTTTGTAACATGTCAATTATTTTATTTGTTGTATATGTACGTTCGCTCTTATAATTACAAATGATTATAGATGCCTATGATTACAGATGCATTGACTTTTTTGGCTGGCTAGAAAATCCTTGACCACCATAACTGAGTCTAAGCATGTTGATATTAGGCTTAAAGAATTTGTGGTTATTTTGGTTTGTCGCAGCTGACATTACCAAAGATCTATTGGTTGCTTTATATCAATGTGCCGTTTTATCTTGGTATGTCACAACTTTCAAACTCATGTTGATTCTGTATGCTTATTGTGCATTGGGACAGTGTGTAACCGCAAGAAGTTAAATTTGAGGAGGGCAATTTGAAGAGATGATTTTCAGAAATGCATTTACATTGGAAGGCAAAATATTTTTGATGCCAGCAAATCTATTGTAGCTCCAACTGGCTAAAGGAAAAATTAGGTATGAGAAATAAAAAAGAACTTTTCTAGACCCTTGATCACAAACGTCACTTTGTTGTTCGAGATTATATTATTGGAATGTTTGTAGGGATTGGGCTTATGTTTCTGCAAGTGTGCAATGCCTAGCAACAATATAATGGTGAGATCGATCTACCGTCCAGCTATTGGAGCTCATTGGTGTTATGTCCACCACCACTCATTGGTGTTATGTCCACCACCGTGCTAATATCTCTATGCTTCAAACATGTGTGGTAGAACTGCTGTTCTCCATTCAGGCCTCCTTTGATTTGTAGGAATTTTATAGGAAAAGTATAGGATTGGAGTTCCTATAGGAATTGGCACTGTAGTGCCCTTTGGTTGGTAGGATGGAGGCATAGAAATATTGAAGGAAAAATTCCTTCGGAAGCCATTTCATGGGAGAAACCTGGGAAAGAAAACACTCACTCTGATCTCTTTTTTTTATGACACGTGCGCGTAGGATCGAGGTAAATAGCAAGACCAAGGACAGTAAGATCGGTTTTGACTGAATGAGCGCTTCAGAATGAGATTGGATATTAGCAGACGCTTTGTTTCCTATATTTTTCCTACGTTCATCCAAACATAGGTTTCAAATAAAATTCCTATGGTTTCTATTCCTCTAGATTACATATACATTCCTATGTTTTTCCTATGGTTTTCCTGTTCCTACATTTCTTCAATCCTGCCTCCCAAAGAGGCCCTCAATCAGGTCTGCTTGCTTGTGTTAAAAGTTGCATGCTTGGGCAGGTCTAGGAGGTATGCATGCTGGTTCTTACCAGTTTGCTTTTGGTGATCAAACTTCTAGATTTTGAGTTGAATTTGTTATTTTTGTTGTTCTTTTGGGCAGGCCTAGCAACATGATGAGTTGCCAGCACTTGCTACTAGCTTTCATGACTATTAGGATCTTGAGCGAGGTGACTTTGTGTGGACTAAAATAACAGGTAGTCTGGACACTTGAGTTCTCTATCACCGAACACTGATGTAATTGGTATGCTGGTTTTCTCAGTCACCCAAAGTTATTTTGTCTTCTCTATCTTCTCTAACAGGACCTGATGTGCTTGAACAGGTCATGCAATGTGGCCGGTATGAGTCAAATGTACCTACGAGCTGGGCTCCAATCAATCTTGTCATTTGTTTTAGATGCTTAGAATTCAGTCATTTGTGTAGTTTGTTCAGTTAGTGCATCTGAAGAGAGTTGCCTTGTACTCCAGTTCATTAGGTATCCATGTCTTAACAACTTTTATCCTTTATTCATTATCACAAACTTTTTGTCAAGAGAATGTAGTGAATTAATGAATCGTTGATTGATGTAGTTCATTAGAGAATTTGTTGCCTCTTAGCCTGTACACATGCTGAAGGGAGCATTACTGATTGAACTGAACCCACCTATATGGTGATTGGACTATTTCGTCTATGCCTGGACATCTCTTATAAGCTGTATTTGTCTCTGGTATTATAATATTTAGATCAAGTTATATTTGTCTCTGGACATGTGGTATTGTAATATTTAGATCGTATCTGTTGTCTTTTCTTTGGTCATTTCTCGTGCGTATGGACGCGCGCAAATCACTAGTGTGATGAAGATGCACGAGATCGATATTGGAAAACTAGTTGTCCCTCAACAAATGCGCAAATATTAGCTTTACAATTTTTCGTCTCTCCTAAAGTGCTGTGATCGATGTTATCCCTGTTAAACAACGGATTAGCCAGCTTGTGGTTGCGTTGCCGGCTGGCATCTCCTGCACGCATGTCTAATCTAGCTAGCTAGCTTCATCGGAGCGGGTAAACAAGAAGCCCGGCAGCATCTGTTGGGTTCTCCATCCAATCCTGCAAGCTAAGCAGGACTTCTCTTTTGTTCTTTTCTTCTCCAGTCATGTCGTGCATCAACCCTTACTCACTCCGGCTAGAGCGCTACTATATACGTTAGGGCTCGCTGTTTGGTGTAAAGTATGTCTCGCGTGAACTCGAGATCTGCGACTCATTGTATGGCTACATGGAGATGCATGTCTTCTGGTTAATTAATTAGTTTACAGGGTTATTTTGAAAGTAAAAAAAAGTTCTTGGATGGCTACTTTAATTTGCAAGTGCAATTCCCTAAGCTGTTGCAAAACGAATTCTTCTTGTTTCTCACTCGATTAACAGTACGCCAAACGATAAGTTCAAAACTTGACATTCTGTTTGCTGGTACGTACTTCACCAGCGTGTCACTGGTACTTGGGTCCCGACTCCACAGGCTGGCTACATAGCAATCAATCGATGAAACTGAATACTCCTATGCGTCACTGGAGTGTTTGGGCATATCGATCGTAACTAATTAATCCAAACGCTCCAGTTTAAGCCAAAAGGATAGTATCCCACGGAACCATAATAGTAGTAGAACTATGCTATGCTGCGGACCATTGCGTGCCAAAGACAGCACAGGCAATGCACAGTGTCACCGTACAAGCTAGATCGAGGAGACCCATGCCTTACGCCTAGGGCGATAGCTAGCGAATTGGTTACTGTACAAGTCGCAGAAAAGATACGCTAGGGCTAGTTAACTAGCCCCGCTAGCGGCGCGGGTGAAACCGAGTTTTCAAACGGATAATATTAGATGGGTGAAAACGGGTGACACTGTGAAACGGGTCAGGACGGGTTTTTTTTAGACACAAATGAGTTAGGACGGGTTAGGGCGCTATGGTCACAGATTGGTGCGTACGTCATATATTAACTTGCGTGGTGACTACGGGTTAGGGCGGGTGTAGACCTTTAGGCCAATGAGATGGATCGGATCGAATGATAATTAGGACTCTTGAGATATAGATAGGGACGGGTTTGGTATGGGTTTAACCCCGTTAGCATGCGTATAGTTAACTAGTGACGCGGCTGCCGGGTGCCGGCCGCTTCCAGTTCCAGGTTCCATTTCCAAGCGCCCTTCACCTTTCTCTTTCTGTTCGTGCAGCGGACCAGCGGTGCAGGCGCAGGGCATCTCTACCGTCATCTTCCCAGTCCCAGGCCCCCCGCCTTGCCACCACCTGCAGCATAGATCGGTCAGCACGTAAGCCCATTTGGCACTTGGGTACTTACGCATGCAAGAGTAATTGCTGAGGACAAATGTTGGTACGTGTCTTAAGTAACGTCCGCTATCTTTGTACACTGAGCAGGTCCCGGCGGGCGGGTGTTTGCACACGTACTCTGATCGAGCAGGACCAGGTCCCAGATGCACGATCGAGTTGCACGGACGGAGAAGAGAAACCCGGTCACCCGGGTTCCCATGCGTGCGGGAGCGGGAGCTAGACAAAAAGCGCGGACATGTGCATGGGGCCGCGCGTGCGGCAGCGGCATCGGAATGATGGAGGAGAGGACGTAGGTTTCGGTGTCGGATTAAGCTAACCGCCGATCCATCCAAACGGCGTGGCGACCCCAAGACGCTAGCGGTCTGCAACTGCGAGGCGAGGTAGCATGGTAGGGCGGCGTGGTTTGCAAGCCACGACGACGACGCTGCGCGTGCAGGAAAACCGAGGCGCGCGGGTGCTCCGGCCATGGCCGCTCACGGCCACTACGCAGCACAGCCTTTCACACGACGAGGCCGTAGAGGGGTAGTACAATAAGCGGCGGTTATTACGAGCAAATTAGCGTGCCCGGTCGCGTGTGTAAACTACTCCCGCCCACCAGAATGCTATTTTTTTTCCAGACCGGAGATATAGCCCGTTTTTCATTAAGTAGAAGAGAATGGTCAATAGATCTACACATAGTTGATACAAGAGGATTCGCAGGTAATCCACGGATTACCAACGAAAACCTCAACACAAACACAAAGCAAGAAACATGAGGTGAGGACCCTCCACCTAACAACCCCAGAAAGCTACACCTAATACAAACTCAACACCTAGTCAGCCAGCAAAGTTCGGAGCCATAGCTGAAAAGAATTTCCGACGGCGAAGCATCCGTCGAAGCCAACCTCGGCAGCAAAGCATCTGCCCGAAAGACGATACCCTCGGTGGCAAAGCATCCACCGGAACCAGCACAGCGGCAAAGCATCCGCCAGAGACGACCGCGACCTTGGCGGCGACACGCCCGCCGGAAACGCGACAACAGAACACAAAAACTCCTTCGAGTCACTAAGGCCAAAACCTATAGGACCACGGGCGAGGAGGACTTACCTAACAAGCACCGGCGGCAAAGCATCCGCCCAAACAACGAACCCCTCGGCGGAAAAGCATCCGCCGAAAACACCTCGGTGGCAAAACATCCACCGGCACAGCCACGGCTACAACTACAACAAACACTAGCTAGGCAAACCAGGCGAGGAGAAACATGACGCACAAAAAGGTGCAGCAAAATGACCAAGACAACGACGATGGAGGAGCCACGGGCCGTAGAGGTTCTTCAGCGACGCCTTCACGAAGGGTGTGACGCCGAGGACGCCACCGTTGCTGGCCTTAGAGAACTAAGGCGGGGCTTTCGCCCAGAAACCGGCGCCGATGACCGGAGCACAAAACTCGAAGACGACGCCTTCAGGAAGGAAGTGGCGCCACAAGACGTCACCGTCGTCCGCCCGAACACCGTCGGGCTGGGCTTTCGCCTGGAGCTCCGTGCATCCGAGTCGCACACGGACGAGCAGGACGACATTATCCACGCCACCACAGAGTCAATAACGTACCGCCAGAGCGGCCGCCCGCACCAACACGGTGCGAGACAGCGACAAATCTGGCCACCTCAAGCCGCCGGTGACCTTGGCGGGCAAAAGGGTCCGCCCGTCCAGGAGCCCGGCCCCACGGGGCCACCCCAAGCACGTCCACCAGCGAGGGTAGGAGCCGGGGGGCTGGCCGGCCGGCCAGCCAGAGCCACGGTCGCCCGTCGCAGCAGCCGACCCGCCATTCTGCCAGCGAGGGGGAGGCAGGGGGACCGCCGGGCACTAGACCGGCACCCGGGGGCCCAAGGCCGGCCGGCCGACGCCACCACCGGAGGAGCAGAGGGGACCTCCCAGCCGCGGATCCAGGGCCAATAAGGCCAGATCCGGCCAACCACCGCCCCAAGCCGCCCTATACGCCGTCCCCGGCCGGCCGTCGATCTGGCTCGGTAGGCCGGTCACCGACCGGGATGAGGGGACCTAGCCGCCCAGGACCAGATCCGGCCCCGAGGGGGCAGATCCGGCGGGCAAGAGCCTGGGCCGGCCCCCAGCCGCTGCCGCTCGTCGCCGTCGAAGCCATTGGGCTGGAGGTGGAGGGGGGAGCTAGAGGTGGGAGGTGGGAGGGAGGAAGAGCAGCGAACGGGCAGGCTGTCGCCGCCGCACAGGAGGGCGACGACGACGGCCGGAGAGGAGGCGGGCGCGGGAGGAGTTCGGCCGGCCGCAGAGGTTCCCCCGAGTCGCCCTAGTGGGGGCGCTCGGGGTCGGGGAGGTGGGAGGTTTCCTATCCGGCCAGCGCCCCCGCCAGAATGTTGTCGCCCGGACCGGACCGGACGCACGTGCCAGCCTGATCGAGACGCAACGGGCCAAACGCGGGCCGGGCGGCTCCAGACTCCAGTGTGTGTATGCAGTTGAGGAAAATAAACTCCATTCCGTGTTTGCGCGGCGGTGACAAGTGCCATGCATGGCAATGTACGCTCTGCAGTACCGTGTACTGTCGGTGTCGCGGCCGAGTACAGTACGTAACAGGAGTATACTTTTTTTTTATCGGCAAATGGCGATGCAGATTTGACTACGTCTAGACGTGGATGGGTCGCTTCAGGCCGACGTTACTAGTAGTACGAATTGCGTTTGAATAGGAAACAACAAGTCACGGGGGGATGGGCGTACTAAGTACGTTGGTTCGTTGGGAATTTCTCCGGCCGGCCGGGGCAAACCAATGATCACGGCGTTATTGCAAGCAACTTGCGTGCGTGCCTTGGACAAGGACGCAGGCCCCGGCCGCGGCCAAAAGTTCTCGCTTCCACACTCACGTACCACGACGATGCCACCAAACAAAACTTTTGGCTCGCTTGCGGTTTACACTACGCGCTTTGGAGGGTATACCTGATATTTGACCTCGGCCTTCTTTAATTCCGGTCGGATTTAGCATTCGTGTCACGTCAAATTCAGCGCACTGTATTAATTCGTTTGTATTTGGTAAAAATTATTTAAATTTTGACTAAGTAGGCTTAAAATATTCGTCTCGCGAAGTACAACCAAATTATACAATTAGTTTTTAATTTTATCTACATTTATACTCCATACATATGTCGATATTTTGATGTGACCGAGAATAGAAATTCTACATAATGAATTTAATTGCCAATTTAAGGATTAAAAAAAAGCCCTCGGTCGATCGAGATCGAATTAATTCGTCGCCCCACGTACCCGGTGTAGCCGCTTTTCTGTGGTGAATTGTGAATGTGATGCATGGTACCGTGGTCTGGGCCAGGAGGAAGCAGCATGCGACCCCGGCACCGGCGACCAAGTTGGCAACCAACCAACCGTACCATACATAACGCGCCGCATTGAAGCGATGAACAAGAAAAGGACAGCCCTGAGGCCAGCGGTTTCCTACCCACGCCACGCCAACGCTATCGCATTGTGTTGTCACAAAAAACGCTATCGCATCGGGACTCGCTCCACTCCCGTACCCGGACCGTGTGTGGAAGGCGCGCATGCAGCGAACACGCGTCGCGTGCCACGGACGGATCTGCCGCCAGGCACCGCCGAGCCCCCGACCAAGGGCCAAGGCCCGCCAACGTAAACGCGGCCGGGGTCCGGTGGCCGTCTCGCTGGATATATACACGTACGCGCGCCGCACGCAGCGCGAGCGACGCGTCTGGCTGCGTGGCCGTGCCAGCCAGCGCGTGCCCCTTCTGTCTGGCTGGACCGGCGGAGTCGTGTAGTGAAGGATGCACCATCACGGCATATCTTGGCCAAGGTCAAGGTCAATGGTGCACTACTAGCTTAGCTGAGTCCATAAAGGCCTGGCTATGAGTATTTCTTTTCTTCGTCGACCAAATTCTGCGAGGTACAAAGTTGGACATGTCTCTTTTGATTGAATGAACAAGAGGATCATGCACTAAGTCCATAACTAGGACGGCTCACAGCTTGTAAGGTATTTCCTCTGTTTTAAATTATAGTTTGTTTTAATTTTTTGATGTATATATTTTGTTATGTACATAGATAAATAATTTATTTAGATATATAATAAAATACATATATCAAAAATATAAAAGTGAACAATAATTTAGAATGGAGAAAGTAGGAAGGGTAGAAGAGCCATTTTGGACACGACCAGCCGTGGGCAGATGCCGTCCTCTGGCGAGGGACCAATCCATCCGTTCCCCTCCCGCGCCTGTGTCATTGTGTGCCGCACCGCTGTGTGGTGCGGAGCGGCGTGTCCGCGGATGGGACTTGACGTTAGGGCTGTGACGAGCCCGACGGCTGGCCAGCCCTTTATTCTGTCGGCCACGAGGAAGCCGGCCAGTCCGTCGCTATCACGTCTCCTCGGCTCGTCGCCGAGAGGGATTTTGCAGATTTTTTTCTCTCTCGAAATTCACATGCCTAGTACTGCTATCACGTCTCCTCGGAACATTAGTATATATCAAAAAATTTCATTAAACCGCTCCTGTGCTTTTTGCCCCTGTTTACGGTAAAGTACTGCATTCGCTCTTAAAACTCCTCAAGTCGATTCGTTTTGAAATTTTAACTAGTATATGATACTTTGAACACAATTTTAGAAAGAAGTTTGTTGATTGGTCATCAATTATGTCATATATAAACAAATTAGCTTTCGTTGCAATTTTTTTTTATTTTTGAATCGCTTTTGAAGAATGTCATATATTTAATCTATCAGCCGCCCTTCTACTATTGTTACTTTCAGGTCTGGCAGTATCTTGACTTTCTTCTATGTTCAGTTAGTTTGGTTACCAAGGCATATAAGTGAGTTATAATAATCGTAAAGGAAGTGTGTACTGCATATATCACTCTTGTGATCGAAAAATTTGGCCACGTATACTTTCGTCTGCTCAATTATGCCCAGCTGGCCTATTCTCTAGCGCTTCTTTTCTGTTTAAGATGACTAAGAATGCCGTACTACGAACTTGGCGTTGTATTGTGTAATTTTTCAAAGAAAAAAAAACTACGCTTGTCCTGTACTTTATTACGTGTGTGAAATTTCATATAAACAACTTTGAATAATATATATAATACGTATACAGTGTATATGTATATTATGTCTTCCTATTTAGTCCGCGAAAAAAAGTATGTACAGTACCATTGTACCTTGTACACTTGAATACTCGATGCCAGTAACACGCAGTACTTGTACAGTAGGTGCTATACGCCCGTTGTGCTAAACGCTCGCTCAAGCTGGCCAGTCACTGCCACATAGGAGCAGTACCGTCAGTACAAGGCCCTACAACGACGTACTAGTACGCGCTATTCTGGATCTCGCCAGGTACTCTACTCGTAGGATAGGAGCAGCTCATAGAGGCAGCTGCTAGCTACAGTACTAGCCTCGTCACATCGTACTCGGTAGGCAGCTGGCCTATACTACAAAGTGGTAGTAGTATAGGACTATCGTTATGCTATTACTAGAAAATTGGAAAATGAAATAGAAATAATGTACACGGTGGCTATTGGCCAGCGTGCGGCAGGCAGGAGGGGACGCGTCCGCCTCCCGCGACGACAAGTGCATGTGTACTCGACGCGTCCTCTGCTTCTGTTCCTGCGCGCTGCGGCGGCGTCCGCCGCTCCGCCCGTGCCGACCGAAGCAAATGCCTCGTCATCCTTGCCGTACGCGTGAAGACCACACGACGACCGATACCGCAGCAGGGCGCAGGCAGCCGAGCCAGCGTTTGTGCGCAGAGGGGAAGGCGGAGACGTGTCTTGGGCCGTTGGGCGTCCCGCGTCCCCGCACCGCACGGCCGGGAACTTGGGAAGGGAATTGAAGCTCGCGTGGCTGCGGGCACCGAAGATCGTCGGTCTGCTGTCTCCGGTCGTCGTCGTCCCGCGCACGCTTTGTGGTGCCCGGTCGGTTCATGTACGTGCTGGACCATCCATGTATCAGGCAAGCTTCATAACTCGCAAGTGGTACGCACGGTAAAACCTTGTCGCCTTGGCCGGGCCCCCGCTGGTCCCTCCAGCCTTCACGTCTCAACCGCGGCAAGTTAAGTTTCCCACGATGAATGCACGACGACAGATGAGAGATTGAACGTCCATTATTATTTGTTTGTTGCGTCTCGGCGTTCCGGAGTCCGTAGCACTTAGCGCATCATCACACTGCTACTATATTATATTATATTATAGTTCAGCCCGGTCCACCGAGTCGTTGCAACGGAGTTATTAGGGGGGGGGGGGGGGGGGGGGGGTGGGGGGGCTATGCTAGTACTAGTACTAAGATAACATGCCGGTTGCCGGATCGGGGACACGCCTATGAATGTACCACGCTACCGGCAACAACCATCCTTTGCTTGCTCTCTCTCGCCACCACTTCTACAAGAAGAGTGTTCGGTACTCTTATCTACAGCGACGCGGCCGCGGCATTACGCGCGCCGTACGTGCAACCAACAGGTGTGGGGCGCCGGATGAGCTGCATGCGCCGCTTGCTAGCTGTGTGCCCCTGTGTATGATCCCGGACGTACAAACAACTGTCCGAGACGATGGTGTAGGACGACGGTAGTACCCAGGAGTAGTAATTACCAACCACCATTTGACGATCTAACCTGGCCCTTATTAAAGAAGCATGCTATGCGTCGATCTTCCGGGAGCAAGGACTATGAGTAAACAAACATATATGAGGATCTAACCAGCAGCCCAACGGGACGGGGACCTCTTAGTCCTAGCTTGACAACCAATGGCCAATGAGTAAACATATATGAGGAGAGAAGAGAGGAAATGGCCGAGAATTTCACACGAGCGGTAAGACGGTCATTAGTAGCAATGTTACAAGACGCATGCGTTTTCTCTCCTCACGTGCATGCATATGCATCACGCAGCACAGCGCGTTCCCGTACGTGACGACTGCCGAGTGCCGGCGCGCTAGCGCTGCGACATTCCCGACGTTTCACCCAGGAAGGGGCGCGGCTGCAGGTGAAAACGGGAGGACCAGACGTCCAGATACCACCAGGGCAAGGCACATGGAGGCCGTACCGTGATTCGCGCGTCCCTATCTACTAGAGGGTGACATGAATAACGAAGTGACTTTGTGAGGGCCGCCGGCGTTCGAATCGCTCGCGCTTGCTTGCTGCGGCTGAAGGCGACGAAGAGCCCTTTCCGAGTTTGCTCTCGATCTATCGCCGCGCATCATGAGACTCGCCCTCCTGCTAGCAGCTCTTCATTCACGCATGCAGCGGAATGGGATCAAACGCTACACAATTTACCAGCCGCAGCTAAGCCAGCTGCTGCCATGCGTTCTGTGTCTCGTGTCCACTCATTTTGCCCACATGGTCCACCACTTGCCTTTTTACCGCTAAGACGAACGACACGACCCAAGTATGTAGGAGCACTGTGTTGTTCAACGGGACAAAAAAAAAAAAAGTGAGCATGCGAGGCGTTGTTTGTGCTGAAGAAAAAGGCTTAAGAGGGACCGCAGAACGGCAAAAAAGAAGGGGGTTTCCAATGGACAAAGAGTGCATAATTGGGCGGGTGGCCGGCCGGCTGATCCCCAGTAAGATGCATGAGTGAGATCTGTGGGTCGTCTTCGTCTCCACGCAGAGGGCCGGCCGGCCGGGGGGGCAAATGGTGATGTAGGGGTCCATAGCTCCATACACACGCAGGTACTTGCTTGTGCAGGCAGGCAGGACCTTGCTCATGCCGCGCGTGACAATGGCACAGTGATGCTATTCCGATCCAGCCGCTGCATCTGATCCCTCTCGAGTCGAGTCTCGATCAAGCAATCGAGATATCTCCCGCCGGGGGGGGTGAGCTGGTTAGCGACCGGAAAGGTTCGACACTGACCTATCAATCCTATGAATTAAAGATGAGCAAGTTGTACATATATAGATACCTGAGTAGTAGTATGCACTTGGTCTCCATCAAAAGGGCAAAATGTCAACCAGATCGGAAGGATGAGTGGAAGTACGGTAGATACAGCTAACCAAGTTGGGAACTCGTCTTAATAATTAATCAAAAAGGGAAAAATCACAAGCCCACTACAAATACCTCCGTTTGTATGCAGTATTAGTGATTTTGATAAATTCCAAACACTCAAAAATTAGTAACCATAGTTGTTTATCTTTGCTCTTTATAACTGGTTACCAGTAATTCTTTAAATCTTTTTATTCTAATTTGTAGTTTTTTTTTTCTCATCCATGTGTTCAATTGAAACCTTAGTTTGAGCTCTACATTACCAATTGAGATATATGTGATCATCAATTCCCTCGGACATATTTATGTGGCCTGAATGGTGATACGAATAATGTCTTGCATTGAGCTAGCTTTTCTATGTTATTAATATTTTGTAAGGATTACTTTATGTTAATATTTTAAATTTAAATGTTGTGGATGTACTAATTCATACATACAAACTTATTAAAAGGTTACTTTAGATTATTTTCGATAATAACATGTGGGGTTGATTTAGAGTATTTTAACTAGGGACTTTTGTGATCTTCCCCCTACTTTGGAGTAAGTTTGTGATTTTGTCCTCTTTTCTTAAACTTTGTGATTTAGACCTTGACCACAATCAAGTTTTCGTGACTTTATCTTTAGTCAGCGGTCAAAACAGGGGCAAAATCATAAAAGACCAGGGGCAAAAACACATAAACTTGCTAGCAGCGAAGGACAAGATCATAAAGTTGTAAAAATGAGAACAAAATCACAATTACATATCACAAGTAGGCGCGAAACCACTAAAAACCTTTTTAACTATGTCTAGATAATTGACGCGTAGGTTATTGAAGTATGTCCAAGTGACTGTTATATACTTTCCTCCCTCCATCCACCAAGCTCACCAAAAAGGAGTCATGGTAATTATTCCTTTTCTGGGGTGGTTGGACATGTACTTTGTCGAGAGGACCACACACCGAGCGAGCTAAACATGTGTGTGCTCTCCTAAAATCGATGGGCAAACAACGTGTGTCTAGGTCTCTAACCATCTTGTCTCAGAGAAAAAAAAAACGTTTCCATGCAAGTAGTACACTTTTTGTTCGTCTCTACGAGAGATCAAATATGTCCCTTGGTCGTTCGTGCCGTGTGAATAAGGGAGAAGAAAACAGAGCAATTGCCCCAAGTTTATTTGCCGTGTCAATAAATCAATAATTTCAACCCCTCCTCCTACATGTCCTGCGGAAAGGAGTGGACCATATTTTATCCTCCCCAATATATAAAATCCCTGTGTGTTTATTTATGCGTAACCTTTAAAGTTATATCTAAAGTAGTACACAGCCCCACGCATCAGATCGCTATAAGAAATGTAGTACTATAGGCGAGGAGGGGGCCCACTCGCTAGAATCTGAGCGCCTCTTTGACCGAGATCACGACCGCCCCCAAAAAAGAGCTCCGGGACAAACAAAGCCCGTTTAGGCACCGAGCCTAATCGGCCATTAGCAAAAAGAAAAATCCCCCGGCGCTCGTGAGATGCTTCGCGGGAGGTCACGTGAGCCGGCCGTGCCCTTGGACCCTCCAGACGCCTTTTCTAATGTGTCAAGTACATCGAGGAGGCGTAAACAAAGCGTGCGGATTGATTTTGATTCCATTTTTTTTTTCTTGCCCTCCTTTTCTTTTACCGTCGCGTGAGATGAGTGAGTGTGCACGAGTATTTATTTTGGATTATAGCGCCCGCAGTGTTGTTTATGCCAAGCGCTATGATTATGTCATGTGGTGGCGAGATTTTTGGGTCGTTTTCATTCCTCTTTTTTACCACGCAGTAACAGAAGCTAAGCTGCGTTAGTATTGTTAGGAAATCCCCTGTCCTGTAAAAAAAATGAATTGACTGTCCAGCGGCTGGACTGGAAGAGTTGATGATTGGAGTAATCTGGAGCCCTGCTGGAGTGAAAACAGCTGCCGAAGCCTGTGAGGGTTAGGGGAAAAAAAAGAGTTTAATCCATCATCTGGCTTTTGTTGGAGTGGTAACTCCGGTTGCTTGGACGGATAAGTATACCGTTAGGTGATCCAGAGTTGACCCCCGTAAAGAGAGCATCACTTATTACTGGTCAGGCAGAGACATTCCCTCGCGTAATAATAGGCAAGTTGCCCGACTCGATGCCATTTACTCCCAGGTAAAAACTCACACGTCACCTGGCCAGCACGGCAGCACCACAGGTCGACCGCACGGCCCAAGGATTAACATACGGCGGTGTATAGGAGACTAGGAGTATAGAGCATGGCGCATCCATGTACGTATGTATGTAGTGTAGACCGTAGAAAACGGAGTACGTAGGAGGCAAATGTGAACCACATCAACCGGCCGGCCTGGGACCGAACGAAAGCTGAGGTGCCTCCACGAGATTGATCGAAATGCATGGATCACACCTTGTTGGAAGGCTGGAAGCCGAGGGTCGGTTTGATCGGTTTGGTACACCGGGTACGCTGGATGCGTCGTCGCCACGTGCGACGCGCATGCCCGCCCGTCCTGGGCTACTACGGCTCCTACGGCCACGGACGACTAGGCCGGGCAAGCAAATGTGAACCACGTACCAGGGAGCTCTACCAGCCTACACTACTCCCGCCGTAGCGTTTTTGCACGATCCATCGTACGTCTTCTCACGCACTACTACCACGCCCTAGTGGTATTTGGTCCCGTTGCTGAGGCGCACGAGTTCACATTCTCATGCTCCAGCCAGATTGTTCTCGACACGTGAACTTACATACGTACGTATACTGTGCACGAATCTATCCACCCACGAGATTTCGAGCTGACGTGGAGCGCATGCACCTCGACTCCCTGCCGCGTTGCTCCACGGCGGCGCAAGGTCGTTTAAGGCGCGTGTACGTTGGTTGCACCTTGCACGACACACACACACGCACACAAGATATAATTGCGTGCCCTACGACTCGATCAGGGACCTAATCTCCAACAGCAAGCGGCTGGGTCCGGACTTCACCTAACGCCTATCTATCGGAGCCCGAATCTAATCTAACGCCAATAATTCGCTATGGCCCTAGATCGTGTCACGCCTAACTGCTGATCTAGTGGTTGTAGTAGTGTGTCCCTGTGACTGTAGGCAGGCAACGTCACTGACTCTACCGAGAAATCCTCACACTGTGTGAGCAGTGCCCTGCACAGTTACGATGCCTGCCTGTTCCTGTATGGGCAAACATGGTTTGGGACGATCATCATTCAAGAAAACTCTTGTGGCTACGAGTGGACAGGAGACGAGGAGAAATCACACAACACAACACAATTTTGATGGTGTATACATCACCTTCTGCACACTGTCCCAGAGATGGAAACAGGCAATAACGTCGCCATCTAACGTACTACGATCTTTCGAATGTCTAGTACCTCCCAAGCTTAAATCTCGTGTGGTAACATTTCTCGCAACTTACCCCGCAAAGACGTGTGGTAATATTTCTCGCAACTTTACCCCGCAAAGATGCCTCCCTCGCCAAAACGAATGCAGCTACGTGTTGCGTGTGAGTTAAAATGGTTCAAATTTAATTAAATTTTTATTAAATGATTATCATATTTATGACTCTAAATTAATTTATTATGAAAATATATTTTATAAATAATTTTATAATGCTAATTTGATATCATAAACATTTATACTTTTAAATCTGTAATTAATCAAACTTAAAACACAAAAATAAAATATTAGGTTAGAATTGCGTCTTTTTATACGGAGGTAGTAAATATCATATCGGCATCATAGCCTATTCTCACCGCAGCGGCACGAACCAAGAATAGGATAGCTCTCTACCAGTACTCTATAGTAGCCAGGCCACCACCAATCCATCCCGCCATTTCTTTTCCGTCTCACCAAAAGACCCCTAAAATTTTCACCGCTACCTATTTATCCTCCCCCATTCCCTATCGCTAGCTGTCTTTACTGCGCCTCCCCTCTCTTTCGTTTTCTCTCTCCCCCGTGTCTGCCTCCAAAAGAAAAACCAGCCTGGTTTCCCGAGCGCAGGCCGGCCGCAACCACCCCTCCTCCCCCCCGTAAAGCCCAAGCCAACGCAGGCAGGCGAGTTCAAGGCTCCAAGCACCGCGCGCAGCTGTGCACACCCGCAGACACACTCACCAGCAGCTAGCTAGCTTAGCTACCAGCACAACTCGAGCAATGCCGCCGCCTGCGTCCCATTCCACCGCTTCGCCCCATGGGCGCGAGCAGCAGAACTAGTAGCGCGGAGGAGCGAGCACGGCGGGCGGGCGGGGGCGGGGTGGCATGGACCTGATGGGCGGCGGGGTGGTGATGGACGCGGGCGGCGGCGAGCACGGCCTGCTCGGCGGCGGATCTAGCAACAGGTTGCTCAAGCACGGGCGGGGCGGCAATGCGGCGGCGGCGGGGGGAGAGGACCACGCGTGGAGCGGCGGTGGTGGCGGCGGCAGGGCCGCCAAGCAGGCCAGGACGGCTGCAGCGGCGTCCGTCGTCCCCGGGGACGTGGTGGAGGCGGCCAAGGCGGCGGCGGCGCCGTACCTGCTGGGCTCGTGCAGCCCCGGCCACGGCGGGGAGCAGATGCTCAGCTTCTCGTCCGCCGCCATCAGCGCCGCCGCGTCCTCGTGCGCCTCCACCGCCGCGGTTTCTGCGGTTGCCGCGGCTGTGGCGGCCGATGGCGGGGCGATGCCGCTGTACTACGGAACCCCGGCCTCTTGCTCAGGTGAGCACGGTGACCGGTCGTTGTGGCGGTGGTGCTGGGTGCAAAGCTTCCTTTTCCGTTGCTTGTTGATTGGATTTGGTGATTGAAAAGCTCGCTATCCGCTTCTTTCCGAGTGTTATTGCTTTCCGATTCGAATCGCCTCGCTTTCTCTCTTTGCACTCCGACTGGTAGCTACAGATTTATCTTTTACTTGTTTATTTATGTCTATCCCTCTAGCTTTCTCCGTTGTTCATACCGGAAATGGAGCTGGTTTGAGCCCTCTTCCGTTCCTTCTACTCTGTCTTCTTCTAGCTTCATCAGCTATTTAGTATATACTTGCAGTTTAGATTCATGGGGTTTTCATGATGAGTTGACCCTTTCAAGCTGCCAATGATCTTCTTGGGATTTTTCCTTCTCTTTTCGTTTTCTGGCTGGCTTTGATTAGATTAGATCAGTGATGACTGCAAAAGTTCTTTCACCTCCGGAAAAAGAAATGATTTTAAATACTATTTTAAAAAAGGCTTTATTGAATCATTCATGATATGTATGGACGTAAGTTTGCACTTCTTTTTGCTGACATCCACCAACGCTTTTCTTGTCCTCAACGGTGCGATCGTGTGATTCCTTTTTGTCATGCCGTCTGCTAATAATATACCTAGTATAGTTCTTATTATTAGAGGAAAAATGGAAAAGAATGGCGTGATCTCCCTCGACCTATACCTCAACTTCTTTCTCACTCTGAAACTTAAAAAAAAAACTGATAAACAGCTCAAAGAGCATGAATGCATGGAAGAAAGTCTCAGGAACACAACGGAGCCTCGCGATTCAAGCTTACTGTAGGGACCAAATAACGGTGTGATCTTTGGGGTGGCTTTTTGCGGACATTCACCTATGAATCTGTGCTGGTTATCAGGTTTCTGATCCTTGCAGTTAGCACTATGTCCAGGTTTTTGTGTCTTTTGCTTGCCTTTATCCTGCCCTAGGATTGTGTTTAGGAAACGCATGCATCTCGGTGGTCATCTCTATGAAGCAGCAGTACATGTTTTTGGCTGTGTCTTGTTGGCTTTCACTGCTCTCTCTGCTGCTCATCACCTAACTATGCCTGCCTTGCTTCCTCCTCGCAGGATTGAGCTCGGTGAGCTTGAGCACCAGCATGCAGGGGGCAATGGCCAGGGTGAGGGGCCCCTTCACGCCGTCCCAATGGATCGAGCTGGAGCACCAGGCCCTGATCTACAAGTACCTTGCTGCCAACAGCCCCATACCTCACAGCCTCCTCATCCCCATCAGGAGGAGCCTCGCATCGTCTCCCTACCCGCCTTCCTACTTCGGCACGAGCACATGTAAGCCAAGAAACAGAGAGTGAGAGAGAGAGGAGAAGGAAAAAGCAAAGCGACCGAGAGTGCTTTTTGGGCTAGCTTCAGTTCCATCATGCACATCGATATGATAAAAGCCGTGTCGATTCTTTCTTTTCCGGATCTTGATTGGCGCTGCTGTTGCGTGTTGTGTTTGGCACAGTGGGGTGGGGCTCTTTCCAGCTGGGCTACTCCGGCAATGCGGATCTGGAGCCTGGACGGTGCCGCCGGACGGACGGCAAGAAATGGCGGTGCTCCAGGGACGCGGTCGCCGACCAGAAGTACTGCGAGCGACACATGAACCGGGGACGCCATCGTTCAAGAAAGCATGTGGAAGGCCAGCCTGGCCCTGCCGCGAAAGCCATGTCCGCGGTGGTGGCGGCGGCTGCTGCTACCCAGCCTGCTGCTCTTGCCGGCGCCGGAGCTACTGCTGCTGGCCTTACTGTGAATCAACACCAGCACCCGGCGAAGAGCTATGCCACGGGTGCGACTGATCCTTGCTCTCTGCAATATAACAGGTATTATCTTCTCTAGTACTATGCTCTAAATGCTTTAACACGCGTGGAATATGTCTAGTGTTGATTTTGTTAGCCAAACTTTCTGCGTTTGTCAATTGAATCCTAATTTGCTTTCTCCTATTCCTATATTATTATTCTAGCTGCTCTTTTGTGACACCGCACTTTTGTGATATGATATTATGATACTTGTCCCAAGTACTGGTAGTGTAGCGTTTACATAATCTAGTCCCATCTCAAAGTCTTCAGTCTGCTGGTGTGTTTCCATGAATATGTTCATAAGCCCTGAAAGTTCAGTCGTTCATTGATATAATCCCCTTGCAAACATGAACATGATAACTAATCCCCTTGTCGAATGATTCATGCAGGGAACTGGTGAACAAGCAGAATGAGAGCGAAAACATGCAGGACTCTGACAATCTCTCGATGCTGACTTCCATGACTACAGGAAACACATGCAACGTGTTTCCGTTCTCAAAACAAAATAATCTTTTTGAAGTGACCAGCTCAAGGCCAGAGTTTGGCCTTGTTTCATCAGATTCACTCATGAGTTCACCTCATAGCTCCTTGGAGAATGTTAATCTGCTCAGCTCACAGAGTTTGAATGAACACCAGAGTTCAGCCTCCCTGCATCACTTTGTGGACTGGCCCAGGACACCTGCCCAGGGAGGTCTTTCATGGCCCGAGGCAGAAGACATGCAAGCTCAGAGATCACAGCTCTCAATATCTGCTCCAATGGCATCCTCTGAGCTATCATCGGCCTCCACATCTCCCGTCCATGAGAAGCTGATGCTGTCACCTCTTAAGCTTAGCCGCGACTATAGTCCAACTGGTCTCAGCATCGCAGCAAACAGAGATGAGGTTAGCCAGTTAGAAGCAACCTGGGCGACGATGTTCCGTGATTCTTCGATGGGCGGTCCGCTGGGAGAGGTTTTGACCAAGAACGGCAATGTGGAAGCAAAAAATTATCTGTCGGCGCCTCTGAACCTTCTAACCGACTACTGGGATTCAAGCCACGGGATGGAATCATCCCACTCCCCTGTGGGAGTTCTGCAGAAGACCGCCTTTGGATCAGTCTCCAGCAGCACAGGGAGCAGCCCTAGAATTGAGAGCCATAGCGCTTACGATGGTATCAGCAACCTGCGGGATGATCTCGGCTCCATTGTAGTAAGCCATCCGAGCATCCGCCTTGTGTGAGCTTCTGAGTTCTGACCATGAAAAAAACTGGAACAAGACGGCAGCCATAGAAGAGGGACATATGGCTATGGTAATCCTCAAAGCGTGAGGGAGCATACCCTTACCTCGTAGTTTGTCATTTGAGACTGATCTCCTGTTCTTTGTCACTTTAGTTCTTTCTTTTGTTTCCTTTTTTTTAACTTGGCTTTGTAACTTTCACCTTCTTTGGATCGTGAAAAGCGCTGTGATGTGTGGTGTGGATGGATTTTGGTGCGCCATTGATGCATAATCGTCTGATAAAAGCCAGTATCCGATCATAGTCGTCTGTCAAGGATTAATGCGCGTATCGCCTGTTGTTCATACTTCATACTGCTACACCTCAATATTGTTTGTGTGCTCATTGTTATATGGTTCGGTTATATTAACGAACAGGTCGTGAGACTGCACATTTGGATTCAGAATTCCGTTTCCTGTCTGCCAACAATTCACCATCATTGGCCCTGGTTCTAGCTTGTGGAGTTGTAAAGCTGGGCTAGAATCTGTGCTCTGCGTCGTCTGTAGAAAGCATCTTCAGAAACATTGCATCCACAAGGAGAAGTTCAGCGCTTTCAGAAACATTGCATTCACAAGAAGTTCAGCGCTCTGCGTCGTCTGTAGAAAGCATCTTCAAAAGCGTAAAATGCATGAATGGTCTATCAACTTACGCGGCTGTGTCGATTTAGGCCATCAGCTTTGAAAGTATATTTTTTTGGTCCATCAACTTTCGCGACTGTGTTTTATATTTATTTTTGCGAAAAAACCCCTGCTTCGGCCCCTGCTCCGGCCATTGCGCCGCCGGAGAGAGAGGCAGGGGCGGCGGCCCGAGCTCCGCCCCCGCGCAAAGAACAGGAGGGAGGCTGCGGGAGAGAGCTCGTCCAGGCTTGCCATGCCCACTGCGGTCCGCCGCCCGCCACCGCGGTCGCCGCGCCACGCGCCGTCCCAGCTCGCGCCCACTGCCGCGGCCGCCGCGCCACGCCCGCCACGCGCCATCCCCGCTCACGCCCGCCCGACACAGCGGCCGCCGCGCGCGCCCCTGCTCGCGGCCACCGCGCGCGCCCCTGCTCGCGGCCACCGCGCGTGCCCCCTCGCGCCTACCACCGCGGGCGCCGCGCGCGCTACCGCGGCCGCAACGCTACGCCCGCTTGCGCCGGACACCGCTGCCGTCCCCGCTTGTGCGCCCCCGCGGCCGCCACGCCACCTCCTGCTCGTGCCCGCCACCACGATAGCCACGCCACTCCCTCTCGGGCCCGCCCCTGCGGTCGCCGCGCCGCCTCGGCTCGCGCCGCGCGCCACCGCAGCAGCCGTGCCGCGCCCGCTCGAGGCCACCGCACGTGCGGGCACCGTCCGTCCGCCGCCGCTGCCGTTCGCCCGGCCCAGAGCCGCCCGTGGAGTAAGAGGATACGGATGCAAAAGGAAAATTAACTATAGGGTTTTTTCGCAAATATAAACATAAAACGGAGAGGTATAGCCTAAATCGACACACCCGCGTAATTTGATGGACCAAAAAATGCATTTTCAAAGTTGATGGCCTAAATCGACACAGCCACGCAAGTTGATGGATCATTCATGCATTTTATTCCTTCAGAAACATTGCACTCACAAGGAGAAGTTCAGCTGGAAATACTCAACTCTGTTTCAGCAGCTACAGTAGCTCCAACCAAATGTACATCTATCTGATACTGTTGCAACAAGAAACTTCTCTGTACACATGATAGAAAAAGCTACGTAACGTACTGGTATTACCGCTATGGTTGTACCGTACGTACCCTGCTCCAAGAATCATCGATCGGTTTTCTACTAGTCCCGCAGTATTCCAGCGCTCATCACGACGGCAACAGCTAGCGGCAGGAATACAATGATACGTTCCCAGGAGGCGGCTGGCGGCACCAGCCTTTTTCCCACGCCTTTGGCCGCAGCTGCCACTGCCACCGGCCGGCCTGCAAAAGAGCCAATCCCTATTCGATCGGCCATCCTGCACTGGAGCGGAGGAGCCATTGTTCATTGCATCCATCCATGCCTGCCCAGCTGCGGCTGTGAACCAGGAGTCCATGACGGGCGACCAGCCGGTAATAAGACTGTCTCCAACCGTGAATAGCCAAACGCAAGACGCAATCGCTGGTTTCCGTAGTGCACAGTCAAAGGGTCACGCACCAAAAAATCTCCTTCTCCAACAACCACCGCACATTCAAAGCACCGAAAACAGCCCGCCGCACAACGCCCCGCCACGGCCGCTCCTCGCCGCGGCCACCCTCGCCGCGCCGGCGGCTCCCCGCCGCGGTCCTGCCTGACCGCATCCGTGGCAGACCGGCCTTGTCCCGCTCCCCGTCTCGCACCGCCGTCCGCGCCGCGCCAGGAAGCGCCGGCGACTCCCCACCGCGGGCTCGCCCCGCCGTGGGCATCCGAGCTGCGTGGTGTTGGGCCCCCTCGCCGGCGAGCTCCCTCCCATGCATGGCCTCCATCCCTCCGACGTTTCCTCCCAGATCCGGTGAGGCAGCCAACCGGCGGCTCCGAAGGTGCTACCATGGCGAGGTCGGCTCGCCGAGCCGCCATGTCCCGCCTGACCTGGCGCTGCTGGAGCCACGCAGCAAGTTCCTGCCCAGGGTGGAGCCGCTCGCCTGCCTCCGACGGGGTCTCCTGCGGTCCGAGCGCCTCCCGCAGCTTCCGACACGCTCTCCTACGGGCCCACCAAGTACGGTGCCAGAGATTGGGTCGTGGGGAGAGACGACGTATATTTGAGTCCCCTCTCTCGTCAGCAGGCAAAATAGCTACTGGTTTGGGTAATCTGTTGGAGGATGATTTTCCAATATTTATGACCTATTTTAGATATGGGTTGCAGGATGGGGTAGACTGTTGGAGTCAGCCTAAGCACCGCTGCTGCGCGCCGTCGCCCTTTTGATGATTGGTGTACAGTATTGGGGACCCTGCTCGCTGGCCGGCTGCTGTAGACTCACTGTAGAGCGAGTGATGTGCACTACACTAGCGTGATGTGGCCTGAGGCGCTGGTCATCGGCACCGGGAAATGCGTGTAGCACCAGTGGGGTTCGAGATTGGGACGAGATGTTCGGGCGGTGGAGATGTCGATTGATCTTGATCCATCCATCAGTGTGATGCTCCTCCCTGTTCCGTGGTCGCAGTTTTTCCACTGTTTGTTTGGTCATGGGTTCGGCTAAACTCTGCTGGGCCATTGCGGCAATGCTGGTTTCGTTTGCTTGGAGGCACGGAAAGGTAAGTTTTGGATGCGTCGTCCAAGCGCTGGTGACTGCCTGCAATGATAAGGTTGTGTGTTAGAAATATATATACTAGCAATAATACGGATATACGGAGTACTGAGTTGGAGATTTAAAAACGGTTCTCGTGCACTGCTGCTGCTGCTGCTGCTGTACTGGTGATAAAGCTCTCCAGGCTTTCTTTTGCAACAGCCAAGAGGGCCGGCCGTATCGGTACCGGAGCTCTTTTCGTACTCGATCGACTCGTTCGCGTGGGTGGACTGTGTGTGTGCCGCACCATCCGGCACGTACACTTCACCGACACCAACAGTGCTTCTACTTGTTTTTGGCTGCAGGACGGCTGCATAAGCTTTTACGCAGTAGACGCAGTACATTGTCGAGACAGGAGAAGAAAGTTGCAGCGAACCAGCACGCTCGGTTTGTGCGGGCGGTACGGTCCTCCTGTGACCGTGAGCGCGCGCGCGGTCGCGTTGGCGTCCATCCAACCGGCCGGCGTCCCGGCACTCAAACTCATGCCACGGCGTTACCGAAGGCCCGTGCGCTTGCCCGCTCGCTCGCGGCTCGCTGCGTGCCGTGGCACGACCAGCGTAGTACGTCAGTTTTCCCCGGGCAGGGAGGGGGCGGGGCATGCACGTACGCAACGCAAGGCCACAGGCGAACAGTGGTGGTACGAGCACGAGCGCCCGCGCCGCGAAACGGTGCTGCGCGAGCGCGACGCCCCAAAGGAACACCAACGATCCCCGCACGCCTCCATCTTGTTCACATGCCCAAGGTAGAATAGAACGAATGTCTCCCGATCACCATCGCCGTCGCCGTCGATCGATCACGAGCTCGTCAGCAGCAGCAGCCCTATATAAAAGCACTCCTCTCCGTTAGCCGAGTCAGCAAGCAGAGATGAGCCGTAGAGCCAAGCAGCAGCAACCGCCGGCGGCAGCGTCGGTGGGTACTAGCCGCCGGACCAGGCGTGCCGAGCTGCCGCACGCACCGGCGGGCCTCGCCGAGAGCCCGCACCAGATCGTGTCGAACCCCATCTTTCGGTGCGAGGCCGGGCCGAGCCAGCCCAACAACAGACCACCACCGGGCGACCAGCTGCGCTGCGTCTACCGCCCGGGCTCGCTCTACGCGCTCGTGCACGACCCGGCCGCGTCCGCTGCCCCCGTGCACGACATCGGCATCGGCAAGGCGCCGCAGCCCCTGCCCCTGCCGCTGCCCCCGTGCAGGGTCCACAAGTCGGTGCGCGTGGGGCCCGCCGCGCATGCTGTGGGCGGCCCACATGGCAAGGTACTGAGGAGGGCGCCGCCCCATGACCCGTTCCTGGCCGCCTACGTGGCATGCAGCAAGAGTGTCGCCGGCGGCGGTGGCGGCAAGGACGCCGCCGGTGATGAAGTGGTGGATCGCTCCCAGCACAAGCCGAAGCAGGGGAGGAGGAAGAAGAAAAAGGAGAGGGCGGCGACGGGAAAGAAATGCAAGGAAGGCGACGTGGTCTTTCGGGGGTGTGGGATATGGACCGGGTGGGCGGCGGGCGCCAAGTACGCCGGCGCGATGTCGTGCAGGTACGGCTGCACCGTCGCCGGTCAGAAGGGGGATGCTGCTGCGAACAAGACCAAGTCTGAGGATGATGCGCCGGCGGGGCCGACGCTCGACCTGTCGTGGACGCCGGCGGTGCTCTCGGCGAGGGCGAGGGCGCTGGAGCGGAGGGAGCAGCGCTGAGATTCTGTTTATGGCACCGTGTAATGGCAGTACGACGTGTCAGCGCATCAGTAGTTCATGGTGGGATGGTGTCAATATCGAGCCACTAAAATGCTCGTTTTCTTTGTATTTATGCAGTGTTATTTGTATATACAACTATACGTGAAATGCAATTTTTTCTTGTAACTTCTACGTGAAGTGAAATTATGATCGATGGCTCATGTCTACAAAAGCTAAAAAATAGGTAACAAAACATGCAATGAAAAAGAAGAAATTCACAGGTGGGCTAGCCGTTATAGAAATCTTGTGTTTCACTTTCACTGACGCGATGCCATGTTGGCTACAATAAATCAATAATGCTGCAAAGTATATTGACAATTCACGATGTAGCTACAACCACACCCGTCAGTTCAACCTTCAACCGGATCATCAACAGAACTCGCTAGCAATAGGTCGTTGTATCGCGGTGGGCTGGAAAATCATTTCCGCAAGCAGGGCCACAAATAGGTTGCTCCCATCTTCTCAGCAACTGGACCAATTGGGCCGGGCTACGTACGGTCCAAAGCGCCCTCTCTGCTACCCCGACCGAGAGATATCCTGAGACAGACTTGTAGACCACCGCCGGTCGCCTCCACCCCACGGCCTCCACTGCGGGAATAGCACGAGAGCTTCGCCGGCGTTAGCTCGGCCAACGGCCGTCGCCGCGCGATAATCGGCCGGGAGACGGGGAGATGCTGTCGTCCGCTGCCTTCTCCTCCTCCTCCTTGGCGCTGCTGCGCGGAACCCCTCTGCGGACCCGGCGGCTGCTCCTGGGCGCCCCAGCGCGCGCGCACAGCGGCGCGGCGAGCCGCGCTCGCGGTGGGCTACCGAGGTTCCACGCCCCGTCTCTCCCGTCGTCGAAGGTAAGCGTGTTTGTTAGCCCAAATCCAGCAGTCCGCCACCTCGGCATTTCGTCGAGCGCCCTGTGCTCGTTCCTGTTGAGCGCGTGGTGGTCTTCGTTTCTACGAGGAGTAGTATCCTTGTCGATTGTGTGTCTTCTGCAGAAATACCCAACACCTTGTCTTTGCACTGAATTGTTGAGGAGTGGATGTGTGTCATGAAACGCTGTATACTTTCCCTTGCCCATTGTCCTGGCATTTTGTTGACCTGTGGTGCTGTGCGTTAGGTTGTTCATGTGTAGTTCCGTAGAAACATATGGCCTGTGACTGAGATGGATATTCCTTGCAGGGTGAGGTGATTCGCATCCAAGGAGACGAGTTCTGGCACATGACACGGGTTTTGCGCCTTGGCATTAACGACAGGTTTGTACCACTGCTTTTCTTCTTTCTTAGGCTACTAGTTAAGTGCCCGTGCGTTGCAACGGGAGCACAAATTTATTACAAGATATAATATAATATTGCATAGTATATAAATTATGAAATACGCAACATGGAGAGCTTCCTAACGGATGCCTTGAAAATAGTGGTCAAGCAAAATAGTTGCTTGTGAAATGAACTTCATTAAACAGCTTCCAAATATTCCTTCAACTGATCAATCGAATACATAAAAATCTAGGGAAGAGCACCATTTTGTTCAATGCTATTGTATGGTACCATTCCTTGCCAAACTAATTCATTATCAAAACTAATTTGCCCTTTGCTCACAAGCAAATATAGACCTCCTCTAGTATGGCCTCACAGGTACTTGTGGCCATGAGATTTGTTGCACTGCCTTGACCGATGATAAAGCTGTAGTTGCACACATATGTGCGCTGGCTGGAATCGCCAAAGTATCTTCAGGCTGTTCATGTACCGCTTGATTTGTAGTTGATATCCTTGAAGGCAGCACCAATGCAAGTACAGAGCTTGCTATGTTCTACAATACTGAGACAAAAATAATTTCCAAGGACAAAATAATGTAATCAAATATTAGCGTAAAGATAGATAATAAGAATGCATGATTTTTAATGTACATTATGTTTGATTAATTATACATATGAATAGTCAAAACACTTCATAATTTAACCCCCCTCCCCCTCCTAAAAAAACTCTTCAGAAATTGTTAGCATCTGAATAATTCAAGAGTTAGCATCTGAATGACTGAGTCCAACTCCCCAGTTGTACAGTACCAAATTTCAGATATGAAGAGAACTTTTACCAAACTATCTAACATAATTATTATAATTCTATAATGTTATGCTTAATTTCCAAAATTCAGAGAACCAAAATAAACAACTAACACAACTCTGGATACCTTCTTCTCACTCAAAGAACCCAAAGAAACTGACAACCAAGCTAATCCTATATTCTGGATGTGTAGTGCCTTCAAATGGTGAAAAAGTCTCTTTAAGCAATTAAGCAACTGAACTGCAAAACGAAGGCATTTACTATCTCCTGGAAACATTTGTTGATATTTTTTCAACTATATATCCAATTAAACCATGAATGAATGCGAGCCAATTATTTGTTCCCAGAATATATAGAGTATAAGAGTCTGAAAGATCAAAAGTTGCAGTAGGAAAGTAAACTTTTCTGTATGACTGCAACAACGTATTAGTAGAACTGTATCTAAAGTTTGCTAAAAAAAATTGTGCAACAGAGTTGGAACTTCACTGGTACATACCAATCTACAGTCATCAGTCATGCCATCCTTACTTTGCGTCTGTACCTAAAGTTTGCCAAGGAAAAAAAAAGCCAGTCTTTAGTAGCATCAAAGATAGCTTCGTCAGGTTTCCTTGCAATGGAAAACTGCCCATTAGTAGAGCATGCAGAAGCACCACCACCAGCCCATTAGTAGAGCATGCAGATATCTACTTGTCGTAGGGCTTACTATAGCAGCAAACGATCACAACAAAACACAACAAGAAGTTCATCAATGGCAGTGAATTTGTTTCTAAACACAACAAAAACCCGTTGTTCAGGTGCCAAGGGCGCTAAATAATGTGGGCTTATGCGTTTGACGGTCCACTCTCCACTCCATCCAGGCATTTGTGCGGAGGGGAGAAGAACAGGGGATCTTGCCTCGGGGCTTCAGGTCAGGACGACCGTCATCGAGGAGGTCCGGCTTTGGGTTACGGCTCACCGTGGCAAGCTGGGCAGGGCGGCCGCGCGTGCTCTCCCCAGACGAACAGGGCAGCGACGGCAGCTGGCCCGTGGCCACACGCAGGGGCACTGGGGCAGAAGTAAAGGTCGCGGACAGAGGTGAATCCCGCGGCGTTCCGTCGGCGCGCCTGAATCTCCTTCTCGGCACGAGATTGCGGCTGCTTCACGACAGCAGGGAGTGAGGAGGCGGTGGTATGGGCGAGCACCGGTGAGGACGGCCTGGTAGATGCGGCGGCGCGGCGCCTGTGCGACGGACGGGAGGAGGGCCTGAGCTCGAGTGCGATTGAATCTCGAAAGGGGAGGGAGCGTTGGTCCACGCGCAGGGAAGCGGGGGTTCAGACGTGCGGGTCCACCAGGCGGGTGACCGCGTGCGCTTGGAGGGAGCGAGCGATGGAGTCTGCGGTAAGTTTTGGAGCGAGCGAGCAATGGAGTCTGTCAACGATTCCGTTATTCCTGTTTTAACTGTAGAGATGTGATTTCGTCACGAGAATGTAATTAGCTCTTGAATCAACGGGTGCACTGTTTGCTATTGAGTTGAAGTGTGGTTCTCTAAGCTTTAGAATTTGTTATGCATTGGATTCACTGTATACAGTTAGTCTTGAAAGTACATGGCTTGCAAATTAGTTGCTGTCGCTGCTTAAGCAGGTAGCCTTGGTAAACTATGCAGTGTATTCCAACAAGTTTGATATGTGAAGCCTATAATTTTTCAGTTTTAACTTTTAAGGAATTTTCAACATCCACGGAATGAGTTAATGACCATTCAAGAAATGCTTTAACTGGTAAGATCATGAATATTAGATAAATATAATGATACATTCCATAGGAGACATTACTGTTCATATAGAGAACTGTTCTTGTGGTCTTGGTGAGATGTCATTTTCAACCTGTTTTATGTTTTTGGAGCTCATCAGTTACATCATGAAATTTCTCTCACCAGTTGCCAACTTTCATAGGGTTGAACTGTTTGATGGTGCGGGTGGTTTAGCTGAAGGATTCATTCATAAAGTTGACAAAGGTGGCTCAGATGTTGAGTTATTAGAGGATACTAGGATCATAGCTCCTCAAGGCGTCCAATGGCATGTCTTTGCTGCATTTGGTGAGTCTTGTGAAACAGATGTACTATGCAAACCAGGAGAGCTTTTTTTTATTCCATCCTGTAATCACTTTATTATTCTAATCCTCAGGGACACTGAAAGGCGGACGTGCTGATTGGCTTATAGAGAAATGTACTGTATGTTACTCACAATGGGGTGTTCTTCTTCTTCATTGTATACTTCTAAGTCTATTTTCTTTTCCTATTTAGGAACTTGGAGCTTCTAGTGTTACCCCTCTCCTGACAGAACGATGTCACACAATAGCAGAAAATCGGGTGGACAGGCTGCAACGTCTTGTGCTGGCAGCAGTTAAACAATGTATGGAGTTTGGGTATAACCTCCTTTCTTGGCATGCTGATTAATTAGTTTGTTCTTGATTTAAATACATTTTTAGCATGTTCTCTATGTGATTGTGAGTCACTAAGGTTTTGTAAAGATTAAATTGCTCCTGCCTTCGTAGTGACCTAAAACATACTAATCTCATTACTCATATCTTTTGTAGGCCAGAGGATACATGAAATGTCGCTGAAGCCCCCAATTCAGATTAGTCACCTTCTACCTGTTGTAAGTACCTCCTATCCTTTTGTTATCCATGCACCATGCAGGACATATGTGACCAATCTCTAATTAATTTACTCACTACTGAGTTCCTTGGCTACTGTGGTCAAGTAACATTCATTTTTTAGAGGAACCATGATGTTCTGCAGACTGTGGTTATTTAAGATAATAATACCAAGAAAACATTTAAGATAATATCATTGTTAGTGATTTTTTTGTGACAATAGATTGGAATTGGTTATGTCTACACCTTCTTTTAGAATATTTATAACTACAGTTACACCTATGACTGTCAGTGTATTGATTTAAACAATTTATCTGAGACATTTATCTGCTGCTGGCCTTTTCTGTCATCAGGTATCACAGTCAAAGCTTGCTTTCTTAGCATCAGCAGAAGCACCTCCTCTTTTAAGTGTTCTGTCAAAATCCAGCACTGAACAAAGTGGGCTTCTTATTGTTGGACCTGAAGGAGGTAATGCAAATCCGTTCATATTTAACTATTTGAAGGTCTTAGAAGTCTAATTACTTAAATAAGACTATAAGAGCGATACTGGTCAATATAAACTTGATTTTTTTCCCAAGCCCTTCTTATTACTTGCTTATTTATTATCATATATGAATTTCGTTTTTGTTTGTTACCAGCATGGTTGCACTGAGAGGTTAACAAATGCTATAAATAATGCAAAGTAATGTCTAACATTTTAAAACAAAACAGTAATAAAGTAAAGATTTTCAATGTAGGTTCAGACAATCAGACATGAGAAGCTAGCAGAGTGCTAAACACGTATGGGGTTACATTAAATTTCACCCATGAGAAACTTTATAGTGCCACCGACTAAGATAGTACTTTTAACTTCAACACAAAGAATCTTATCTCCAAAAAAAAAAAAAAAATCAGACATGATGTCATATTTTTATGATAGTGGATCTAATATGACCATCCATGTTTTTCAGACTTCACAGAAGAGGAGGTATATTCATTAAAATCAGCAGGTGCGGCCCCTGTAGGTCTTGGTCCATGCAGGCTACGAGTCGAGACAGCCACGATATCCCTCCTATCTGCTCTCATGCTATGGTCAGATGCTGAACACCAGTAAAGAGTCAAGACAGCAATGCAGGTAATCTAAGGACAGTCTGTCACTCATCTCTTTCAGGTAACTACTACCGCAAAATACCATTCAGGATCTAGTTGGACTAAGTAAGCACCATCTTGGGTAATTATTCCATTGAATCTCAGTAAGCATTCGCGAACAGCTTGGTCTTGGGCTTGACCAGCCTGGTGGATTATTGGATGAACATCTCAATACATAATGTGTTGATTGAGTGAATTTCCTAGTGTTTTTGGTTGAACTGTATTTTTGTATCGACAGCCTGCAACTTCTCTCTCCTTCACATTTTTTTTGCAAAACAGTAAAAGCACACCATACAACAGCGGGATCTTGTGTTGTCGATATTAGTAACACATATTTGTGGAGATCAGATGTTCTGAAAACTCGAGATTCATTGGTAGTTATATACAACAACCACACAATTCTGAATTCGTTCTAGGTCATATTTTGGGCCACCTTAATGTAGCTTCAAGAACCAAGAACCGTTGCTGGCTTTCTTGTTAAACAAACTTCCTACCCATGGATCATTCTTTTTTCTTGGTCGTTTTCAGTTGTTTTGCACGTAAGAAGTCGAACGGTGGAGAATATTTCGACCGTATCTCGGTGATCATTCAACAGCCCGGCCAGTATGGACGATATTATCGGGTACCGTGCGAAAAAAAAAACTACGGTTCTGGATGTGTCATGTCGTCTAACTTCTGCCAAATGCCGGTTCATACCACTAGTGTCCCTGCATTTGTAAGGTCTCGTCGTCTACGACATGGCACTTCCAGAACCGTAGAGTTCATACCACAGGCGTTCTCAGCCTCCGTAGTGCACCGTAAGCCACCGTGGGCGGGCGTTCTGCAGTGCCATCGCCGCCGTGGCTCCGTGCGATGCGCGCAGCCACTTATGCGCGCAGGACCTCCGCCCGACCGCCCCCAGGTGGCCCAAGGCGGACGCAGCCCCCAACCCAACACAACGCGCCGCGCCGCCGCTTCTTGTCGCGACGACCGCACGCCGCCGCCTGATCGCCAGTTGCGCGCCAAGCCGTTGTCAATCTTTATCCCCTCAGTTACCCGGTTACCAAAAAAAAAAAAAAAAAAATTATTTATCCCATCATGCCCGTTTTGCAAGTTGACGCCTCGCAGTCTCGCACCATGCCGCGCTCTTGCCAGTCACTTGAGCCGGCCCGCGGCATATATCGCATCGCTGTCCATCTGAGAAGGAGATGGTCAGACGACTCTGTCGTGGTGTGGAGACTTGACTGTGGACTGTGAGCACTCGAGAAGTATTGTACCTACTGTACTCTTTCTATAGGAATCACGCTGTGGCTACAACGCGTTGGCCCATCGTACGGTACGGAGCCCGTTCGTATGGGTCCAACCGGTCCACGCAAGACGCAACGGAAACCATTGGAGTCGAGCCAACCAACTGCCGAGCTGAGGAGAGAGCGAGCACAATCGCAGCTAGCTACGTGCGCCGCCGCCTTCCGTTGCGGCCGCAGATCGAAGGTCCGTGAACTGATCGCCGAACGCCGATCGATCCATCCTACTCCCACATGGGGGGACGGAAACCGTCGACGCACGCACGCGACCGCCGGGTAGAGCAGCAACAGATGCCGACGCACGCGGCCGCGTACGCGCGTCGCGCCATCGCCTTTTTGTTGCGGCGGCCGCACGTGACCGCGTCACGGGCGCGGCGCGCGGCCAGTTTCGAGCGGAGGTATGGTGTACCGTATTGCGCACAGCCGGCAGGCGCTGACAAGAGAGAACACACGGAGGTATAGTGTACCGTATTGCTGGGCTAGTAGAGAGTTAGGCGTGCGTAGTGCACTCGGTCTTGCCCAAAATTTTAATTTACTCGCGCTGCATGCCATCCAAATACGCATACGACATAGACCGTAGCCGTAGTCAGTAGTCTCGATCAGGTTTAGTAACCTTGGACACTGTATGTCCATCATCAAATTAAAAGACCAAAACACGTAGTACGAGCAAGTTAGCACAATTGAATCCGAGCGCTGGTAAAGCACGCATCTGTGGCCCAATTGCCGTCTCTACTCTCTGGTATCCAAGTCAGTCCGGCATTTGTTGCTTGCAGAGCCCGGAGTTAGTCGCTCATCAAGCAGCGCATTCCGTAGGTACGACACACTAACCCAATCATTCGGTTCCGAGTACTAAATCCATCCATGTCAAGGACATGGACAACAGACAACCTGGCTGCTAACATCCATCCAACAGACCAAAAAACAAGCTTAGCCTTCAGGCCAGAGGACAAACGCAAACGTCTCCTTGAATCAAACTGGAACGAAGCAGCGCCGTAGGCTACCGGCCGCTCCAAAGGCGGCCTACGTTGGTCTTCACGCAATGGATTCGCCCTGGTTTGGTCTTCACGCATCGCGTCAACAAGATCGCGAGATTTTTTTTTTTCTAAACAGGCATAAGCTTGGCGGCGGCGCCCTTGGTTCGTGCAAGTGGCACGCCGCCGGCGCCATCATATCATGCAAATATTACCCACGTGGACTCCGAACACTTAGGGATTTTTCTATATAGCTGATGGCCGTGAGAGACTATCGGATCTGTCTGTTCCTTCTTCGGTCAAGACTGATTAAACTATTAAAGTATCTGTACACTGTGCTAATACAAAAATTGTATATCACCTTACCTTAAGTGGTAAGAAATTTTCGAAAAATGTTTTTTTAATAATAAAGAAACAATCTATCATCTGAAGATGGTGCACAGTTGGTTTCTGAAAAAAAAATGTATCCCTTCTTTTCTATTTTAGCACAAGATTCAGACTACTAAATCCTTTGACCGCTAACAACTATCGACTCTCTCTCTCTCTCTCTCTCTCTCTCTCTCTCTCTGAAATATAAACGATACAAATGCGGAGTGCGGACGGGTTTCTTTTTCCATTCAATTTGAGCTAGGTTTCTTATGTCCAAACAAAATATTTACTTATATTACTAATAAAAAAAATAAAAGGGTTTAGCCTACTTTCTTCCCATAAGAAACCTTCCTCACTCTCATACCATAATAAAAATAAAAATAATTATAGTCAATATATAATTGAATCATATTGCATGACTCACGTGATCGATCTCCCGCTTCCTCCTCCATCCTCATCCGCGAGCTCACGTGATCGATCTCCCCGGACAGAGGTGATCGATCTCCCGCTTCCTCCTCCATCCTCATCCGTCCACGGTCCACCTATATAGCCTCCCCGCTCCGTTGGTTTCGTCGCCTCTGTTCCTCCGCGAAGGAGAAGGAAAGGGTTCGTTGGTGATCGATATATATCCCGCGTCCCCTGCAGCGAGCATGCGGTCATTGCGCTGCTGCTGCAGCCACGCCGCCGCGCCAGCGACCCGCGGCGTCGCATGTGATCATCACGGGGCGCTTTCCTCGTGTTGTCTTCTTTCTTTGCCCACCACCCGTCTCTCTCTGTTTTTTCTTTGTTTCTTTCTTCCGTTCTTGGCCAAAATCAACTCAGATTGGATCTGCGCGGCCTTTGTTCTTACCATATTTATCTCTTGTATTTTATATGAAATCCCTGCAGGTTTCCACGCAGGCTGAGATAAATAAATAAAGATCGGCGGAATCAAGAGGGCTCTGTCCATCCAAGAAGGAAAGCCAGCGGCGCTTCGGCGCCTCGTCGGCGGCGGCGGCGATGAAGTACGTCTCCGGGCCGTACTTCGAGCCCGACTTCGACCCGCTCCTCGACCGCTTCGGCACCCCCGGGTACGCATCCTCCGCTGGCTTTGCTGCGCGGTTCCTCTTTCTCTTATGAACGCCGGCCGGCTCCTGACGAACGAGCTCCGCGTGGCTGTGGCTGCAGGGTCGTCGCCGACAATGACACGCGCGAGGACTGCACGCTCGTCAAGGTTTGTTTGCTCTCGCGACATTGCCGAGCATGCACATGACCTCCTCCTATCACCTCCTGTTCTGATTTCGTGTGCTGCCTCCCCCGTTCCCGTTCCCAGGTTGACAGCGTGAACCGGGACGGCGTGCTGCTGGAGATGGTGCAGCTGCTCACCGACCTCGACCTCGTCATCTCCAAGTCGTACATCTCCTCCGACGGCGGCTGGCTCATGGATGGCAAGGCCTACTGCTCCTCCTCTCGTTTCTTGTCAATTTACATTTGAATGCCATCGTGCAATCCATCGCCCGTCGAATTTGACTCCGGTCTTTTCATGGAAAGTTGGGCATCAATCATTGCCCTTGCCGGCTTGCCCTCGCAATTCAATTTGTTCTTGACCGGCTGTGTGCCACTGTTGCCCAATGCAGTGTTCCACGTGACGGACCAGATCGGGCGCAAGCTGACGGACCCGTCGCTCCCGGAGTTCATCCAGCGCGCGCTGGTGCCGTTCCACCGGCCGGGCAACGCGCCTTCACCCCGGTTCACCACGTGCCTGGAGGGCCCGACGTGTCGGACCGCGCGGCGCTCGAGTTCACGGTGCACGACCGCGCGGGGCTCCTGTCGTCCATCACGTCCGTGCTGGCGGACCACGGGTGCCACGTCGCGTCCGGGCAGGCGTGGACGCACGACGGCCGCGCGGCCGGGGTGCTGTACGTGACCGCGGACGGCGCCGGCGCCGGCGCGGCGGCCCAGGCGCTGCTCCCGATGAGCCGGTGGGCGCGCATCGAGCGGCTGGTGCACGCCGTGGTGGACGCGCGCGAGAACGTGACCGGGGAGCGGCACTGGCTGCGCGTGTCGGAGCCCGTGCAGGGCCGCGTCCACACAGAGCGCAGGCTGCACCAGCTCATGCACGACGACCGGGACTACGAGTCCGGCCCGGCGCCGACCCCCGTCGACGAGGAGCTCTTCAGCATGGGCGACAAGGCGGCGGTGACAGCGCGGATGACGGCCCACCGCGGCGCCACGACGCGGTGTCCATCGACAGCTGGGAGGAGCGGGGCTACGCCGTCGTCAAGATGACGAGCAGGGACCGGCCCAGGCTGCTCTTCGACACGATGTGCGCGCTCATCGACATGCAGTACGTCGTCTTCCACGCTACCGTGGGATCCCAGGGGGCTCTTGCCATTCAGGTACACCACCACGTGTCTCTCTCACCTCTTGTCAGTATGTGAGTGCCCATGTTGCATTGCATCATTACCCTTGGAGACTTGGACTCTGATATTGTGTCATCCATGGCATCATCGACGCAGGAATATTACATCCGGCACAAGGACGGGCGCACGGTGGACAGCAGCGCCGAGCGGCAGAAGGTCTCCCGGTGCCTCGTTGCCGCGGTGGAGCGGAGGGCTACTCATGTCAGGCTCAGCTCGCTTGACCATTCATTCCTCTTTATCTTCGCCGCCTCGTTTCGCTAACGCACAAATGTTGCAGGCAGGGCCGTCCCGGGAAAATTGGACGCCCTGTACGATACTAAAAAATAAGGCCTATTAGCTTAGAAAAAAAGACTAAATATACGATATGATAAAGCATGTAGTACATTACAATAAGATATATATCAAGATTCAAGAATGATACCTACGTCGCATAATCTTTACTTGAATAACATCATTCTTTTAGTGTTCTTTGAAATGAAGTCTTCAATGATATGCTCATAATTAATCTTCTTTAACATTTAGTCTTCCTGAGATTTGACTAATTTCTCTATTCTTTATTTTTTATTTTGCTTTTGCCAACCCGATTCATATTTTCTAGACCGATTTGCAGAAGACATGGCTTCAAATTTGCTAGATGAAAGATCAAAAGAATAAAATTTAGCTTTTGCATTTGCGCCGTGATTACAGATGAATTGAAAAAAAGGAATCATCAATAATACCTTGCGCTGTTGCCGTCAGTCGATAGTCCAGTCGTCACGGCCTGAGCACCTTGTGCACGCTCGACGCCGGTAACTATTGCAAGGCCTGGTGGGCAGCGCCGGCGGCCAATAGGGTAGGGCTTCCAGCGTCGGGGACGGGGATTGGAATTAGGAAGTCGAACAGGTTGCGATCTGCTGCTGTGTTGCATTGCGATGGAAACAAAGAGACGTCGACGGACGGCCGGCTAAAAAATCATTCTTTATTGGGCTTCAGCGTTCACTTGAGTTGAGTGCTAATGGGTCAAACAGCGTGTTGCTATCTATATGTAGTATATGTAGTATGTATGTACATATTTGAAGGCCTATACAAATTGGAGGCCGTGTGCGGTCGCACACTTCGCACATGCGAAGGGACAGCCCTGGTTGCAGGGCGTGAGGGTGGAGGTGCGCGCCGCCGACCGGTCGGGCTTGCTGTCGGATTTCACCAGGGTGCTGCGAGAGCACGGCCTGTCGCTGCTGAGAGTTGAGCTCAAGAGGCACAAGGACGAGGCCTTTGGCATATTTCACCTCGTCACGGACACCGGCGGCCAGGTGCGCACCGAGGCACTCCTCGCTGTGCAGGCGAGGGTCGCCGCGATGGACATCTCGGTCGACGTTGTCAAGGAGGCCCCGGGGTGGCCGCCGGTGAGGAAGGCCAGCGTGCCAGCCCCGCCCGTCGACGCCGGGCCTCAGCCTCAGGAGAGGCCCAGACCTTCCCTGAGGAGCCTTCTATGGACACACCTTGGGAAGCTCTCGAATAACTTAAACTACATCAGGTCTTGAATCTCTTCAGAGAATAATCCACCTGTTGTTCTTCTGCGATCTGCATAGACGCTTCCATAGGGTCGCAGTTCCAGTAATTACCTGTATCTCGGGTACCAAGAATTACAATTTCAGGGAGCAGCACAAAGATGTATATAAATTAGCAAGTTGTATTGCACATAAAATTCTCGATAAATTGAAGATCACTCTCCTTTCTTTTATCTGATATATTTGCAGTTCTCTGACCAAACAACGTAATTAACTTTATTGTTCTAATAACCTTATAACATCACGAATGCTTATGCACAGTAGTGTCAAATGTAAATCAAATTATAAACTGTAATGCTGGTCAAACGTAGCACCCTACCATATCTCGAGCAATAAGATCACAGTGCCTTCACCC
>CM041628.1:21747766-21770600 GCA_023333625.1 Bothriochloa decipiens
AGAAACGGCGGCGGCTGTCAGGCTGGAGGAGTGTTAGGGTTAGGATTAGGATTGCAAGGTGGGGCGGAATGCCGCGAGAACCCGCTGGGCTGCCTGCGCGACCAACCCACGTAACACTGTAAACTAGCCCATTTAGACAGTGGGCTGAAGAATCCAACCCGCATATTCAGATCTGGAAAGTAATTGTAACCAGGCAGCAGTAACGTGCTATCAAAAATTTCTAGTGTAGCTGAGCATTCAGATCTGGAAAGCAATTGTAACCAGTCGGCAGTAACATATTATTAAAAATTTCTAGTGTAGCTGAGCATTCATATGTGGAAAGTAATTGTAACCTGTCAGCAGTTGCACTTTAGCATTTGGGCACAAGAAATGCAGAGTCCTTCCATTCATTTTTGTAAAATCTTTACAGAAGGATAAATTATATATGTACATTTATAAATATTGCTGACTGGAAGGATGCTGAGTTCATCAATGCTGATTTGTTAATTTCTTTTTCTAACTCCTCTCATAATTCATAGACATTTTTTAAATTTCAATCTTGTTTTCCTTGGTCAACCAGATTTGCAAGAGTTGGATCTACAATGTTGCCAATTCATGATGCAAGTGAAGTTTTCCTGGAAGTAGAGAAGATTGAAAAGTGCCAAGAGTTTGTCATTTTTTATCTTTGTTTCATTAAGTTCCACACATGTAGCTGTTTATTTTTACATTGTTAAATTAAGTGATTGTTAAGAAGATCCCCTGAAGATAAAATAGAGCCCTTTGTTTCTATCAATAATTGTCCACTCTAGTGATGTCAAGTATTTACTTTTTTTTCACTTTGTATATTTGCAAAATTCTTTGTAGTGTTTTCAATACAGACTAGATCTACATCCCATCCCGAGGCTGAATTTCAAGGGGGGCAAAAACACTTCAGCAAACAATCTCCTGCGTCGATGTTTTTTTTTTTTAACTTCAATCCAGAATCTCAGCTGCAGAAATGTTTAGTAGCTGAGGAGGTTCAGAGTGTCGCTAAGCGATGAGATTTTTAGAATTTTGATGTATTCATGGAAATTACAAAAAAAAAAAAAGAGAGACATCGAGATACTGCTACACAATATTATCGTGTGTATGCATGTGTCAGCAGAGTTAAAAGAACTGAACAAGGCTATTAACGGGTACTTTTCCTCTCTTTTTTTTTTGTTTTGCCTCCAACAAGATGGTTTGTCGGATGTGAACAACAAGCATGCATCCAGCACAGAAGCACCAGCAATCTCTAGATCTAAGTTCCAAATCCCAATCCTCCCGGAAAAAGAACAAATATTTTGTTTCCAAATAAAACAAAATCTAGCAGCTCTCGATGACTATGAAAAACAAACATTGCTACTTGTCTACCCAAGCAAAACATCTCCGTTGGTTAGAGTAGATTGGAGTGGGACTTAAAAATAATTCCCTCTCCAATCCACTTCATCACGTATAGATTGAGATTGAGATGCATAAGGTCTAATAGGACTGATGATAGCTCGTGGCGTTGAAGTTGATAGAATCGACGATCCTGATTATCTGCTCTAGCGCGCTCTTGTCCTTGAGCATGCCGGAGTGCGACACATTGGGCAGTTCCACCACCTCGACGGCCTGCGTGGGCGAGTCGGACCACGCCTTGATCGGGCCCACGAGGCTGGCCAGGTTCACCGTGCCGTCCCCGTCGCCGTAGACCACCTCCTCGGGGTCCTCGTCGAATCCGGCGTCGCCGTACACGAGGCTCTCCACGGTGTCGACGCCGGTGCCCACGAGGCACGTCAGGGGCACGCCGGGCTCCGGCAGGGCCTCGACGAGCGGGCGTATCCTTGCGCGGTACGGCTCGATGCCTTCCTCGAAGCCGATGTCCCGGAGGAACTGCGTCATGTTGTTGGCGGAGTAGGAGCGGTTGTGTGCCCACGACACCACCAGCGTGGTGTTGCCGAACACCTTGGGCGTGGGCAGCAGCCACAGGTTGCTCTCGGCGGTGCGCTGCTCGTCGCGGATGAGGGACGGGTCCACGAAGGGCACCCCGAGCGTGTTGCCGGACGCGAAGGTGAGCATCTCCTGCACGGACCCGCCCCAGGGCGTGGAGAGCGTGACGAGGCGCCGCACGTGCGCCGCGCGCCACGCCGCCGGGCTCCGCGCCAGCAGCTGCAGCGCGAACAGGCCGCCCAGGCTGTGCGCCACCAGCACCGCGGGCCGCCCGCCGTTGGCCGCGCACGCCGACTCCACCAGCAGCCTGAGCCGCTGCAGGTACGCGCTGCCCACCTGCGACGGGTGCCCCGGCCCGGCCAGCCCGTACCGGAAGTCGTACGGCGCGCCGAACAGGTCGTGGCCCTCCTCGTAGCCGGCCTTCTCCTGCAGCGTGCTCGCCAGAGTGTTCATGTACCCCGTCAGGAGCCTGCAGCACAAACGTCCGGCACACACGCCGCGTCAAGTTGTTTTCTCGTCACGACACGGACACGGACACGGACACGGACAGTGGAAAGTCACTACAAACAGTGTGTGCGAATGGGAAATGCTTATCATATAGGAACCACTCCTACTTGAGGCTGGGGTCGAGGTAGCGGAGGGTGGAGGTGGATCCGAAGTCGGAGACCCTGGTCTCGACGCCGGGCGCGTTGCGGTAGTCGTCGGCGTCGGCGTCGTAGGAGAGCGTCATCCGCTCGGCGAAGCACCTGGTGAGGGGCGCCACCAGCACGGAGGGGTCGAACCAGAGGCGGAACCAGCCGCCGCGGCCGCGCACGAGCGGCCACACCCGGCACGCCAGGCTGGACGGCTTGTAGTCCTCCGTCAGGCGGGCCTCCAGCTGGGTGCCGCCCGCGCCCGGGATCAGCACCACCGGGTGCCGCTGCTCGGCCACAGCGCCAGTCGTCCCGGCGACCGACCTCGCCGCCGCCGCCGACACGCACAAGGACGAGCTCAGCGACAGCATAACCACCACCATCGTCGCCACTGCGGCTGGCACGCGGGCCAGCGAAAGGCGCCTCCGTTTGTCCATGCTGCTCTCCGACGCTTGGATTTTTTTTTTTTTTGTCTCCTTTTCCGCTTTTGGATCAGGTGGTCACTGCTACTTGTAACTTGCTGTGTGGTGACGGTGCTCTCGGATCCTACTGACTGACTGGCGATGCTACTTGGATCCCCTGAGGCCGCTGAAGAAGCCCATACGAGGGAGCGGTCACGGTAGTGGTTACGTCGTCCTTGCAGCAGTGGGTAGGCACGCATCTAACCAGCTGGAGCATGCACGTCGGAATCGAGCTCGTGTCGGAGTAATTATACCCTGGTTATGTGAGGACAGCGACTGACATAATGGCCCGGCCTGTACCGTCACCTGTACGCGGTGCGTGTAGACTTGGAGGGCTCTGCTGTCGCCGGGTCGATCGAGGCCGTCGATCACGCGATCCCCGGCGGTTGGGAAGCGTGTACCGGAGCACCTACCGGCTGCCTTCTTTGCTCGCCGTCGCCGGACACGATCGGGGCGGCGGACGCGTACCGCGTACGTGAACGTGTGCTTTGCACAATTGCACCAATCATCGTCGCACGGACGAACGTGTGCCATTATTGGGGGGAAGGAAGGAATGCTGCTACGCTAAAGCAAACCGCTTGGATAATAACCGACGACGAGGACAGGGACATGGACAGGCCTTGGGCTTCCTCGTGGTGAATGCATGCGCGCTTCCGCAGGGATCCAGGCATTGTCGGACTGGGCCGCTACGGCTAACCTCTGTGCTGGAATGTTTCTCTCTTATTTTTTCTATGCTTTTCAAAGAAAATGTTTGTTCTATGAATCAGGAGTCTGGAATGAATCCTTTTAGTCTGGCCTCTGCATGAGCCATGCGCTCAAGTTGTATTGTTTGTTTGTTTTTTTTTTTAACCATGCCGTGCTCGTATAGTTGCAACATTAGGTTTGCACGTAGGTACAATTCCTTTTTTCCGTAAGAAATCTCGATTAATGTGGATTTAATAGGGAGCTTGCATGGTATTTTGGCTGAAATGCTTGACGTGACTGCTACGTCTCTCCTGAAAGTGGTACCGACTTGGCACTGTACTCTGTACATCCACCTGGCGCGCTGCAGTTTTTTTTTAATCTTGTACGTATACGTATCTGTACACAGCACAGCACAGCACATTTGCACCGTACACAAGATGTTTCTTGCATTGCTAGTACTAACCAACTGGGGAAAATTAATCATCAACCGTGTCCGTTGACCACAAGATGCTGGGGAAAATCATCAACGGTGTCAGTCGGGTGTCGGTCTTTGCATAGTACTGGCTTGATTTGATTCTCTCCTCAGGGCGACCGACACCGACTGACCCCGTCCGCCCGTCGATACGATTTGTGCGACTTGAGGAGTCCACACAAAGCGGGGCCGACGCCCGCCTGACTTGAACAGGCCAAAGAGTGCAATACCCCTCCCGCCCCCCTCACCCTCAAGGCCACGCACAACATGGCGTTCCTGATTTGATTAAAGAAACAACAACGACCCCATGCCGTTCCAGCCTCGTGAGTTCAGTCACGCGCAACCCACGAGAACGAGACGGGCATCGGGTCAGAACTCAGGTGCTCCCTAGCGAGTCCGTAGCCATCCAGAGACACAGGCCCTGGCTAATAACTGGACGCTCGAGAGCCGCCGTGTGCAAGACAGCTACGACGTACAGCTACGACGTGCTAGACAGCAAGAAGCAACAGCCCGTACTTGCGTGCGTTTGTCCCTCGAGGCCGGCCAGCAGACCGAACCATGGCGGCGGCGGCGAGCAGGGGGCCGATGCGCGCGCTGGCCATCCTGGGCCGGTGCGTGCGCGCGCCGTTCCGCGTGCTGGTGCGCGCGCGGGACCTGTACGTGAGCCGGCTGGCGGCGTGCGCGGGGGGCGGCGGCGGCGGCGGCCGGGGCCCCGTGGGGCTGGTGGCGATGCCGCGGTGCCAGAGCCACTGGTTCTACCGCTCGGCGGGCGGCGGCGGCACCGACGAGGACGTGCGGGAGCTCATCAGGCTGCAGGCCACCCGCGCCGCCGGCCCGCCCAGGGTGATCGGCCCGCGGAGCCAGAGCGTGGCCATCGGACGGATCGACGAGGACAGCCCCTGCGAGTTCGGGCTGGAGAGGGCGCAGGCGCTCATGGGGCCCCGGAGCAAGAGCTGCGCCGTGGGGCCGTCGGCCAGGACGGCCGCTCGCAGTCTCAGCAGGGCTGCTGCGGGCGTCGCGGTCGCGGCGGCTTAAGCTCAGGTTCAAGTGTTCAACGACGGCCGGCGTTGCATTTGCACCCCTAAAATATTATTATTATACCTAAATATGTTGTTTGTGTGCGTGACGTACACGTCGGTCTGAGTAGCCGAATCTTATCTAAAAACAAGATGATTCATCTAGCCATCTTTATTGTACACTTAAATTATGCTCACTCATGCTCTCGTAATAGACGACATGGAGTAAATGTGGGATAGCAAAGGGTAGACTAAAAGATGACGCCACAGAGCATGTAAAAGAATAATTGCATATGAAAATTCAGCGAAGAAATTAGTAAAATATTCACAAATTAGCCCCGCTTCTTTTTACTAACTATAAAATTGATTGTTACAGCTAGATCAACTTGCGCCTAACAATAATTGATACGGAGTTCGACTTCGATCAAGACATATTAGATCACTTCAACCATATCTTATGCATGACCCAGACTCATGAACCATACTAGAGTAGATTCACATATAGCATATGTAGTCTAATTCCTATGCATATTAGATCCTGTTGGAACCTACGGGCATGTTTGATAGCTCTCGATAAAGCATGATACCAGAGTAGCCTCTTTGATGCTGATCCCGGTGCCTAGTCTAGCTAGATTCGTGAGGGCTCCTTAATTTCGTACCGGATGAACCAGCTAAATATATAGGACAGAGTTTCATGACTTCCATTATGATTAAACAAGAACCTAATATATAGAGGATTAGCTAAAAGTTATCAGGATCGGTGACCCGATGGTATATTGTAGATTCGTCCCTGTGTGCGGTTGTTCATCCATTGTTCGCTTACTGCAGCAGAGGCGACGAAGCCTTGATTGTTTCACTACTAGCGTTGAGTACCACGAGTGTGGAGAAGCTCTGAAAATATATACCTATACCAAATAGAGCCTCAGTGTCTTGCTGCCCTGTGAAGAATGAAAGTCTCTGAGGTTTCCAAATTCCAAATGATCGGGCAAACAAAACCTATCACGTGAATAACTCGATTGAGAACGCTGCCGATCGTGGAGTATGCGACCACAGGATCGCGGCGCTTGAAGGGGGACCCGGGCGTTACCCTACCACCTAAAACTGACGGGGCGCGGCCTACGTGTGCGCGGGCTGCGATGTCAGTGAGGGAAGGCGGGGGTGGGGCTGGAGCGGTAAATGGAGTGGAGGGGAGGGAGCGGCACGCTGGTGGGAGGTGGGTTTAAATTTGGGTGGTGGGAGTTGAGGGAAGGATGCAGCCATGGCTTTGGGAGCTTGGCCTTGTGTCATTCGTTTGCACCGGGGTGTTTTGGCGCCGCAATCTTGGACCAATAAAAAAGGTGTTTCTTGACTAGTTGACCTTAATGATGGGCCCCGAATTCCCAAAACCCGTAGTCTGCTTGCTGCGCCCAGCCCTATTATTTGACTCATTATTATTAGAGCAAGTATTATAGCAGGCCACAAGAGAAACGGATCACCGGAGCACGATAACAAAGAAATCAAAGCCAACCATACCGAGCAGTACTTTTTTTTACCACAGAGCAGGTACATTGCTAAAATGATGGTTTAGTGCGGAGGGAATACGGCCCCACTGCTGCTGCCGGTGAGGTTGGGGCCGTCGATGGTGCGAATGAAGAGACTGGCGGTGCCGGCTCCGCCGCAGAGGAGCGAGGAAGACAAACGACACCGTCCTCGACGGCGGGGCGAAGGAGCGCCACGCGGATCGTGACGGCGGTGCGAGGGGAGAATCGGCATCGTGACTTGAAGGCGGTGGCGGTTTCCTAATCGTTTTGCTGGTGTGAACCGCCAGGTAATCAATCTGAACCCTCTGCTTGTTATACGTCGGTTCAATCAACGGCCAAGATGCACGCTGCCCAACTGGAGTTGCGCCTGCCTACGGGTTCTGGTGAGCCACATCGTACGACGCAAGGAAACGTGTCGGCGCCGCTGTCCAGTACTCCAATTCTATATAGCAGAGCGAATCGATCGAGACCCCCAAATCCTCTCGAAACCAGAAACAGATCCGGACCAATCGGATCGCTCACACCATGGCCGCCGTCCTCCTCGGCCCTCTCGTCATCCGCGGGGCACGCCCGCCGCCACCGTCCCGCAGCTTTGGAAGCCCCGGCTTCCTACCCGTTCCTCGACCTCCTCGACGTCTGCTTCAACAACGAGGACCCTCCAGCCGGTTCTGACGATGCCACCAACGGCGGCAAGGGGCCCTGCATGGCGCAGACGGAGAACAACTCGGCCACGTACGCGAGTTCTGGCAACCCCTGCCTCAACCTCTTCTTCCAGGTCGTCCCCGACACGCCGGCGCAGCGCGTGCGCGAGCTCGTCACCCTCGCGTGGGCGCACGACCCGCTCACCGCGCTCAAGCTCGTCGCCAATCTCCGCGGCGTGCACGACACGGGCAAGTCCGACAGGGAGGGCTTCTACGCCGCCGCGCTCTGGATGCACGAGCGCCTTCCCAAGACACTCGCCTGCAATCTCCCAGCGCTCGCCGAGTTCGGATACCTCAAGGACTTCCCCGAGCTGCTTTACCGCCTCATCCACGGCGCCGACACGCGCAAGCTCTACAAGGCCAAGGCAAAAACCCAGAAGATCAGGCGCAAGGTCACGGAGGTCCGCGCTGCCAGGTTGGCTGGGAAGAAGTGCGCACACGGCGAAAGCAGTGAGTCGGGAGCCGTGGTTCCTGCGGCGGCGACGCCTATGGAGACAGAGGAGGCGGTCGTGGAGAACAAACCGGAGGCGATGGATGTGGCGGCCGCGAAGGAGATGATCCCCATGACGAAGGAGGTGCGGAAGGTGGCCAAACTCGCCGTGCAATCGCTGGAGACGTACTACGACAATGGCGCCTACCGCTTCCTCTTTGACTGCGTCGCCCAGTTCTTCGCCGACCTCCTCGCCTCCGACCTCGAGCAACTAGCACCCGGTGGCAGGAAGACGAAGATCGGGCTCGCCGCCAAGTGGTGCCCCACACCAGGCTCGTCGTTCGACCAGACCATGCTGCTCTGCGAGGCCATCGCGCGCCGCATCTTCCCGCGCGACTCCAGCCCCGACTACTCTGACCTGTCGGAGGAACACTACGCCTATAGAGAGTGCTCCACTGTCTCCGCCGCGAGGTGCTCGTGCCATTGCGGAAGGTCCTGGAGCTCCCGGAGGTGTACATGAGCGCCCAGCGGTGGTCCGAGCTGCCCTACACCCACGTGGCGTCGGTGGCCATGAGGCGCTACAAGGCCCTGTTCAAGAAGCACGATGAAGCTCGCTTCGACAAGTACCTCGAGGATGTTGAGGTTGGCAAGGCCAAGATCACGGCTGGCGCACTCCTGCCTCACGAGATCGCCACCGCTGCGTTTTGTGGCGAGGCTGACGACGTGTCGGAGCTGCAGTGGCGCTGCATAGTGGAGGACCTCCGCAAGAAGGGGTCTCTGAGCAACTGCATCACCGTCTGCGATGTTTCCGAGAGCATGCGCGGCACGCCGATGGAGGTGTGCGTGGCGCTAGGTCTGCTCATCTCTGAGCTCAGCGAGAAGCCATGGGCGGGCAGGGTGGTCACGTTCAGCGAGACTCCCCAGATTCACAAAATTGAGGGCACGACGCTCGTCCAGAAGATGTGCTTCATCAGGCACATGAACTGGGACATGAACACCAACTTCCAGGCCGTCTTCGACCGCATCCTACGCACGGCGGTGGATGGTCGACTGCCCAAGGAGAAGATGATCAGGACCGTCTTCGTGTTCAGTGACATGGAGTTCGACCAGGTGTCTGCTAGTCCTTGGGAGACGGACTACCAGGCCATCTTTCGCAAGTTCAATGATGCCGGGTACGGCGACGCAGTGCCTCAGATCGTGTTCTGGAACCTGAGGGACTCAAAGTCGACGCCAGTGACGTCAACGCAGCCCGGAGTCGCGATGGTGAGCGGCTTCTCCAAGAACTTGGTCAAACTATTCCTGGAGCACGATGGCGTGGTGAACTCGGAGGCCGTCATGAAGGCAGCCATCGCCGGCGAGGAGTACCAGAAGCTTGCTGTGTTTGATTGATCGGTTGGGGGTCATTAGTTATGAGTTAAGGACGTAAGTTGATGATGCATGTCTGAATTCTGAGCTCAACCGTGCTACTACTTTGTAATCTGACATGCAGGAACATAGATAGATTGCTTTTGGTACCGAACAGCTTTGGATTTCCCTTTTACATGTTAATTTCAGTTTCAGTGCAGGCTTGTTTTGTTCATATAATAGGATTTGTTTTCTTCATAGTAGGATTGATTTATGAAATTTGTGTGCTTCTGTTTGATCGTGTTAAATTGTTTATTAAACACAATAACATTATAGAGGAAGTTAGCCTCGATGAGGATCCTGATCAGATCCTGATCGTGTAAAATGTGTTCAAACATAACCATGATCTTTGCTAAGAGCACTAAAAACATCATATCACTAATGTTTCTTCTTTTCTTTCACTTTGAAAGCAAATCGTAGGGGTTGATCAACATTATATAGTTTTGCCCCGGTATGGTCATGAGCAATTTTTTTTTATGTTTTACCAGTTGACCCTGCACAGAATCACACATAATGTCCTCTTTGTACCCTCGTGACAAGTTTTCACAAACAAATTGTCCATACATTTTTACATTTTCACATAGAACAAAATTATTTCAGAAGTTGAATGGCAATTATTGTACACATAATTATTTTGTGCAAAGAATGTGTAACAAAACACAAGAGTATCAGCCTTACGTACATGGTCGTCGCTACATTACTTCCAGTTCCAGAGTGACTTCACCAGAGTTTTGCTCGACTACTCAGCAAAATGTCTCTTCTTCACACGTGGACTCTACCACACAAAAGAATCCTGAACAAGTGCGGGTAGCCGAACGGTTTGATCTGCAAGCTGTATAGAGTACAACTGAAAGACAGACACATTTTACAAGGACTGTCCGTATAGTAAACAGGTTTGGTTTTGGATTCAAAATTGGTTTGGGTTAAGAAAGGCGCACACCATGTCGATCCTAACACTATGGAGCCTATGGAACCGGAGGAACGCCAAAAGTTCAGAGAGGGGCGCAAGTCGACACAATCCATGCTCGCGGAAATAAAAGACACAACCCACCAATGGACAATGACGGGATGCCGTGCACTGAAGCCGCTTATGGTTGTATATTATCGTAGCGAGTAATCCGTTATGAACTAAAGCCCCAGGCGGCTTAGGCTGTACTGGGGATTGCAGCTCGCGCTTGTAATTGGATGTTTATGCTCTCCCACTTAATATCAATCAAAGCCGGCTATGCCGGATCTTTCAAAACAAAATTGGTTTGGATTGCCGAAAGATGCATTTGGAGAGCAGGGAAGAGCTGCTAAAAACCATTTTTTCTGCTGTTCCACCATATTCAGCAGTTAGTATGGATGTGGAATTAGTTTCATTAAAGCCAGTATGGATGTTATGGGAGATTTGAAAGTAATGAAGAGGACATTAAATCATGGTGATGGTATACCTACCTCGCCAACTCCTGAAAATATGTGTACTTTAATGGTGTAGATTTTGATTAATTAACTAATGACCCGAAATATATTGACCCGACAAATTTCATAGCACATAGCCACACCCAACAAATTTGTCGGGGGCAACACCCCAGCCCCCGGTCCCCTCGCGCCGTACGAACAGAGCGCTGCTCTGTTTCAAAAAAAAAAAAAAAAAAAGAGTGCCGCTCTTTCCGTTGTGACCACGATCGTCCGTCGGCGAGCGCGGCTGACGTCCCACCTCCCCTCTAGCGAGGGCACGCACCTCCGGCGAGCGCACGCGGCCCCTCCGGCGAACCCACACGCACCTCCGGTGAGCGCACAGACTAGCCCCTCGACGAACCCACACGCACCTTCGGTGAGCGCACGGGAGTAGCCTGTCCCGCGAGCCCATGCGCCACTCCGACTATCGGACGCGCACGGGAGCGACCCCTCCGGTGAGCACACGTGGCGGCAGAAGATGGTGGAGCCGGGGGCCGTGCGTCGGGACAGGAAGGCCCCAACGTCGATGCTGCGTGACCTGGAGCCGCCGGCGTTGAGGTGCTGGTGGACAACCATGGCCAGCGCCTAGCGGTGCAAGAGCTCCTCCTCTGCGGGCATGAGCTTGGCCCGCCGCGTGATTCCTGCCCGGGAGCGGCCCCTCCGGCGAGCGCATCTCGCTCCACCACGACGACGACATGTGCGTGCGAAGGATGGGGGAAGAAAGGCCACACTCTATGACGCGTGGGTCCCTTGTCATTGTCTGCTGTTGTTGATTTGGGGGCGGTGCTGCCGTTAGAGTAGAACTATTTGTTGGGCCAATAAAAAATAGGGGTAGGCACTTAAATAAAAAAATAAAGGTCTTAATTTAGAGGCTACTCGTTGTTTTTGTCAGAAAGATAAAAGCATGATAAGTTTGACAAAATTCATTAAAAAATATTGTTAATTTTAAATTATAATAATCAACACTCTTCTAAGAGATTTGATATAAACAGATAATAGTTACTCTCGATATTATATGTTTGTTATAAATAATTGAAACGAGGAGTATTATTTATAGCACCACACGAGTAGCATGTTAATCTCGATATTTGTAAGCTGTTAAGATAAGATATGAGTGGAGACGCGATTCCTCGATGTCCTATCGTCCTTGTTTCCCATTTTAAAATAGAAAAAAAAAAGACAATACGAGGTCCACCACCACCACCAATATCTACCAACCTACCAGGAGCAGTAATCAAACTTAACGTCTCAGTCCGATCCCATGGATCTCAACATGTAGCAACTTTACCATTCTCCATTCATCAAACAACCAGACACGATCCCAAGCATGGCCTTCGCCTTCAAGCTTACACTTTCGACGCATGCCGGAGGCAGCTGCCGGCGTCTCTTCCTGCTGCTGCATCTCGCCGCTGCCTGCTGCTACCTCCTCATCCTTCTGCCTCTGTCGTCCCGCGCATCGTCTTTGTCGTCGTCGGTGGTGAGGCACCTGCCGGGATTCCACGGCTCTCTGCCCTTCTACCTGGAGACCGGGTACGTCGGCGTAGACGACGACACCGGGACGGAGCTCTTCTACTACTTCGTGGAGTCGGAGCGGCGGCCGCGCACGGACCCCGTCCTCCTCTGGCTTACCGGCGGGCCACGCTGCACTGCCTTCAGTGGCCTCGCCTTTGAAGTAGGTTAGTTATTATAGCCCATCGAAATCCAATAAAATTTGCGTTGATAGTTTGTTTAGAGGAATAGTTTTTCATCTTCTTGCACAGGTCCTCTAAAATTTGTGTTGGCGCCTTATACACCTCACCAAAGCAGCCTGCCGCAATTGGTCTACAACCCATATTCATGGACACAGGTGTTGATGTACAACAATTCATAGTCCTGAATAAACTATCTCTTTCGCCTAAAGTCTCATTTGCATTCAGTTTTGCGCCTTGTTGACGGTTTCAGATGGCAAGTATTCTCTTCGTGGATTCCCCTGTTGGCTCTGGTTTCTCGTATGCGCGGGATCCCAAAGGATATGATGTTGGGGACTACTCATCGTCTTTGCAAATCGTCACATTCCTGAAGCAGGTGAAAATAAGCATAGTTGATAGGCCTGAAGAAGTGTTTCTATATGGAAGAACCGTGTGCCTCATTTACTTGCCAACTTCTGTACGGTTATTATGTAGTGGTTCATCGATCACCCGCAGTATCTTTCAAATATTTTCTACATTGGTGGAGATTCGTATGCTGGAAAGGTGGTTCCACTTATTGCACAGTATATTTCAGAAGGTAAACTCTACAAAAAGCTCCACTTATCTCAAGATACATGAAAATTTGAAAAGGCGCAAATAATTTCACAATTTGACTGCCATCCTACCCCAATGACGATATTCTAATTTTCAGTAAACATGATTTCTATGGTACCCTTTTCTTTATTCACTTTCGAATACCATTCTGAAATTTTGTTCAATGGAAACTCCTCTTTTATAAATACATACTCCCTCCGTTCCAAATTGTAGTTCACTTTAACTTTTTTGGTATATGTATTTTGCTATGTATCTAGACATATTATTTATCTAGGTATATAACAAAATGCATGCATCAAAAAAGTCAAAGTAAACTAAAATTTGGAACGGAGGGAGCAAAAAAATTCCCCTCCAAATCATAAAGCTGATCTCTTGAATTTTATTATACTATGCTTCAGGAATTGAGGAAAGGCAGCAGCCTCGCATCAATCTCAAGGCATGTTTTTTTCTCAGGCCTTCAAACAATTTAAATGGAGACAAAGAAAAAAACAGGAGTCAACATAGAGAGATTCAAACATGTGTCTAGTTCTTTGCTGTGCTTATATAATCATTTACAATTTTACAGGGCTATCTACTTGGCAATCCTGTAACAGACTCTAGTTTTGATGAAAACTTCGTGATTCCAGCTGCTCATGGCTTTGGAATCATATCTGATCAACTATACGAGGTACATAGTAATTCCACATCCACACACGTTGACCAAGCCCAGCGTAAGCTTTGTTTAGAATGTTTCCATTTTTCCTTTTACAAAGGCTGCAGTGGAGCATTGTAAAGGAGATTATGTAAATCCTGCAAACAAATTGTGCACTGAGGTGCTGCTCACTATTAACGATGTAAGAAAGATACATGTGCTCTGATCATTTTTTTCGTTTCTTTTCCTAATGTAACCAATGCAGCCTTCTAATTCCACTGCAGCTCCTGACTGAAATCCCAAGAGCACAAATCCTGTACGACGTATGCCCTGTAGCCGCGCCAAAACCTAAATATAATGGTGATTCAAGAAGGGTTCTATCAGAAGAATCTATACAACTAAATGAGCCGCCGGATCGTCCTAAACTTCATTGTTTTGTTAGTCGGTCTCTTCCTCTGGAGTGTTAATTTCACAAATGATTTAGACGAATGCATGTGCTATGTGTGATGTGACCCTCTCCGTTCTCCTAGCAAGAATTCATCTGAAACTGTTCCTGAAATTGCAGACATACGGTTACTACCTGGCTTACTACTGGATGAACAACGTTACTACCAGGAATGCTCTTGGGATCAAGGAGGTATCTGTTTTTGGTTTGTACTCCTGAATGCTCTGTATGTTCTTGTCAGAAAACTGCTTTGCTAAGCACGAATCTACAGTCAAGTATTATAATACCTTGAGTTGTAAAACTAGACCTGTGCTTAATGATTCTCTAGGCCACATAATCAGACATTTTTTGTGCTGATGGCTTTAAATAACAATGCTGCAAATACACCGATCTTCAAAAGGGGGCAGTTGGCGAATGGATAAGGTGCATCAAAGGGCTTCCTTACACAGAAGACCTCCCAAGCAGCATCAAGTACCATTTAAACCTCACGACCAGAGGCTACCGTGCGCTTGTGTACAGGTGAGCATCCAAGAATTCAGAACATTTCTTTGTAGCTGAGCCTGAACCTGAATCTGAACCTTCTTCCATGCCATGCCATTGTGATCTTTGTGGGCACAGTGGAGACCATGACCTTATGGTACCATTCCTCGGCACGCAAGCATGGATAAGATCACTGAATTTCTCCATAGTTGATGACTGGAGAGCGTGGCACCTCAAGGGCCAGGCTGCTGGGTTAAGTCATCTTACTCCCTTCTTTTCCCTTACATACACTGACGTGTTCAGGGGGGTGTAGTTCACCTGCTGAATATACAAATGTCTGCCAAATAAGTATATTGCTATCAAATCGTCTGGAATCCGCTCTCTGACAGGGACGTCACTTCCATTCTTTTTCTTTAAATTATCCTGTTCAGGTTTACGATAACATATGCCAACAATTTGACCTTTGCGACAGTGAAGGTAGCTATCTCCCTAATCCCTATCAGCTCTCTGTCAATAGCTCACGGACATTTTCACAATTGGATCAGCTAATTAGACATACTTAACCTAATGCGTTGTTGCTTACGCAGGGTGGTGGCCATACTACTCCAGAATACCAGCCTGAAGAAAGTTTCGCGATGGCTAAAAGGTGGCTGGATGGTGAGCCTCTCTGACACATGTGCTCACAATCTCAAGTACAACTACGATCAGTGCTCACAATCTCAACAACGGCCACCATTGTTATCTGGCAAATCCTCCTGTGTACTGAATTCACCCAAATGGGTGTCTATGGTTCTTCTTAGATTCGTTTTCTTCTTATCATAATGAAACCTATGTCTCTTACCCTTTCAAGGGAAAAAAAACATTTCTCTACTTGTCCGTTAGTACTGAATTCACAATATGGACGACTGAAACTAGAATCTCAGAACCATCTACATTACTTGTTCACTAACTATCGGCATTGGATATAAGCTCGCATAAGCCATAAGCAATGGGTAAGCAAGTAAATAAAGAGGAATAAACTATCAGATCATATGCTGTACATAAGCCGCTTCATCGCATATCATTTTCATGCAGTGCCTCCGATGGTAAACAGGTACTAGTAGCAAAGAGAAAAAAACTCACATGTCAGCATGTGGAATGGAGACAAGGTCAATAATCCTCCAAATATCTGCATTATAAACCGAGACACCAGATAATAGGATAGATTGCAGTTAACTAACATAAGAACCCTACTGAATGCAACAGAGATAATTCAGTCGAGCTAAGTCTACTGCTTTATACATACTAGCACGACATTCATGAATTAGGAAACTACTAAGTCTGGAATAGTAGCAAACTACTAAATATGGAATAAACAACTTCGAAGATCACCACCCTGCTACTGGTGGCTACACCACAAACCTACAGTTTGCGACGCTTCAGCACTGTTGTCTTGATTGTGATATGACGGAGTCACCAAATCATCCAACATTAGCTGTCCAAATATTTCCAGATTCTCCTGTAGAGAACATTGCAGGCTTAAGCAACTTGTGGAAAATAGTCAAATAAGCAATCTATTAGTTATAAAAAAGTAACATGGTTTAATTCAGCTGGGCAGGATTACTGAAAGCAAACTTTGAAGTAACAGGTTTATCATAAAAAGGTAACATGGTTTAATTCAGCTGGGCAGGATTACTGAAAGCAAACTTTGAAGTAACAGGTTTATCTTAATTTCCCTTTACGTGATTGACGAAGCTGTGCAAAAAAAAAAAAGAAAAAGAACAAAATTCAAGCACCCTTTTTGAATCATTCAGAGAATCAGAGGTGGCACAATGATGGATAATATCCAAAAAAACTCTGCTAAATTCTTCCACACAGATGGTTCTTGTTAATTAGATATATTCATAGTAGCAAACGGTCAGACAGAAGATAATATTGCAGGTGAACTGTGCACCATGACTTTCATGATATCACAGCACACAGGACCATAAAATTTGTCAGCAATACTGGCATAGTTCAAGTATGTGGTATAAATAACTTAATAAGAAAACGAAAAACTAAGCATGGACAAATAAAAGGTCCCTGAAGAACTATGGCCCTGTTTGTCAGAGTTTTTCACAGATAAAGCAGAAGCTGTGCCAAACAACCAGATTAGGAATTAACTGAATAATCAAAATACACTTTTCGCCAGCTTCTCATAAAAGAAAATTCTGCACAATTACAAGTTGTACCAAACAAGGCCTATACCACAGTACAGCTTTCTTTAAATAACTAAGCATCAAATTTACCAACTACCCCTTGCCACTGGCAAACAAGACAATTTCTGATTATAATCAGCATTCACATTAGGACAGAAACTTGAAAGATTTAACCACAAGAGTTCAACATTTCTCACAAGAATATTTCATTGCAGTATACTAAAGTTCATGCTTAACAAATATATTAGGGGCACTTGCAAAAAATGCAATTGATTCTTGCAAAAAACATGAACAGAAGTAATAATAGGACAATGTTTTAGTTATAGCTGAATGTACCATGGAATCTCAAGGAGCAGGACTCTTGTTGAGCTTGAGCGATTTAACATGTTCACAAAACCGCCGATGTTTATCTCGCACTTCAGCTATCGCCTTTTCTGCATCTTGTTTATTCTTTAGTAGAAGGAATTTCTCGATCTGAACAAACCACTCCCCCAATGTCATATCCTCCAATCTGCGTTTTCCTGTGTTCTCCCCCTCATGGCCTTTCTCTCCACTGGCACCAGCAGCTTCCCTCTTGTCATTCTTTTCCACTTCTCCAACACCATCCAGCTTTGACCCAGGTGACACTTTTTCCCTCGATTCCTGATCTACTGCAATTTCCCCTTCCTTGCTCAAATTCTTCAACTCTTCTTCTTCCACACCACCATTGTCAGCAGGAGCATGCTGAGCATTGACCCTCCCCTCTATTGCCCTCTCTGTCAATGTCGCACCCTCCTCCACACCCACCATCTTCTCATCCTCAGATGCATTTGAGTTTCCATCCAACTTGTCATCCTCAGTTGCCACCTTATCATCCTCTTTAGAACCATCATTCACGGACAACACCCTCAATGGACTCCCCACTCGTTCCCTGCCATCAGCCACGTCTCTCTCCTCTGGCTCATTGTCATCGTTCTCAACAGTTGCATCCTCAACCTTCCTTGTACTTGCCCTCGTAGCCCTTCCTTTGCCTCGGCCTCGGCCTCTGCCCCTCCTTCCTCGTCCTCTCCCAGCCGCCGGCACCACCTCAGCCTTGCCCTCGGCAGCTAGCCCTTCCAGATCTCTGACCACAGCCAACTCACCCTCATCTTCCTCCTCGGGACTTGCCCATGTAACCCGTCCTCGCCCCCTTCCGGTCTTCACCACTTCCCCCTCATCGTTTTCACACCCCAACACCTCACCTCTCCTTGCAGCAGCTCTAGTTGACCTCGTATTTTGCGGCTGTGGCGGAAGGACGACCGCCTCCACTCCAGCGGGCTCAACGGCCTTCTTCCGCCCGCCTCGGCGAGTCGGGAGTGCAGCTTCCTCATCCACTTCATGCCCGGCTTCGGGGGCTTCCGCCTTCTTCCGTCCGCCTCGTCGAGTCGGGACTGCAGCTTCCTCCTCCACTTCATTCCCATCTTCGGGGGCTTCCACCGCACCGGCCTTCTTCCGCCCGCCACGGCGAGTCGGGACTGCAGCTTCTACCTCCACTTCATTCCCAGCTCCAGGGGCTTCCGCGGCACCGGCCTTCCTCCGCCCGCCCCTGCGAGGAACCGCGGGGACCTGTTCCTCCTCTCCGCCGCCGCCGCCGCCGCCGCCGCTGTGTTGCGCGCGGACCGCCTAGTCGCCGCGGGGCCCGGTCCCGGGCCTGCATCGGCCGATATGGAGACGGCGAGCATGGTGGTCTCCCCGATCTTGATGAGGTCCCCGTCGGAGAGCGGAGCGGGAATGGTGGCCACGAGAGGAGTACCATTGAGGAGGGTGCCGTTGGAGGAGCCGAGATCGGTGACGGCCCACCGGCCCGCGGGCGGCGGGAGGAACTCGACGGAGAGATGCCTCTGCGACGCGCCCGCGTCGCCCACGGAGAGGTCGTTGCCCTTGGCGACGCGGCCGACGCGGAGCGCCGACGCGCCGGCGCGGCGCTGCAGGGCCTTCCCCTCGCAGGGGCCCTTCTTCACCAGGAGCGTGAGCACAGACGGCGGATCCGCCATCGAGGGGGGCTCGGAGGGATCGGAGATTGATGAACAGGAAGGATTTCGAAATTTTGGGCGGAGTTGGGGAATAGTGCCGGCAGCCGCTGTGGACTCGGGGGCTTGGGGTTGGATGGAGCATGTATACCGGGCGGTCGATGTGAGGACTGAGGAGGGAAAGATTTCAAAACTTTCGGCAGAGTTGGGGGAAGAGCGGCAGCACTGGGGCAGAGTTGGGTGAATGAGATTATATTTTATATATTATATATATATATATATATAAAAGAAGAAGAAAAAAGCAAATGTGTGTGCGACGGAACGATTCGTGGGACGATTTGCAGCTTAAAGATTTATTTAACAATTGTGATCCTTTTTGTTTGAATTTAAACTTATCAATCATGGTACTCTCACAACGAATCGACAAAGGTACAACAAGACTTATATTTTAGTATTTCTAATATTTGAGTTCCATACCATTTTATGATGCATCTTAGAATCAAAATCTACAATGTTACTGAACGTCTGTTATTTTTTTACTCATATGAGCGTCCATGAAATATATGGGACAATAAGGAGAACGGTGGCATTTTGGGAAGTAAGAAAGTTTATAAGAATCTTCGCTCTTTAATATTATAGCGAACGTGTCTTTCTTACAAGAATCTTCGCTCTTTAATATTATAGCCAACATGTCCGTGCGTTGTTATAGGAGGAAAAAAGATCTATCTCATGGAGATGAGGATGGGAATATAATATATCTAGTTATGTTCTACCCTTTTTGTAGAAGTTATAATTTATTGTATGAATCATGACATCCATAAATATATTTAATAATTAATAAGCAAAACATGCTCGCACGTTGTAACCAGACATATAATTGATTATATGGTGCTCCTATAAATTTCATAGAATTTAAATGAGCTTGGTTAACCTTAAATCAAATAACCCCGTATGACAAATTGGCAAGAGATTAAGTCAATTTAAATTGGTCAGTTGATTCCCCGGTGCTCGTATAATAGAATTTAAATGAGCTTGGTTCACCTTAAATCAAATAAATCCTGTATGAGAATTTGGCAAGAGGTTTAGTCAATTTAAATTGGTGACTATTGTGTATACTTTTCATAAGTTTAAAAGAATTTAAGATGAGTAAGACGTCCATACAGGCTGGTTGGTGCTGTTTTATTGAGAGAGAAACATTGTATCATTACTGCTAACCCAGGCTAATAAGTTTAGCGAATCACAGATATTTCCTCAATTCCAATTTATAAATTATTTTGGTCTTTCAAGATGTATAGCTTTTACTATACATCTAGAAATATATGTTATTTCTAAGTACATAGAAAAAAATTATTGTCTTAAATATACAACTAAATTTAGAATGGAAGGAGTATATTGGGCCTATTCGGCTGGTACTTACAGCCGTTTGTAATTTACAGGGAAAACACACAGCAAGAACATCTACAACCTACAGCGACTGTAAATATTAGCCGAACAGGATTTTCAACAATATCAAGATGCAAAACTTTTGCAAGCCGTTACCGGCTGCCAGCAAGGACATCCACAACCTACAGCGGCTGTAAATATTAGCCGAACATGATTTTCAACAATATCAAGGTGCAAAACTTTTGCAACGTATAAAGTGACAGAAATACCAGAACGGTGTCTGTCACCCAGATAATTTGACGGAACCTGTTGTATACAGTAACTTCCTAGGTTGAGGGGTGTCACATAAACTCATTCTTTTGTGAGCATCTGGTACAAGTGTAGCCGACAACAAGTGATAAAAGTCTCGAAGCTGCTCTATGTTTTCTGACCTAAACTAGCATTCTGAGACACCCCAATGAATTGTACACTCGCGAACTCATTCTCGAAGATGCTCTGCCAGCAATTGTTGTAGGTATCACCCACAGAAAGATTTGTACAATGTCATCTTCACCCAAAAATTAGTCTCAATACCAACAGAAGACAAGCTTTTCGCTGTGTATCGTATGCATCTCATATTCTGAAGCCTAAAATCAATTGTCTCTTGACTCTTTTGGAAGTATCTCACGTCTCCACAACCTTAAAGGGAATCTTCGACCTGCAAACAAGCAAACTCAGATTCTCTGGCTAAAACAGCAGGTGCTGTAGTATTTGTATAGGGAACATACCTCGTGGGCTTCTAGAGAAGAATTTCAGCACCTCATCAATCAAAATTACCTAACAAATAGATGATATTAGTCTGCCAAATAATTAAGAGAAAAATATTTGTTTTGAAAAATCAAGAATGATGTTAAGAGGAAAAGATACAAAAACACACAAAAAAATGTCCATCGTAAAACAATGCTATAAGCGAAACACATGCTCCCTCCGGTCATAGAAACATGTCATTCATGACAATATTTGGTCAAACCTTAAAAACTACAAACATCAATAACTTTTAAAATATTTAGTTTGGAACCATGTAAGTTATATGTGTGCATTTGTATCAAATTTACTTGCAAGATCTCATAAATTAGGATTTTAAGAATCAAGTCTAGAAGAAAGATACACATTGAAAACCGTCGAAAGTCAAATGTGACAAGTATTTTTGACCGAAGGGAGTATCACCACAATTAATGACATAACAAGTCAAGAAGAAAAGAGTACTAACAGGGAAGGACAGATAAAGAACAATTTTCCACTCAACCCACGACAATGGAGAGACCTGCATAAGTAGATCACAGTTTATCCAATTTATTTTAACATAAATAAGATCAAAGGACACTGAAGAACAAAGAGAAATTACTTACGGAGAAAAGGGCTGATAGTGGTTCAATGTACAGGACTGCTACATGAAGAAGCATTGTCAGAATAACGGACCCAACAAGCCACAGGTTACTCCATGGATGGATCACACTGCATGAGTGAAGTTACATTAGTACAGAGTATTTTCATAAGTGCCACAGCCTTTTCAAAGACACCTGTTATTCTCAATCTCACAGAATGGGAGGCCAAGACAAAACAAGCAGAAGGTCATGCACCACAGGACATAAAAATCTAAATTTTGAAGAATGTCTTCTTCCAATACTATAATTCAAATCTCAAAAAGGTGAGGTGCATTTTCTTTAGCTCTGTGCGAAGACAAAAAAGGCAATGTCCTAAGTTTCAGCGTTCATGGGTGACGTAGAAAACATTGTATTCGAGGACAATGGTTGTGCGAATACCTTAGATTGGAAACATATGAGAATCTTTCACAAGTGAAAAGACAAGATGAACAATGCACAAACACAAATAATGGATGCAAGCTAGCAATCTCTTACGCTACAGCCAAACCCAGGTGACATTTCAGGATCTTCAAACTTTTTCAAATTTTAGGTATTAATAAATTTACTATTTCATAATGAAATATATTTTCCCCCTAAAAAAGTACCACTGTAATAGTGTGGTATTACCAGTTTAAATATAACACCACATAAATTAGTTGCCATAGTGGCATTCTGGAAGTTCTCAGTGCCCAAAGCACCAACATATTGGGTTACTGGAAGCAACACGTTCTACAGCCTTACAGGTTACACCAATTATAGAAACCTTAGAACATAGTGACAGTTATGAAGAACAAAGAACTCTTACAGCAGAGATTGGTTTTCACTGAGGTTATTCAAGGCATTAAACATCTCGACAACAACAAGCACAGTCATTGAAACAGTTGATGGATGACGATCCTCAAATATACTGCAAGGATATGAAGTTTGCCTTGTAGAACATGAATCAAAATTGACCTGCACGGGCAAAAGAAAAGTTTGGAGTGTATATAATAAGCAATGCATATTAGGGTCCCAGAAGAAATATTAATTAGACCATAAACTCATTCGGCAACCATGCAGGACAAATGATACATACAAAGATCAACGAACATCAGTCTAGACTGAAACATAGTTGACCTAGAAACCATGCAAATTAACTACCGTTCTGTGGTACTGTTCCAGTGTGAGCCTATCCTAGTTGGTAACTGGGATTTTCCTTGTGAGTAATTTCTTTTATTTTAAAGTAAGATACCTGGGTAAAGACAATTCGCTAAACAACCATCAACTGAGACATCATACCTATACAGGACTACCATGTTGAAGTATAAACTTTTGTTGGACAGCAGGTCATGGAACAATAGTCCCAGTAAATACAAA
>CM041628.1:21775600-21818758 GCA_023333625.1 Bothriochloa decipiens
TCCCTGTACATATCCTTGATGAGGGTGATGTACTTAGTTGGGACTTTATGCTTTTCCAAGACCCACCACATGACATTTCTCGGTACTTTGTCATATGCCTTCTCGAGGTCAATAAACATTTCTCTTGTATATGTCAGGTCACTATTATTTTTGTGTGTGATCAAAGCTAAATCTCTCACTATTTGCACATCCCCTTGTCTAATCCATGTGCTCAGCAAGTGTTAGATTGCACAAGAATTTGGCCATCATGACTGCTCTGGTTTGGTAAAATAGCAACACCCTTATGTTATGGTGCACTCAGCTTGTATAGTTCAAACTCAGTCAAAAGCTAAGTGATAATCTGGGTTGATGTGTCCAAAAGCATTTTTCATCCACCAAAATAATTCCTGACATTCTGCATTGCCCTTAACTTCATGATTCAAGAACATTCAAAGGAATGGATGTCCTGACATATCTAGAAGATAATGATATGAAATCACCTTGAAAACAGAACCATCCTTTGTAATGCGTTTGTCCTTTCCAAAGGAGGCAATCCTTCAAATTCTGATGCTGTATAGGAATACCCTGCAAAGTCATTCAAGTGCTCAAAAGCACCAATTTGCCGACACAGAGATTCTGCTGTAGACTAAAAGAGTGTGTATTAATTTTCTCACCAGTAGCAAAAGTACTCAAAAGGTAAGCCTAGATTCCACCAACCTTGTTGTCCCCAGTAACAACTATAACACGGATCCCCGCAGACATACAAGAGTGGATAGCATCCCAAACTTCTTCTCTTGGTGGATCAAGCATCCCAACCTAAACAAGTACCAAAAGAAATGGTTTCATCAATAGCTAAATTATTATCATACATGACAGAAACAAAAGGCAAACCACATTACAACAAGAAGAAACTGTAACAGAAAACAAAGAAGAGAGGAAGCAGAAGGAGAATGATAAACCGTACCAATCCTATAAATGTGAGGTTGGCCTCATCACCATAACAAATACTTTGTTGACCAGCTGGCATCCGTTTTAATGCTAATGCTAAGCACCTTAGTGTGTCTTTCCCTGCAAAACTAGAGTTTTGAGAGCATTTAGCATATTTATATAGCCTAAAACTATAATATATGTTTTTAAATTTTCAATCTACGCAAAGTTTACAAGTGCACGAAAACAGAACAATCAATCAAAACAACAAGTTTAATCTAAGGAGAAAATAATCAAGGTCCCATGACAAAGTGTCAGAAGTATTATTAACTACGTTGATATTTTGTTTTCACGAACATGCAACAGAGTTGTGTATCATTATACTAAGAAGAGACTAACTACATTGATATGAGCTGGATATTTCAATATTATAGTAAGTTTCCATAAAAGCATGGAAGGTGCCATGCCTTAAGAGTTAAGACAGATAACATATGAAAAAGGCTAACCTTTGAAATCTAGCTTCCAACTCGTTACGAATGTCCATAGTCAATGGTACCGAAGAACCATCATCATTGCACAATATATGTGTGCATCTGGCCATTATACTTTCAGGGGCACCTTTTGAAAACATAATTTCCTGGTGTTTTCTACTGCAGAGGACACTCATCATTTTGCGGTCTCGAGAGAACTCTAGAACGGATATCTAAAAAAATCAGAAAATGGAGATCAATTTTGAAGATATAAATCTCAAGAGATAGAATATAAAGAAAGAGGCTGATTATAATGTATAAAAAAATTAGCATCATTCAAGTGATCATCAACTCATCAAAATGGGATATTTCAGCCACATGTCTACACTAGTGTACATGAAAGGTTAGCATGATGAGTAGATCAAGAAAACGTTTTTCAGATAGGTACTTAGACAGTTGAAGCCTTCCAGAATATGGTAGGAACAACTGCTGACACAGCTGGGACTTTAGAGACCCTTGCATACAGTATCAGCCATATCCCTGAGGATCTAAATTGTGCGGTTACCTGACAAAGGTTGATCACACATAATGTGAAAAATAGAAAGCATTTGACAACAATGAACAACGAGAGAAGTGTCAGTAACACCATATGGTCTACTAATCCCAATAGTCGTCTATGCATTTGAGGAACTGTGCTTGCTTGGTAGGGACTAGTGACCAGGTGCACAGTGATGGGCAATTAAGATGCCAAATGTCAATTGTATTCATCAAACCTGAACTTCGCAGGCAGCATTTAAAAACCATGAAGTTACAACAATCTGATTAGAAAGTCATTCAAAACTTATTGTTTTATTTTGCCTATTTACTAAAGGAGTCATTTTCTGACTTCTTAAATATATTAGAAAGAATTAGTTCACGGTCAAAAGATATTCCCATAAGAAAATACAAATGATGATCATTAAGGGAATCACAGATACAGCAAGGTTGCAGTACAGAAGATACACAGCTCTCCTGTGTGTTCGAGAAAAGAAAAAAAATAGCAATTCAAACAAGATGAGAGTAATAACCTTTCTAAATTGATTTTCCCAATAACGGTTGCAGTATGATGCACGCTCGTGCTTAGTTAGCATGTTGAGGGCTGAAGGCATTGAGTCAAAACCAGGAAGACCAACCTAAGAGTAATTTACAAAATGATCATTAACATTTATAAATGAAGTTCATAAATACTGTAAAAGCAAAAGTGCATGGATGTTTATCTATATGCAGCAACTGACCTTCTCGACCAGCACACGCAGAGCAACTTCAGTGGACTCTCCAATTTTTTCATAAGATTTTTTATCAGGATTGTATTGTAGAGTGGACTCGTTGCAAAGAGCTGAACACATAGCAAGATGGAGGAGACATGGTGATTGAGGGGGAAACTCTAACTGCAACAGATGAAAGTCCTTTAATTAGTTCTAAAACCCTAAATCCAAAAGAGACTTGCAACTATACTTGTGTAATAACATAGGTGGTGTAACAAGTGGCTAGATAGCGCTGTAGTGTTTCACATGCTGTCCTAAAAAAAACAAGTACAAAAGGGCATGTAATGGAATCAGTCCTCTGCTCTGTGCTAAGAAGTAAACTTTACATATTGAGAAAAGGCTTTGTACTAAACTCAGCCTCTCGCCCTGGCAAATAGTAGGGTAGAAAGCCTTGTCAATTTACAGCATGAAATACACTACCAATCATATTCTGTTCTGTTTCCCTAACGAGAATCATTCCTTGATGAAACTGGACTTCTCTGAACAAACTGCTAAAATCTCCAAGAGGAGCGTTACCTTCTAAATGCAAGCATTTTTCTCTTCCTAAATTGAAGAGAACATAACTTATGTTCAATAATGCAGGTTTTCAGATTTTTTGCACTATAGAAATCCCACAAATTGATGGAAACTAGAGAATATGCTATTTACCTGCAACCCGTCAGCATCATAAATAAAACCATCAGGAGCAAATGTTGTTCCACTAATGGAGTACTCATCAGTCATTGGTCTCTGATGCACAGACCGCACAACGCACACCTGTGATGTTAAAAACACTTTTTAAGCCGTGCACATGAAAATAATTTTAAATTAAAAAGATCTTGTCGTATTTCAGCTACATATCATACTAATTACTGTGCACCTTATATGCCACAAGGATAACATAATGGAAACGGCTAAATAAAAGAGAAACACATCACCTTTGACACAGACATCATGTTTGTTGTAAGAGTGCCAGTTTTGTCACTGCAAATAACTGTTGTGCATCCTAATGTCTCTACAGAGGGAAGTGACCTAACAATAGCGTTCAAGCGAGCCATTCTCTTGGTACCAAGAGCTAAGCACCTAGAAGAAAAAACAAACAAATGATTCATGAGGTTTACTTCAATGTGGAATGGAATAGAGTATGACACCACATCTAAGCAAACATGATCTTGGGACAGCCGAGAAATCGTTTCACAGGAAACTCACGTTGTTACAACAGCTGGGAGACCTTCTGGAATAGCCGCGACAGCAAGAGCAACAGCTACCTATTAAACGAAAAACAACAGGGACTTCATGCTTTGAGAAACAATATTAGGAGCAAAATGCAAATGAGTAAGGATGAGTCACATAACCATACACCGATAATTGTGGTGGTAATTTACAAAATCAACTAAAATGGTGTACTCTAGTTATGGATTATTTATTAGCAGCTCTGGTGATAAGTGTTGAAGATGCATAACATGTAGTGCATTCAATAGTCACAAAAATATAAAGGTGTGAAGAAGATTTTGCCAGGATCAGTTGACTTGGTAATAAACTGGAGAAGCATAAGTTGTACCTACACAATGAAGGAAAGAACTAACAAAGAAACATGATGAGAAGATATCCTCCAGGATTTCTTAAGAGGGGAGAACCAAACCCTTTTGGGAGGGACCCACACAATCGAAGAGTACCCGCCTACCCGGTTTGAGGGCAGGTGGGCATCCTCACAGCTGGAGGCACTACCAAACACTAGCAAGCTATTGCTTGGTTCCCTGTAAATGTAATTATCTTATAAAACCATACCAAACACATCTTAGACCCGGCCATGTGGGAGAGACGTCCCCCTGATTATGCCCTTTAAGTTTGTGCCAACCTTCGAACCTGGACTAGTGATAGGGGTTTTCATCAACCCCCAGACTTCAATGGTCTAACTCTAACCAGTGTAACTCAGGAGAAGTTGGCATACTGCACATATCTTGCAATCAGTGATATATAATACTAAGGCCTGTCAACCCCAACTTCAAGAGCTAAGGTTTATCAGAGTGAGTTTTTACTTAAAAAATCACTATACATGCCACCAGAGAATATTATAATGAAAAGAAACACATAATATATATGAACAAACAACACAAGAAAATTCAGTCCATTTGTGAAAGGAATTATAGAATCTAAAAGGCTGTCTTTCATGGAAGAGAAACCTGTAAACTATAGTCAAGTTAGACAGTGCAACCAACTAGACTGCAATGTGGTCCCAAAGAATGATCAACATGGCCAAATAATGTATCCCGGCAGCAGAAACACATACACACTCTTTTACAGCATAACTTCAAAGTGTTCAACCTAATAAATAAGATAGTACATGCTAGACAGGAGATTAACCCACACTGATCGAATGTTACAGAAATGTAAGTCGAAACATAGGAGCAACAGCATACCTTAAAATAGTGGATGGCACCCCTAACAAAGCCACCATGAGAAGGATCTCGGAAATGTCCAATATTTACAACCCAAACAAGTATGCAGATCCCTGCTATCACCTGAAAAGAAAACTGTGTTATGGAGAAGCTTCAAAAGACATTTGAACTCCACAATTTGTCTGGAATAAATGCAGGGGCCCACGTTCATCAAAATAAATATTTCATCTCTCTGTGACGACAACAACAACAACAACAACAACAACAACAACAACAACAACAACAACATAGCCTTTTGTCCCAAGCAAGTTGGGGTCAAAAGGCTATGTGTAATGACACTATAATATTTGGGCTCTGTGACACTATAATATTTAACAACAATATGATTGTGTAATGACACTGCAGCTTCTAATGATAAGTAAAACACTAAGATCCAGGAAAGAACATTAAACTGATGATGCTCGGATTGTATAATGTCATTGTCTCTCGATAGTCAATACATAAAATGTTTCAATGATCACTTCAGTGCTAAATTTCCATGCCATAGTATTTCTTAGTTTTGGAAGGAAAAAAAACAAATGACTCACAACTTGTTGAAAGGACCATGATCACCTTTGCCAAAAAAGTACCAAATTCATCAAGCTTTTTCTTCAACGGTGTTGCTTCCTGTAATATTGTGAGAATCTTAACTGTGAGCAGAACAATCATCATATAAATCAGGGGGCGAGGCTACAAGTACAAAGAGGCATACTAGTTGCAACATAAAAAGAAGGTTAAGTTACAAGTATAGAATGACGGTAAATCACATAGTTCAATTCTCACTGAAGGTGTAAATGAGAAGAAATGTAAGTGTTCAATTACTTACATCCTCTGTTCTTAGCATAGCATCACGTATACTTCCCATTGCAGTATTAGAACCAACCCCAATAACGATCGCTCTTGCTCTACCAGCTACAACAACAGTGCCCTGGGAAACAACAGCACAAACATAGAATTCGCAGAGGAGCAAACAAAGTTGGATGAGTAAAAATATAATAAAGGTGCTTGAGAATGTGCATATTCAAAGATCATTTCAACACAAATTACCAAGAACTCAAGAAAAAAACTAGGGCTAATTTGATATATACCATCCAGTTGTCAGGTTTCTGAGTTCTACCATTATTATTATTCATCTATAATGAAGTCCCAGTTTTTTTGAATTAAGTTCATTAAATGACACTGCCAGTATGGTTCGCTTACCGAAAAAAGAATGTTAGTTTTGTCCTGGTAGACAGCATTCATTGCTGGAGTTGACTCAAGCTCTTTTGCCACTGAACAGCTTTCTCCTAGTCAAGCCACAAATCCACAAAAGTAGTAAGAAACTATATTTTCAGCAACTGATGTTTTTGTGCAGCTTAAAATTCGTACAGATTGCTCTATAACCACATGCCCATCAAGGAAAAAGGACAGCTACACCCTCTCACCAGGAGATCCAGAAGATCAATTAATGACTCTATGGCATATGGCAAATATCCATGTTTTTTTATAATGAAGCTATTGCTAAACTGGAAGTGTTCAAGAAAAAAGTTTAAAGTGGTGAATAATTTAGTCGATACAGTATTTTTCCCCCTAACTAAATGCCTTCAACGGAGCAAATGGTTGATACTAAATTTTAAACCAAACAGTGAAAGAACATTATATGAATGCTAAAATGGAATGGCCTTATTCACACGTATCGTTTCTATTAAACTATAAAGATTCAGAATTCATATTAGGATGAATGAGTGGATAGCACAAGAAAACAAAATGAGTACCTGTAAGAATTGCTTGATCAACACGCAATTGGTGACTTAACATTTCAACCATTCTCATGTCAGCCGGAACTTTGCAACCAACTTATCCACAAAGGAAGAAAAACAAGAACCAACAAAACAGCATCAGGAAAATGTTAATCATAGTACTAAGAGAAAATCATCAGATGAGCAACTGACAGTACCTCCTACTTCAACTATATCTCCAGGGACAAGTTCTGTTGCTGGAAGTATAGAAAAGCAACCTACAGGATTAAAATTGATAAATGTGCTAATCAGCTAAACATCTAACAAAACATACAAGACCAATAATTTTAGAAGAATCGTCCGAAATCAATTGTTGTTTATGTAGTATGAACTAGTTAGTACAGCAGAGAGAATTGTTTTGACTGATGGTTTTGGAGCAACCAAACAAGTATTGTCAGGTTCTGGGGTGGCTGCAGCAACCTGGAGAATAGAATCATAGCTGTGTTGTGTCAATGGTCCAGTGATTGCTCTTCAGAGCACTGTGTTTTGATGTTAGCAAGTGTGTCAATGGTCCATAAGCTGAACATGGATGACATAAACGCTGTGGGAACCTTTTCTCTAAAATAACATGATTAATAATTTAGTTTAAAAAAATGGGTTCTGGGAACAATTTTTTTATTACATTTGTTCTTAGAAACTCTTAGGTGTCATTTGAATCCCGGTGGATTATAAAATCTGGATAAAAGAATCTAGTGTGTTCATTGGATGGGATTCTAGGATTCTGGGACTTTTTATCCAGATTCATGAAATCCCCTTAGAATCAAACGGGGCCTTAGTTTTGATGGCACACGCAGAGCCATGTGGTAATTGGCCCCTGGACTTATCCAATCAAAATATGATTTTAAGACAAAGCGGATACACAATGCTGACAAAGCTTACAAGAATTAGCTAATGAAATTCAATAATCTATTGCAAAGCTTCTTAATTCTTACCATTGCGCAACACCGTTGCAATGTCAGCTTGATAAGCACGAAGCTCCTACAGATTTGGTATAAATAAGTCATCATGGATGGTGGAAAAAGTTCACATTGCAAGCTAACAAATTAAAGCATGTGACGTAGAGATACAGCATGCATACAAGAATCAGTTATGCGGCAATAAGCATAGGACATTAATAATTAGGACCAAACTGTTCTGCCTATACATCTCGGTGCCAAAAATAAACTATAAGAACACACCTAGGTAGCCATAAAAAGAAAATAGGTTCTAGATCACCTCACAGTTCCACCTATATTTAATATAGCTCTGTTTCTTCTGATATAAAAAAAGATACATGGGAGACCAAAGATTAATGTCACTGATCAATCTCATTTGTACAAACTATGTTGTAACATGTGCCAGGAAATAAGCAATCATACAGCAGGAACAATGTTTTCGAGAAAATACAGCAGGAACAATATCCTCAGAGCAAAACACAACATTAGGACATTGTTTAGAAGTGAGAACCTCAAGAGCTTTTTCAGCATTCGTTTCTGTAATCACGCCCACAGCCGCATTTGCTGCCAGTATCATAAAGATAACCTGCAGTGCAAACATCAACGTGCCAGGTCATTTGTTGCTTGCAGATCATTTTCAACCAATAGGATTTATCCAATTTACCAAAGGTTCCAAAAATGCTGATAATCCAGTTTCACCATTCATTCGGGCCAAAAGGAATGAAATCACAGCAGCTGCTATCAATATTTTGACGAGTAAATCATCAAACTGCTTCAAAACTAACTTCCAAAAGGGAGTACCTGGGTATAAATTTCCATATCAGAAAAAGGTTATACGAAATTGGAAATTGCTAGTTCAAAGCACAATCAGAAAAAAAAGAAATAGAATAAAAAACGTAGGGAAGAAACTTGTTTAGGTAACTGGTAGATTTATGGTGTATCTTCCTACAAAGAGTACGCAAGCGCAGAGCAATTAATTAGAGTTAACTTCATTATCTCAAAGATGATAGGAAATGGTACATGCATGGATTCTTGGTAGAGAAGCTCATAAACATTATATTCCAATGGTAACAAAAATATGGGAATACTTATTGGGAGTGAAACTGCCAGGTGGGTTCAAAAAGGTATTATGTATTGTACTGCAATTGCAAACACAGCAAACAAAATTGGGTGCTATAGCTTACTTTCTTCTTGGGGAAGCACTGGAGATAGTCCATGCATGAAGACAACAGAGACAAATCAGATAGTCATCAGCAAAAATATAAGAATCCAAACTTATAATAATGCAATGCAAAAGGTAATTGGGCATGAACACGCCAACTTCCAAAATACGTTTCAATTGAAACTCTGAGCTGACAAATAGCTGGGGACTCCAACTAGATTAAAAGCATGTAAGGCTGTGGTTCTGTTAGATCAGCATAAAAAACACGGCCCAAGACAAAAAAAAAGACACATTTCATGATGTTGTCCTAACAGTAGCATACTTTATTTGATTCATATAATAGAACAGTTAATGCTTATGAACTGTGACACTACCTCCACCTTTTTCTGTCAAACTTATCCAGTTAATGCTTATGAACTTTGACACTACCTCCACCTTTTTCTGTCAAACTTATCCAAACATTAGGTGAGGGTGAGAAATGGTAGAGTGATTTTATCACAAAAAGCATTCCCTCAGCAAGGTCCTGTGAACTAGCGTCCTTATCTAGAAATTATCTAAGCTTAGATGATGTTAACCACTATTACAGCACTAAATAGTGATGAGCCATGGATTATATAAAGAACAAGTGAGTATATAACTGGTTTGCTTTGCATTAACTACCAAACTCTCATATGATGAACATGGTGAGCATGAATTCCATAGATCCACTGGTTCATGAAAAGGAATTTATCAACAGCAGACACTCTTTCACCTGAAAAACAGTCTGCTTGTAGTATAAATTAAAAGCACTCTCCCAGTTCAGTTCCAAACTCCAATGCATAGCATAGCAGTTCATCTTTAGTAATAGATATGACTTAGTAACCAAAATGGTAAAAGCATTAACATATTGACTCGAGTACTGTAAAATTACTGTCAGACTGACAATGTTCAAGTTTTTATGTTTGACGCTGTGGCCAACCAAATCATATACCAGAAGAAACAGGAGTCGTCTACACGCGTAGAAAAGGCAAACAGCCTCACCGTTTTTGCCGTAGAGCCTCGCATTCTGCTCCACCTGCGCTCGGAACCAAAAATGAATAAGCGCAACCCCACCCCGACCACATTAGTACCAGTACGCAAACTGAAATTCACATAGCGAAACGCTTCAGTTCAGTACCTGCGAGTCAGAGAGGCCCTTGGTTTGGTCCACGTCGAACGCCTCGAGCACCTGCGAGAAGCGGGGAGGCCAGATCCGTGAGAGGCGGCGGCGGCCGCGGCCGGGAGGTGGAGGGGGTCAAACGAACGCACGGCGGGGTTGAAGTTGGGAGGCGCTCATTACCTCGGCGACGGACTTGGCGTAGGCGTCCTCCATGGGCGGCCGGCGCCGCCGCGGGGCCTCTGGGGAGGCCGAGGGGAGTGAAAGGCTGTGCTAGAGAGGAAGGCAGGGAGCGCGCGAGCTCGCGCCGGGCAAGGGAGAAGAGGTGCGGCTGGAACTACAAGGCGATCGAGCCTGCGCCGTTTGGCTGCGCCTGCGGTGTTTGGCAACGGTCACGCCCGTACAGGAGGATCCCGTAGACGGTAGACCGGCCATGGGCTGGGGTTTTGTTGATCGGGGGCGGCACGCGTGGCGGCGGTCGAGGTCGCGTCTGCGCTCGCTAACCTTTTTTTGGGTGCGGAGCGGACGCAGCAGGTGCGGCGCGATCGCGGGTGCAGCGTGTGGCACGTGAGAAGTGGAGTGAGAAGCAAGCGACCTAGGATGGCCATGCTTTCACTCAGAAAAAAGTTAAAAGTTTAGCAGGGTACAAACAGAAACATAGGCGTTGTTTAGTATTTTTGTTTGTATTTAATAATAATTATTATTTAATCATAGACTAACTAGGTTTAAAATTTTTTATCTACATTTAATATTACATACATGCGACTAAAGATTGATATAATGAAGAAAGTGTAAAAAAATTTAGAATTTAAAGATGAACTAAACAAGGTCATACACACAAATTGTGTAGAATTTATTTTACTCTCAAATGTGCAAAAGGAATTGTGCATATGAAAAAAAAAACATAGGCAAGTTCATAGGTAAAATACGTTCTAATTTGCTCTCATCGTCCTATAGCATAGCATGACAACATTCTTTATCCAGATCTTGTTTTATATATCTACCAATAGAGAGACTAGGAAAAGAGCAGTCGAGCGATAAATGAACTCTTGAATTCCTGATAGTATTTGAATGTGTTAAATCATTGCCACTGAGTCATTGGGGGTTATAACAAGTGAGATTGTGAGACTGTGCACCTAGCCATCAGATAGAGTTATTTTCAAGTAGCTTGTAGTTTAATGGTAGGACGATCCAGTGAGATCCTATTCACTAGGATTTAAATCCTGATGTTCGCACTTTTTTCGGATTTTTCGGTGTTACGCCACGACGGTGCTTCAGTAGCAAATGATTTCTGTGTTGAATTATGGATTATTATCTTGTTTTTTTGTCTGTTATATGCTCATAGCTTTCAACACACAAGCAGGACCATGACTCCATGAGCCACCTCTCGACAGCCGGTGGCTGAGGAAAATGTGGCTGCAACAACGGTGGTGGTACGGTGGCTGGGAATTCGGAGAGAACATCCATGATGGCCATGTGCATGTGCAATACTTGCCAAAGGTATTCTCGGGCTTGCTCTTTGGTGAGAAAAGGGTGAGGCCTGACCACAAAAAACACACATTAGAGACTGAATCATAACTTGGCATTTAATCTGAACTCTGAAGCAACCGTTGAGCTCTGGTTCGCAGTGAGTATATTTGTTGAGTTAACTGCTGTATATATTGCCATGCCAAATAATTTGTTAAGATAAGATAAAATGGTTGGGTCTATCATAAGAATAATTGAATTATTTGTTAAATAGACAGTTCATGTTTGGCCAAAATTGACGTAACTGAGTTCACCATTGGGACTTGGCACTTGGCAGGACAAAAGAATAACATTTCCTTTGATTTTGTGTTGTATATATAGTGAACTACTTTTCTTTCTAACAGATTGTTTTCTGGAGCTCTCACACAACCCTTTTATGCAGGTTGTAGTTTCAGTCTCGGTTTTATTCTTCAAGATACTGGCAGTAGTAGGAAGCTTCATCTGCGGTTAGAGATGGAACATGAAAATGCTGCATGTACTGACCAAGTGTTTGCTTGTCTTTGAGCCACCTGATAAGTCAAACACATTATCCATTGATGTGCACTCACAATATCCCTCTACAACCAACATTAATATTTCTATTTATGTGCCTAGAATTATTGATGTGGTGCTTGAGAATGTTTCCTATGTTAGGGTGTACAGAAAGGGCAAACAAATATTTTTATTTATGTGTCTAGAATTTCTTCTCATATATGTATATATTTCATAAAATCCAATTCTGAGGTTTGTTGTCATTTTTGGGAAGTTATTAGGATCCATTTATATGCTCCAGAGATGGGTTTTGCATCAAATTAGCTTGTAGTAATATTCTATTTATGTTCAGTTCTATTCTATTTTCAGTTAAGAGTTTTCAATGCATGATTGATTGCAGGGAAATCAAAGCCAGAGGAGCCATATGTTTGATGCTTGCTATTGTCATTGTCACCGTGGTATATATATATATCCATAGCTTGAGGAAGTGGGTATCCTTCTACAAAAATGTAGGTAGACAGGAAAATTTAGAAGCTAAATTGCAATTCATGCTTGATACGGTAGCGTCAACAGGACAATATACCATTACAGCAAGAGAGAAAGATTAAGAGCTGGTTGCCTGACTCTTGTGAGATGAAACTGAATAGGAATAGCTCTTGTTTTGTCCAAGTTCAAAAATGCAAGGAATGCATATTATTTAGGGGGAAGCTTTTAACTCCTCATGTATCATATATGCAAATTATTATGTTTGGCAAGCAAAAAAGATTATTGGTTGACTCCACTATTTCATTTTGAAGACATGTTGCTATTTATTTTCATGCTTCTTTTATTGTGTTTATTATTTTCTGCTGCTCTCGTGTGACGTTATGTGATGGAATTTTATATTTTATATATGTCTATGGTAATGCACATCCTAAAGATGAAACCATAGCGTTAGCACGGGCACTATACTAGTGTACTAATGGCGGGAGTCTAAGCACCCTATGCGCCAATAGCCCGATACTAATCGACAAAGTGCACAAGAAAAAATTCCTTTATATAAAAAGAAACAATATATTGTTATACGTAAATATCCTTCCATACCAAATGTACGTTGTACATCTCGTTCCCGAAAAGTCAATTTATCTTTTAAGTTTGGATAAATTGTAAAAAGAATACTATCAACATTTGTCTCTCTAAATAAGTTTATTACAAAAATATACTCCATATACTCAAATATAATGACACTTATTATCTATCATAAATATTAGTATTTTTACATAAATTTAATTAAACTTTAAAATCTAACTTTTCGTGAAGTAATATGTAGATTTATTTTGTAACAGGGTGAAGGTGAATATTTTCACGTTTCACATGCTCCTACAAATTTCAGCGTCCACGGGAAGCGCTCACCACGGCCACGGGATTGAACAAGGCATTTCTATCAGCTCTTGGGTAGAGTACTACTCCGTATAGTACTACTTGTACTATACTCCTACGTACATAAATCCCTCTTTCACAAAACTTCCAAGGATCCGGTCCATACATTCCGCCTCCCTGACTAAACCGACAAGGCGACAAGGTGCATTTTGCCTCTTTACCCCCTTCACTGCTTTTGTAAACCAGGGTCATCGGTCCATACGATACGGGCATCTCCTGAGCACACCCGTGACGCTAGGCTAGGCCGCTGACCCCGAGGCGCCCCCACCAACACCGGCACCGCCGCCCGCTACCCAGCTCGCACCACCACCCAACCACCGCCGGCCCGCCAAACCCGGTCCAGATCTGGTACGTGCCGCCCCACGATTTGGCGCGCTCGATCCGGCCTCATGCTGGAGAGATGCCAGACTCGAGCTCAAATCTGGTACAGTAGATTCCACTGACGCGAGATCGTAGTGACGAATCGCGGGCGCCGCGTTGCAGGCCCGTGTGGCGTCCATGGAGGACGTGAAGGAGGCGCGGCAGGCGGCGGGGGCGGGGCAGGGGAGGGTGCTGCCCACGGGGATGCTCAAGGTGTTCCTGGGGTTCCTGCTGCTGGGCGTGGGCCTGTCCGCCGTCGGCATGTACATGGCGCGGCACGCGGTGGCGGCGGTCGCGCCGTCGCTGTTCCGGCCGTGCCTGGGCGGCTCGTCGACCGAGGAGGAGCCCCCCCGAGGGGCTGGAGCGGTGGGCCCGGCCCCCAGCGCGCGTGGAGCACGCGATGACGGACGAGGAGCTGCTCTGGCGCGCGTCGTTCGCGCCGCGGGTGCGCGGGTACCCGTTCCGCCGCGTGCCCAAGGTGGCCTTCATGTTTCTCACGCGAGGCCCGTTGCCGCTCGCGCCGCTCTGGGAGCGGTTCTTCCGTGGCCACGAGGGGCGCTACTCCATCTACGTGCACGCAGTGCCATCCTACCATGCCAACTTCACCTCTGATTCCGTCTTCTACCGGCGCCAAATTCCCAGTAAGGTTAGCTCACCTCCCTCTTGCTTTGCTTCACTTCGGCAGGTCGTGGTTGGTACCTCTTCTCATTTATGCTGATCTGATGGATTGACAGCAAAAACAAATGCCTTTAGTGCCATGTTTGTAACTTAGAGCTGCACTAACGATTTTTTTGCTCGTAATATGAGTACCTGACAAACTGGTTACTGAGAAGTATGAACCTACGTTTCCTGTACTTTGTACTTTACTAATGAATTTCACAAGTAACATTCATAACTGAGTCTTATTATATTATACGGGCCAACTTACTACAAGGAAGCTGCAAAATGATGCACTGAGGAATCCCCTGGAGGGGATTCAGCTTAATCTTTTTTGTGTTTAACATGCTCATTCCAGTGCAAATGTTGTGTGTTGGTGTTTGAAGTCAAACTAAAAACAGTCAGATGAAATTTGAACAGATTCTTTGCTAACCGAAGGGTATCACTGGTCCTAACCTTTGTTGAATCTGTTTTTGATTTTGCACGAGGTTGAATTTTATGCTATGTGTCTGTAGGTATAATTGCTAGTACCCTCCATTGATATATGTTGCGAATCAGCTGCTGTCATATGTCCAGATCTGGACTAGTATCAAAGCCAGTTTTTATCAGCTTAATATGGATCTACACCTTAATTATAGTCAAAAGAGTTAGATTGCTGTTTTTCTTTCATGACAATACATTTGTATCTGAAATCGAACTTAACCTGAGTAAAAATGGGTACTCATTGTAAAGCATTGACTACTACCATTGGGAAGGTTGTGTGGTTTTTGGTTTTTGGGAAGATTGACCATTGCTAGGACATTCAGCATGTTCTGGAGTTTTTCCAGACTGTAAAAACCACTGCCTTAGTCTATAGGTGTCTCTTGTGGGCTTCACAGTTATTGACAGGTTCCTATTCTTTTGCGGTGATGGTAGATGTAAACCAGATGAACCAACTTATACAGCATAATCGTGTGTAATATCATTTGATCCATTGGCCAATTAACAATTTATTCTGCTTCCTGGTTTTGAGATACCCTGAACGTATTTGTTTGATTTGTGTTCTGTTACAGGTCGCAGAATGGGGTAAGATGACCATGTGTGATGCTGAGAGACGCCTACTTGCCAACGCTTTGCTGGATATATCCAACGAATGGTTTGTGCTTGTGTCTGAGTCATGCATTCCTATATTTGATTTCAACACAACATACAGATACTTCAAGAATTCGAACAAAAGCTTTCTCATGGCGTTTGATGATCCTGGACCATATGGACGGGGAAGATACAACTGGAATATGACCCCTGAGGTTGAACTTGACCAATGGCGCAAAGGTTCACAGTGGTTCGAAGTACACAGAGAGCTTGCCATTGAAATTGTGAAGGACACAGTCTATTATCCAAAATTCAAGGAGTTCTGCAGGCCCCATTGTTATGTCGATGAGCACTATTTCCCTACAATGCTGACGATTGAAGCTCCAAACAGCCTGGCTAACAGAAGTGTTACTTGGGTGGATTGGTCAAGAGGTGGTGCACATCCAGCCACGTTTGGCAGGGGTGATATCACAAAGGAATTCCTGAGGAGGGTCCAAAAGGGACGCACATGTCTATACAATAACACGAACTCAACCATGTGCTTCTTGTTTGCGAGGAAGTTTGCTCCAAGTGCATTGGAGCCATTGTTAGAGCTAGCGCCTACCGTGCTCGGTTTTGGTTGATGACTATGTGTGCTTGAAGAGGTGCTGTCTGTAATTTTGATATTAGATCATTGTAGGAGTACACGCTTGGAGGCATGTGCTCAGATTGATGGATGGAAACGTACACAGTGCCCCCTCCTCTTGTGCATTATACACAAACCTGTATTGTTTTGTACAGTATAAGCTGACCCTGGATCAGGACTTCAGGAGGGATTTTTTTTCTCTAGGATCATTATGACTACCCTGTATTTTCTTGGTTTATTCGAAGATAATATGCTGTAAATTTCTAGTAACATAAAACTTTGACAGGTCACATCAAACGAAAAGTACCAGCTATTCTTTCTTTCCTGGTGAAAGAAACGACGTACTCCAAAATGGAAGCTGCACTGGAAAAATGTGGCCTTCGTTACTTCTGTGCCAATGGCTTAGCCCCAAGAGAAACTGTTTGAGTCGTTCTGTCTCTGAGGACTTCCGTACACTGTGCCAATGGGGTCCAGTTAATTCGGGCTGCAAATCAAGGTAAACAATGTACCTGACCCAATTGTATCATCATTTATTTACTCCTTGTAGACATTTCTGTTCATCCTCAAATTTTGCATGAATATTGTCTATCCATTCACATTTTTGTTTGAAAATGAATTGGAGCGAGGTCAAAGCTCAACGAAGCCGGGGTCCACAGTCCACACGCAGGCTTACGGCGCGAAGCCTCAAACCGTCCCAACAACACAGCAACTGCCTCACGAGTAACCTCCCTCGTTGACGAGACACGAGAGCATCTGAGCATGCACGCAAGGCAAGCCTCGTACCAACTCTCGAGGCGCCACCCACACAAATCCCACCACAGGCCACCACCACCCGCATGGCCGCATCGGAGTTCGCGCCAGCCCAACCGCGCGCGCCGCCGCGACCCTGACCCCGACCCCGAGAAGGACCAGAACTGGAGCGCGTGCCAGGGCCACACCTGATACGGTGCGCCCCCTGATCCGCGTCGTGCGGAGACACAGTGCGACGGTCGCGCCCAAATACGGGGAACGAATTCCATTCCTTCCACGGCGTCTCGTCAAGAGAAAATCATAGCCGGGAACAAACAACCGCGACGGCGATGGCGATGCGGGTGGAATCTGTGGAGGAGGGGAAGCAGGCCGCCGTCATCCTGCCCGCGGCGTCGTCGCAGGAGCAGCGCCGGGTGGTGTTCCCGGCGGGGGTGCTCAAGCTGTTCCTGGGGCTCATGCTGATGGGCGTGGTGGTGGGGCTGTCCGCGTTCGGCGTGTTCCTGGCGCGGCACGCGGGCGAGGTGGCGGCGGTCGCGCCCGCGCTGTTCCGCCCGTGCCTCGGGGCCGCGGCGGCGGCGGAGACGGAGCCGGAGGAGGGGCTGGAGCGGTGGACCCGCGCCCCGGCTCGCGCGCAGCACGCGATGACGGACGACGAGCTGCTCTGGCTCGCGTCGTACGCGCCGCGGGCGCGCGCCGGGAGCGGGAGCGGGTACCCGTTCCGGCGCGTGCCCAAGGTGGCGTTCATGTTCCTCACGCACGGCCCGCTGCCGCTGGCGCCGCTCTGGGAGCGCTTCTTCCGCGGGAACGAAGGCCGCTACTCCATCTACGTCCACACGATGCCTGTATACCGCGCCAACTTCACCTCCGACTCCGTCTTCTACCGTCGCCAAATCCCTAGTAAGGTTGTTAGCTCGTCTCCTCCGATCATCCCCTCTAGCCTTCTGGCCTCTGGAGTCTGGCCGACGAAAACAAACTCCAATCTAGCGCCAGGAATGCCTATTTGTTCAATTGTTCTGTCACCTTTACGAAATCAAACTCCAATCTAGCTCTATCAAGTCGGTACTAAATGCCTGTTTGTTCTGTCACTTTTAAAGATGGATTCAAAGGAGTGTTTCTAGATTCCAATTAGGGAAGTATATAAATTAAAGTACTTATCATTGTGATGCTACATTACTAGGCTAGTATTTTACAAATAAACAAGACACAAGTAATTGCAACTCTGTCCCAGAGATGGTTGCTGTTTTCATTTTCGAGAGAATCAACCATTCCTGTGGCCCAGGGGTTAAGAACTGGAATAACATATCTAGACTATAGAAGTTTCATGTTTATTTATTCACTGACTGTGACTGTTATTATAGTACTTTTGATTTTACAATGTGTATGGGGCAACCTTTATCTAAAAAATTGCATTAGTCTGATAAACTGGAGAAGTCATTTCTCTCATCTCTTGTATTGAGGTACCCATACCCTGCTGATGGCATATTAGTTTGAAATCTGTGCTGATTACAGGAAGTGCAATGGGGCCAGATGACTATGTGCGATGCTGAGAGACGTCTGCTTGCCAACGCTCTACTGGACATATCCAACGAGTGGTTTGTGCTAGTGTCCGAGTCATGCATTCCACTCTTTGATTTCAACACGACCTACGAGTATTTCCAGAATTCAAGCCATAGCTTCATCATGTCGATCGACGATCCTGGAAGAGACGGGAGAGGCCGGTACAACCTGAACATAGCACCCGAGGTCGAGCTCGAACAATGGCGCAAAGGCTGGCAGTGGTTCGAAGCCGATAGAGACCTCGCCGTTGCAATCGTTGAGGACACGGTGTATTACCCAAAATTCAAGCAGTTCTGCAGGCCTGGATGCTATGCCGATGAGCACTACATCCAGACGATGCTCAAGATCGAATACCCGCATAAGCTGGCCAACAGGACCGCCACCTGGGTGGATTGGTCGAGAGGGGGTCCAAACTCGGCACATCCAGCCACGTTTGGCAGGGGTGACATCACGGAGGAGTTCTTGAAGGGGATTCGAGAGGGAGAGACCTGTCTATACAATGGCCAGAACACGACGTTGTGCTACTTGTTTGCCCGGAAGTTTGCTCCGAGTGCATTGCAACGATTGTTAGAGTTAGCATCCACTGTGCTTGGTTTTGGTTAATCTCGTTTTGTTTTGATCAGTGCATCCGGCTCCTGTAGTTTCTTTATTAGGTCACTGTGGATCCTTGGACATTGCGTATGTGGAGATATTTCAGTGGACGAATTGACGCAGTAATGAACATTGCTGCCCACCTCTTTTCCACGTGATTATTTTACAGGGTATAGTATATAATACTGTAATGTATTTTACACGGACTTGTATTGTTTTAGTAGTTTGTATGGTGAAAACCTACAGTGGATCATATGACCCTGTATTTTCTTAGTTCAACGGAAGATTATGGTTTAAATCTTCAGAAAATTGATGTTCCCACAGTTATGGCTTGGAAGACTCCTTAGGTACCGCTCTGTGGATTCCGTTCTGTAAGGCCTGAACTATATGTCGCTGATCTCTTGCTTTTTGTTTCCCAACAATGTTTAATTTATTGCAACAAATGTTGCCACAATGGAACTAGAAGTAATTTATTGCAACAAATGTTGCAACAATGGAACTAGAAGTATATACGAGACAAGCAATGATTACATGTTTTGATGATGCCTGGCCATTTCACTACTTTTGTTTGCATATCTTAGGAAATGGCAATTGATGTTGATGAACATGTGAATATGTATGTATGTGATCAGAATGTTGGGTGTGCACAGTTGGGAGTTGTTAAGGTTGTTAAACCATTCCTCTAACCATATCGTTACCTTTTCAACATACTGGACTAGTGGTACAGTTGTACCAATCAAGTTTGACCTTTGTGTATACATCAACTATATGGTATTCATTGAAAAAACTCTCTGGCCCAGAATATAAAATGACTATGGGATATGTATTAGTCATACTTGTATAAATTTGACCACCAATTGATAACCAAAATCACATATCTTGGGAGTACAAGTTTGATGTCGTTATATTTAGATGGAAAAAATTTCATAATTTGACATAATCGAATATGCACCAAAACAATAACAACGCGATAGAAAACAAAGTTTAATGTCACTTTGGGTGTTCACCAAATAACAACTGAATGGTTAAACCGGATATACAAGAGGTCGATTATGCCTTCGTTCTTGTGCTCTCTTTTAGAAAAGATCGCCGCGAGCGCCAAATTAGTCTAAGGTGACAAACAGTAAGGAAATCTGGGAGCTTGCTCAATCCGTTATTATGTTGGAGTAAAGCATCGTGTGGCAAAAATAATCATGTTCTTGTATTATCCATGAGCTCTGAGATTGTAATAATTCTATTACTTAATTATATAACTAGTAATAAAACTCTTTATTCAGAAAAAGGTTAGTCTTATAAAACACTTGGCTCACAGCGTGTGAATTATTCATGCCATGGTCCCATGGATCCTCAATACAACAAATACTCCCTCCATTTTAAAATATTTGTCACTTGCGTTTCCCAAGAAATAACTGCCGGTAATTTTATTTTAAAAGATATTAATATTTATAATACATAATTCATATAATTAGAAAGATCTTTGAATCTAGTTTTTTAATAAATTTATTTAAAAACATAAATATTACACGTATTTTGTATAAATTAAATGAAACTTGTGGCACGAAGACCAAAAAAACATTACACATTTTGACACAGAGACAGTATGCTTCACTTGCTGAAAATAGCCAAGCCGGCGATCATCTGCTTCCTCCGTTCTATAGAGAAGGTCGTTTTTAATTTTTAGGCTTTATATTTGACCATCCGACTTATTTAAAATATTTATTTAAATAATAAAATAAATTAATTAATATTAAATATCTTTGTGATAAAAAAATTATAAAAAATAAATTATATTTATATAAAATTTTTAAATAAGACAAATAATAAAATAAGATACACGGAATCTAGATCGATAAACTCAATACGACGGGACGAGTATTTTAGTCCTCCCAGTCTGACCCAGGTCAGAGACGTGCATCTCTTCTTGACAGTACTGTCTACGTCACCTTAAACTGAAACCTCTGCCGCCGGCCGCCCCCACAGGCCACAGCAGAGCACAACGAACAAAGCCGGTCCATGAACACCGTTTCCTTCATGGTTTTCATAGACCAAGTCCATGTAACCGGACCGTCTCCGTCGTTGATGGACAAAAGGCCGGCAAGCAACGGGGCCACCCACGGTGCGGTGTGCGTGCGCCCCTGTGAGGTCCCGATCCGCCGATCCGGCATTCCGGCGTCGCAAGCGCCGATGGTATGCCATCCTTGCTCTCGAATCTTGGCGATCCGACATTCCCACGGCGCTTAAAGAAACCTAGCCCCGAGGCCCGAGCTGCCGCGCTGCAGCCGCGGTCGGCATCCATCCATGGAGAACGACGTGAAGGAGGCGAGGCAGGGGCAGCAGCAGCAGCACAGGGTGTTCCCGTGGGGGATGCTCAAGGTGTTCCTGCTGCTCGGCTTGGGGTTGTCCGCCGCCGGCATGCTCATGGCGCGGCACGGGCACGAGGTGGCGGCGGCCACGCTGTTCCGGCCGTGGCTGGGCGTCTCCCCCTCCGCCGACGCCGCTGTCGCGGCGGCGGCGGAGGGACTGGAGCACTCGATGACGGACGAGGAGCTGCTCTGGCGCGCGTCGTTCGCCCCGGGGGTGCGGCGGTACCCGTTCCGGCGCGTGCCCAAGGTGGCCTTCATGTTCCTCACGCGCGGCCCGCTGCCGCTGGCGCCGCTCTGGGAGCGCTTCTTCCGGGGGAACGAGGGCCGCTACTCCATCTACGTCCATGCGCTGCCGTCGTACCGGGCCAACTTCACCTCCGAATCCGTCTTCTATCGACGCCAAATCCCCAGCAAGGTTAGCCCACTTCGCTGTAGCTTCTTCTGGACGGATTATCAGCATAGACGAACCCGCATCCGATTTTAGTGCAGGACTGTTCATCGAGCTTAAGTGTACTGTTCGATGGATCCCAAATTAACATTTGCAGTAGTAGTTGTATCACTGTATCAGCGTGATGTACTGAAACTACCTAATGTGCTTTCTATGAACTCGAGTAATCTTGTTTCTGAAGAAAAAAAAATGCATTATTGTACTGAATTGGTGGTACTCAGTGTGGAAGCTGAAAGTAATGCACCCAGGTTCATTCCCATGGAGAGATGTAGTTCATCTTTGTGGGCTTACCGTTGATGAATACCTTTTGGGATAAGGATTTTGCAGCTTAGTTTTGTTCTCAGCCTTCGATGTTTTCTATACTTGTGACAAGAGACAACCTCTTCCACTATAAAAGTGTCGATTCTGCAGCCTGCCTGTGTTGTATCTCTGTTGCCAAGGCCTCACAGCATCTCTTCTTCAGGTGCCTAGTTGGCAGATGTGTTGGAACTCTTGCCAGATATCCTGATCTTGATCATCTGGTGCATCTTGGAAGCCCAGGCCAACAAAAGGTTTTGAGAGCAAAATTTAGATGCTCCTGCCATTCTTTGTGCTGTAGCCCTAGACTTTGATATGTGGTGCCACCACTTCTAGATACAGGCTACTGCATAAGGTTGTTAGTTGGAAGTAGCATCTTTCAGTACCTTGCTGCTAGCAGTGTGTGGTTTTATATCTGTAGGTGTTAGTAACATTACTTAACCTTTGACAGATATGTGATTTCAACCTAATTCACATCACTGCATCTCATCTTGCTATACTTACTTTATGACTTGTCCATTTCACATTTCCCTGCATCTCATCTTGCCATACTTACTTTATGACTTATCCATTTCATATTTCCTTCTGAGCATATAGTTTTATAACTTTGAAAAGCCCAAAGAGTCGAAACATGTTTTGAAGTTGAAAGTTGAAACTAATCAAAGATGACAACATACACTGATACACATACTGAATCACATGTACACTTATAATTTGAGTAGCCTTGGAAAGGTTGTGATTTTGACTTTTGAGAAAGCCAACTCTCTAAAATAAAGAACTGGGAGTACATACCTTTTCATTGGCCTCTGTCTATAGATGTTTCTCGCTAGTCTCAGTTATTACTGATTTTAATTCTATTACTTACTGTGAGCTCTGACTGTATATTATTTGAGAGTTTGGGACAGCCTACTTCATATGCCTAAATTGAGATTGTGTGTGCTATTATTTGATCATATAGAAGAGTATTGGTATTCAGATACCCTGACATCTGTTTGATTTTTGTACTGGTCACAGGTTGCAGAATGGGGGCAGATGACCATGTGTGATGCTGAGAGACGTTTACTTGCCAATGCTTTGCTGGATATATCCAATGAATGGTTTGTACTTGTGTCTGAGTCGTGCATTCCTATATTTGATTTCAACACAACGTACCAATACTTCATGAACTCAAGCCAAAGCTTTGTCATGGCTATTGATGATCCTGGACCATATGGGCGGGGAAGATACAACTGGAATATGACCCCTGAGGTTGAACTTGACCAATGGCGCAAAGGATCACAGTGGTTTGAAGTAAACAGGGAACTTGCCATTGAAATTGTGAAGGACACGGTCTATTACCCCAAATTCAAGGAGTTCTGCAGGCCTACTTGTTACTCTGATGAGCACTATATCCAAACAATGCTCTCGATTGAAACTCCACAGAGCCTGGCTAACAGGAGCGTTACTTGGGTAGACTGGTCTAGAATTGCTGCACATCCAGCAAGGTTTGGCAGGGGTGATATCACGGAGGAATTCTTGAGGGAAGTTCGAGAGGGTCAGACCTGTATGTACAATGAACAGAATTCAACGTTGTGCTTCTTGTTTGCTCGGAAGTTTGCTCCAAGCGCATTGGAGCCATTGTTAGAGTTAGCACCCACTGTCCTTGGTTTTGGATAATATGTTTTTTTAGAGATCTGCTTAGGCTTGTCAAAGGAATGAGAGAGGGGGGTTGATCTGAATTACTGAATTAACTCGTGCTACCTGTAAGTTTTATGTAGTGTGTATCCTGATGAACGAAAACATGAGTCCATCACATAATCACTAAGACACTAACACAAAACTTGATCACAATTAACAAGGGAAATTTTCTCTTGGATACAGCAAACTGCCAGTGGATCACAATTAACAAGAGGGCTTTTCTCTTGGATTAATGCTCTGCATTGTTTTAGTTTACTGGACGGTATATATTTGTGAAGTTTGAGTAGAACATGTAAGTCAATGCAGCCATAGTGCTTTACAAACAAAAACAAGTTTCAACACCATCTATATTATATTCTAGGGCCATGGCAGACCAAAGCATGGACTTCCTTCACCAGTTTTTCCATTGCTGCATCGACTCAGACACTTCTGCAAACAATAGCACTATGAATAAGAATTGATGTAATAACCTGGCATTCCATGCAGAACAAATTGGCTTCAACTAAACACTAATACATTACACATATATCATTGATACGGTACACTACTACACCATAAAAGCTCGGCTTTGTGCGTATCAGTCTCAGACATCTAAGCTAACAACGCCAATTCCCCATTGTAGAAAGGCCCCTTCTATGGCCTTATTAATAACTGTACTTAGATAGAAGTGTATACGAAACAATATGTATATAATTAAATTAAGTACAACAAATGACCTTAATAGCTGTACTTGATAGAACTGTACTTACTCCTATACGTCCATACACACCATTCATTCGTTTAATAAATCATCTCTGAAAAGAAAAGCAGAAGTTCACAACCACTGAATGCGTCCAAACAACAAGAGTTTCTCCACAATCTGGCAAATCAAAGAAAATTGTGGTGTTGCACAAGAATTCAACTCAGAAGTGCAGATAGTTTCAGCACCGTAACAAAGCTCTTAATTAATAGTTACTAATAATAATTTATTTAAAGTGCAAATAGTTTCAGCAGATGTTTGTCCGACTGACCGTCTGTCTCCATCCGGAAAAACTTGTGGCCTTGGTTCCTCTCAGGACTTCCACATATCAAGGCAGCAGCAGCTAGCTAGCAATCTACTATAGCGTCCAGCAGCACCATCCAATTGGCTCATCCCCAAGCGAAACAGATGGATCCAATCACGAAGCCAGTAGCTTCATCGTTTCATCGGTCAGCCGCGAAGCATCTCCATCAGGTCGTCACCTCGGCTCAGAGGAATGGAGTCAGCAGGAGGTGCCTTCTGACGCTGCTGACTTCCACTGCTGCCATACCACGCGGCACTGAATCAAGGAAGGCTCTACTGCAAGGTGAGCGCTGAGCGGGAAGTTGATCGGACCTTTTCTCACGGTTCATTTTGTTACCCTTTTGCCTTTGGATATCAAACTAATGCAGTTAGTGCGTTCGCGTGCGAACAGAGTATCTGAAGAAATCAAAGGAGAACAAAGAGAAGAATGACAAGGAGGTAAGTGGCCTCTTTTCCCGCAGTTTCATAGTATCCTATCATTGCCGATTGAATGAGGAAAGAAGAAAAATGGGTCAAGGGAACCATACCTCAGACAAGGATACTTTCGAGGGAAGCTGATTATATATATTTAAGCTAACGAAACCAGAAGTTTCAGAATCAACTTTTAGTCTGGGAACATGAATCTCCAAGTAAAGTCGTTGAAATAATGACCTTGGGAATGGGAAGTTAGTCTTGTTCTATCTTGTAATTTAGGCTGCTTTATGTTTCCAAGAGAAGAACGCTGCAATAGTTCATTTGTTCTGAAGTAAATGTGTCATGACTCATGATACAAAATGAAGTGACGCTAATAGCAGACAGATGAAGCTAGAGCTTCAGTAGAATGTCTATTAAATTTACGCTTCGCTAAATTTAAATTCTCATGCAATGCAAGAGATGGAGTTTCATGTGCCTGTGCAGAAATTCAGAATATCCATTTAGTAATAATTCAGAAGTTGGTGGTTTTACCAACATAAGCGTGAACCGATATACATATACATTGAAGGACTGGAAATGGCACTGATCATGTAATATATGCTCATGCTCCAGAGGCTGGATGACTACTACAAGAGGAATTACAAGGACTACTTCGGGGTCATCGAGGGCCCAGCCAGAGAGAAGTCAGAAGAGGAGCGCACGGAGTCGGAGAAACGGATCCTTGAGTGGCTTGACAAGAACAAGTAGTCTCTTTGAGCACCTGAGCAGGATCCATCCTGGAGAGGTGCACGCACGGGGTTAAGTTCTCACAGGATTCTACATGTTCTCACAATCTCACTCTAGCTATGGCACTTTGTGTAACAAGTATATGCTTTGACTGAGCGTCGTGTTTGTTTTTCTGTTACAGCCAAGGAGTGATAGACGAAATAATGTTTAATTAAGAGACTGGCAATTTCTCGTTCGCAAGATAAAAATATTACGAAATTTTAAGTATATAAGATCTGACTCTGTCCACAAACAGAAAACAAAACACAACCAGAAGATTCACTAGTTGTCAAAAAAAAAAAAAAAAAAACCCAGAAGATTCACTGCTTGTTATTGGCCTGCAATGCAGTCTGATATAAATTCTTATAAAAGAAATATTGGAAAGGCAAAAATAGCAAGATGTCTGGGTGGTGTAGTTGGTTATCACGTTAGTCTCACACACTAAAGGTCCCCAGTTCGAACCTGGGCTCAGACATATTATTTTTGAAATTCTGTGCCTCGTTTGTTGTAATATATGTATTTCTTTCAATTTTATATTTTTATATGCCTTTTTATAATCATATTTTTGTCTACTTTGATATGTTGTAATCTGTATACCTTACTTGCATGCATGTTATGTTGCTTGCTTCACTTTTTTAAACAAACAGCAATCCTGCTAGTTCTTAAACAACTAGCAGCCCTTAAAAATAGCAATCTTGCTAGTTCTTAACAGCTAAAGTCCTTAAAAATCAGCTAGCAGTCCATGAGAAACAGCAGCAAGCAGCGTGTGGTAATTCTTAAACAAGTGTTGCTTTTAAAAATTTGTGCCTTGATTTGTTGTAATCTGCATTTTTTTAATTTTTTTACTTTCTGTGCATTTGCTTTATGACCATATTTTTTGTGCCTTGATCTGTTGTAATCTGTATACCTTACTTGCATGCTACTACTCCGTATGTTTCTTGCTTCATTTTTTCTTTAGACAGCAATCCTGCTAGTTCTGAAACAGCTAGCAGTCCTTAAAAAAAAGCTAGCAATCCTTAAAAAACAGCAACAAGCAGCTTATGGTAGTTCTTAAACAAGTGTTGGTTGCTCCTTCAATCCTGTTCCTCAGACATCAGACAGGTCAGTTATTTTTTTTTCCGGAAAAGAAGTACAGCATCCTTTACCCTGCCGGCTGAACCAAAAAAGGCCCTGGAAATTCAGTAACAACATCAGCAATCGGCGTATGGTAGCTGCTGATCGCTTGACCAAAACCCAAACAAAACGCTTCAAATCGTAGCATTCAACACCATGCTGCGGTCCTGCCTGAGGATTCATCCTCTTCTGTTTCCAACCCGGGCGTCGTCACCCATCGTGATCAGACCACGGTATCCACCGGTTGGCCGCCCAGCCCAGCTGCGACGCCTAACACTTTGACTTGCGCGCGGCCACGGCCGTGCCCCGCCCGTGCTAGCTTAACGCAGCACAAACTTTTGTCGCCCGGTACCGCACTAATCAAATCAAGTCCCTCAGCCACACCCACGTAGCCGGCTGGATAAGGTAGTGCAGTGGCCACGTGAGCGCAGCACCGGATCCAGATCCCTGCCGTTTTCACCGCACTCGCCACGCGCGGGCGTGTACAAAAAATGGTGAAAAATCGCGGCAGCCGCTTTGGTTGGGCCCGGACCCCGGAGTTGACGAGTGCGCGGCGCTAGGCTCTAGGAAAGGTGACGGCGGGCGACGGAGGCCCGGCCGGCGACATTTGGCAGCGGTGGGCTTGACCAGCGCGAGCGCGCCGCGGAGTGGTTGCGTTAGATTAGGCGTGGTTAGGTTTGGTGGCCCGCAACCGCGCCGTGTCTTTGTTCGCTGATGCAAACGCACCCGACGACCCCAATCATCCGCCCGCCCGCCCGCCGCGTCACCCATCCAGCTGCTAGTGGATTAGTGCTCAGCATCATCCACATCCACCCGTGTGTTCTGTCCGAGGGCGACGGTGGAAACCGATCGGTCGTTGCCTCGTGGGCGTCACGCCCGATCGCCGACGGGGTGCCCGCTGCTCGGTGCCTGGCGGTGGTGGTGGCGATGAATCGCGAAGCGTGGCGTGGCGCCATCGCTGCCTCCTCTAATGGAGCGACCGTGCGGTTCATCATTCATTCAGGGCAGAGCAGTGGGAAAACTCCCAAGCAAAGCTCGTTTCGTACGCCGGTACGTGCAACGGTTGATTGCGAACTACTGCACGTACTACTCCGCTACAAGTTCAAAGACTTTGCGTAAAAAACTTGTGGGTGTGCCTAGTAGTTGCTTTAATTACTTTCTTCTTTAGAACGGGGAAGGGTAGTACTTAATAATTAACGGTCAACCTAAATGCAGGGTTTGCGAGATCAGTTTTTTCTCGCAGGGAAAAAAAAATAAAACAGTACGACTTCGCTGTCAGGGGTTTTCGTGATGATTTTGCCCATCTTTGAAAAGACAGGAAGTTAGGGGGCCGCCCAACAGAATCCGCCGAACGGGATCGCAAAAGTTCAAACGAGTTGAGAGGCCTCCGATGAGGCTGCTGTGCTGCCACCGTTGCTGTTGCCGACTCGCCGCAACGGTACAAAACAACCCATACGGCTCGTGCGGTGCGGGTGCGGGCGTGCGGCTACCCCAACTGCCGGGCTGGCCTGGCCGGACCGCAAATACGGCCCTTTTCTTCCCGACGACGGACGGACCTCTGCGTTCTCCGGTAGCGGCCGGGTACAGTACAAAGCGCTGCTCTCCTGACAGCGAGAGGAACGAAAGATCTCGGCTCTGTTTAATTAGTTAGCCTGATTATATTTAAATAAAATATCGGCTCTGTTGGCTGGCTGGCTTTTCTCTCCTCCTCACTGTCCCCTCTCTCTCCTGCTTAGTAGCCTTCACGACTAAATCCACCACCACTCTCGCACACCTCACCTCCCCGCGTCGCCTGCCTTCTCCCCCTTGCCCTCTGCGCGCGTTGGCGTTGGGCGGGGCAGCCAGCCAGCCGGCTTCCCGCGGCTCCTCCACCAAACCCTAATCATTCCGGCGCCGCCCGCCCGGCCTCGATCCGCTGCAGCGGCCGGCCGCCGAGGCCGGCTGCGGTGGTTGCGCTTGCGCTTTCGCGCGGGTCCCGTGGGGGCTCAGCGCGGCGCGGGACCCGTCCGCGGCGGCGCGGCGAGGCGAGGCGCGCGGGCTTCGAGGCGGCGGGCGCACAGGCGGAGGTGTGGATTCGCGCGCGCGGGCGATGACACGGAGGCTCGCGGCCGCGGCGTCGCGGGCGAGGCCCTGAATGGGAGTGGCAGGGCGCTGCGGGCGGCTGCTGCGTACATGGAGGCCGGGGCACCGCCCCGCGGCTGGCGCGGGAGGGTGCTTTGGCTCGTCGGCATCGAGGTGAGCTGCTGCCTTCGATCCGGTACGGGTTGGCGGGCGTCGGGAGCTGAGTACTCGGAGCAGATTTGCGGGCGGAATGGTCGGGAAACTTCGGGGGGCGGATTTGTATGCGCGTCTCGTGTTTGGAGGTTGATTTGGGAGATTTCGCTTCCTGCTGTAGGGTTTTACTATTTCTCTGCCCACTTTTGGGGTAACGACCAAGTTTCGTGTGTCTCAGTCTCTCGGAGCTATTTTTGGATGCTTGGGGGCGCGACCAAGTTTAGATACACCAGGGTTTGATCATTTATGTGGATTTCTTGACGTTTGCTCTCTGTGTTTGTGAATAATTGGGGCTCTTATAAGTTGCTGTCAAGTACCATTGGAAGGAGTGGTGCGTTTCTATTGGTTTTGATTTTTTTTTTTCCGATCATTCTTTTCTCGTGTTGCAGATTGTGTTGGTTCTAGTCTGGACTCGAGGAGCTGGTGCGGACTCTGGTGAAAGCAAAGCCTTGTTTCCACAAGATGTCGAAGCTGGAGAAAAGGATGTGTACCTTAGCCACTCCTGCATCCATGATGAGATACTACATCAGCGGCGACGAGCTGGGCGGAAGGAGTACTCTCTCATGCCACAAGTGTACCATGAGTCTCGGGGGGAAGCGGAGCGTATAGGAGGACGACACTTGTTGGGCATGTCGTCTTGGCGTTCTCCCCAAAAGAATGACAGGAAGCCAATTCGAATATACCTCAATTATGATGCCGTCGGCCACTCGCCCGACCGGGATTGTAAAAATGTTGGCGACATTGTGAAGGTCAGTTTGTCACATTAGCTCTCTCAGCAGCTATTTTATCATAGTAGAATTGAATTTGTTGTTTCTATTTGGTAGCTTGGCGAACCTCCTGTACCATCAGCATCAGGAACACCTATATGCGATCCTCATGGCGATCCACCACTGGTGGGAGACTGCTGGTACAATTGCACCCTTGAGGACATAGCTGGGGAGGACAAGACGGAACGTCTCCGGAAGGTGCAGTTCTTGTGCTTTTGTGGTCTCTCTGGAGGTTCAGTTAAAAGCATACTGAACACACTCTCGACTGCCATAGAAGATGTAACTTCCATATCCCCATTTCTATGTTTTGCTGACTCCTGTTTTGTTGTTGAATGGAGTCATTTAACAGGCTCTAGGACAGACAGTAGAGTGGTTTAGAAAAGCTCTAGCTGTTGAACCTGTCAAGGGGAACCTACGGCTCAGTGGTTACTCAGCTTGTGGTCAGGATGGGGGTGTACAACTACCTCATGCTTATGTTGAAGGTGATTCTCAGTTTTAATGAATCAGTATACCAATCTTGCATTCTTGCCTGCTGATTGCCTGACTCTATATTGTTATGTGAATCTCCCCTCAATTGCAGACGGTGTTGCTAATGCTGATTTAGTCCTCTTAGTAACAACTAGACCAACGACAGGTAACACCCTTGCATGGGCTGTGGCCTGCGAACGTGACCAGTGGGGTCGGGCCATTGCAGGTTTGTGAACCGACTCCATTATGTACAAACCCACATGTCAGGAGTTTCTGGTGTTGTTCTGACCCTACCTGTATTCTCTTTCTTCTTTTAGGACATGTTAATGTGGCACCTCGTCATTTGACAGCTGAAGCCGAAATATTACTTTCAGCTACTCTTATACATGAGGTTATGCATGTTCTAGGATTTGATCCTCATGCCTTCACACATTTTCGTGATGAAAGGAAAAGGAGACGTGGTCAGGTACTCAACAATATATTTCCCACTTTAGTCTTGTAATATATTTCCTGAAGGGTGGCCCTGGTGCAAGCGGTAGAGCTTTACCGCCTGTGACCAAGAGGTCCAGGGTTCAAGCCCCAGCCTCTGCACATTTGTGCAGGGATGATTGCTGGCTATTTTCCCTTCCCTAGACCCCGCGGTGCGGGAGCCTACGGCACTAGGTACGCCCTTTTTTTTTTTAAAAGAGACCCTAATGCTCAAAATGTCTGCATATTACCTTATTAAAATTTGGGTTGGAACACTTTGACCGGCTTTTAATGTTTCCATGACTAAAAGCGCTAGCAATTCGATGAGTGATGTCAACTTTGCTGGTTTGTTGAATAATCTATTTGGCAGTTACCATATGGTGCTATTACGAGGGCTTACAGTTAAGAGGACAAGCCTGAGAATGGTTAAATAGAATTTAGCTTACCTGTGCTTATAAGTTGGAGTCTTGGGAGTTACATGAACACCTCATCGGTCTGTATAGGAAAATGTGATATTGCTGAGTGTTTATGCTATAAAAATTCGCCATGACTTAGCTTATGAGATAACAAGTATAATCAAGTCGAGAAAGGCCTGTAAGCTTCGTCACATGTTGGGCAACTAGTTCATGATGACAGTTATGGTAAAATATATGCCAGCAATTCACTGATTCGTGTAGAATTTGAGAACATGACCCCATACTTCTGTGTGAATGTTTACTGGACGAAAAGAATAAATTCGATGCAGCATGGCATACTTAGTTTAACGACCAATATTCTTCTCTAATCTATGTTTATCTATTTGCCCCTTCAGGTTACTGTTCAAACTTTGGACGAAAAGCTTGGGAGAATGGTTACTCGTGTTGTCCTACCGCGAGTTGTCATGCATGCGAGGCATCACTATGGAGTAAGTTCTAACTAGAGATTTGAAGAAAGTTAATTGAGTCATTAGCGATAGTTATTTATTTTCATGATCTTTACTTATGAAAGCACTTTATATAAACTAACTATTTTTGGTGCTAGGCATTTTCCCAAAACTTCACTGGGTTAGAATTGGAAGATGGGGGAGGCAGGGGCACCTCAGGTAGATAACACGAGTCCTTGATATTTTTTTATTTTTATTTTTCTTTCTTTCTTTTGCATTCACTGATGTATGTCTGCATCGTGCAAGTGTACAAACACATTCATTTGTTTTTGGCATTTGATATAATATTAGGTTCACATTGGGAGAAGAGGCTATTAATGAATGAGATCATGACTGGGTCAGTGGATACAAGATCAGTGGTTTCAAGAATGACTTTAGCATTGCTGGAGGACAGTGGATGGTACCAAGCTAATTACAGCATGGCTGAACATTTAGATTGGGGTCGGAATCAGGGAACAGAGTTCGTTATATCTCCTTGCAACTCATGGAAAGGGGCATACCATTGCAATACAACTCAACTATCAGGATGCACATATAACAGGGAGGCAGAAGGTTACTGCCCTATAGTAAGCTATAGTGGGGACTTGCCCAAATGGGCTCAATATTTTCCCCAAGGCAATAAAGGTATGCTCAAATGTAGCATAGATTATTTTGTTTATGACATTAAACAGGTTGCTGAATTATATCAAATGGAAACATAAGCAAGGTTTAAGTTTTTTTAAAAAAAATTCTATTAGTTCTTACACTCCTTTGAATCCTTTATAGTTTAATTAAAGCAGAGGCCATAGAATACAAATAATTGTTTTTATGTGTTTGAAATGTATACACATTTTGGCTTGAGTTGTAGGGATCAAGAAGTTGATTTAGATCAAGGCTAAAATTTGGTGAAGATAGTTGGACAAGATTCTTGTTTGCACATAGTTGGTATTTAGCATAAAGTTGTTAGTATGCGATGCATTTCTAGTTGACAAAATCTAAGGAGTGGTCAAACCATGGTTGGAATCGAATCGATCTTGAGCTCTAGCTGGGTTTGACGACTCAAGATACTTTTTGGAACTGGTAGATCTAAACACCATTATTGCACCTCATCTGATATCCATTTGTAAACAGTAGCCATGATGGGGCCTTTATAGACTACATATATCCACATTGAATAACAGAATGACGAAACTCATCGTATATGTAAGTTTGGACTGATGTCTTCTACTGGGTTATCAGCCCTATCCACAAAAACTAAAGAAAAAAAAATGACAAACTTTTACTTGCATGGTTCTGAAAAATGATGAGTGGTGTCCAACCCACCTAGTAGTGATTTATGTTGCAACAGCAATTATATGGTAACAGGCAGCAGCACCCCTTTGTCGTAGAGTTTCTAGACCCAATGCTCCTTTGTGATATGTTCAGTTGCTATGATTTTTTTGTCTTTATTTAACTTGAATTGAGGTCTGAATTTTAGTATGCTGTACTTATTCTCTCGCATATGCCCGAATTTGATGTCTGCAGGTGGTCAATCTTCATTAGCAGACTACTGTACATACTATGTTGCTTATTCTGATGGTTCATGCACTGACGTAAATAGTGCTCGGGCGCCTGACAGAATGTTAGGTGAAGTGCGAGGAAGTAGTTCGAGGTGACTTCACCCACAACGATTTGGATATACGCACAGCTACATCCACTAGAATTATTGCAATAATTATGAATTTGTTAATGAGCAGGTGCATGGCCTCAACTCTAGTGCGAACTGGGTTTGTACGGGGATCTATGACCCAAGGAAATGGCTGTTATCAGCATCGCTGTACGAACAACTCACTAGAGGTGAACACACTTTATTCCGTCAGCTGGCACTTGAGTTTGTTTTGCATTCCCATTGTCTTAGGAGATTCTTTTCTGCTGAATTCTATTTTTATTTTCTGCTGGAATGCCTTTATTAATTGTGATGTTCATTGTGATTTCATTAAGTATAGTTGTATGAGTGGCGTGGGATTCTTGAAAATATTTAACTCTTCTTAATGCAATGCTACTCAGTTCTCCTGTGTATTCGAGAAAAAAAGTACAGTTGTATGCCTTAAGAATTTGGGGGTCATTATTGATAATTTGGGGGTGATTAACAGTTTAAATTGTTTTTTCTATTTTTGAGTTATATTTTGTTAGTTTTTCCTGGTCGGGTGCATCATTATATCTGAGTCAATCTACAGGTGCTTCCTAACTTTTTTTCCCTTCATGCTTGTTAGGTTGCTGTTGATGGGATCTGGAAGTCATGTCCACAATCCGGTGGGCCTGTTCAATTTCCAGGATTCAATGGTGAGGGTTGTAACTTAAGGTGTATCAGTTCAGTTTGTCTTTTTCTCATAGAAGTTACTTTTGCTCTGAAGGGGAATTAATTTGCCCGGTGTATCATGAGTTGTGTACTACTGTACCAGTTCCAGTGACTGGCCAATGTCCAAGGTCATGCAATTTTAACGGTGATTGCATTGATGGAACCTGCCACTGCTTTCCTGGTTTTCATGGTCATGACTGCAGCAGAAGTGAGTATATGATTTCCCTTGTCTTCTATTTCCTCCGCAATGACATCGGATGTGTTTTTTCTTCTAAATATCACTTTCTTTGAAATTTCTCTAACATTTTACTATTTCTGTATTAAGAAGATAATATTCCAGTCACTAATACCATTTGAATACACTGTTCTGTTAATTGTTTATTGAAATACTATGTTAAAAATGGTCATGAAAATTGTATAATGTCATGGAGGTACTTTAATGACAAATCTACAAATATTATTTTTTCACATGATAGATTTAAATAGTTGTGTCTTTGAATGGTCAAAGCTGTTGTCAATCTGTCATTGACTGTAGAATTTACAAATTGGCATCTACTTAGGAAAAGGGTATCTTAAAAATAAATGAGTGGGGGTGTTCAAGGATATTCAGAGTCAAGCAATTCATCACATAGTAGCTTAGGTCAGTAGGTTTCTGTTGTTTCGCTCCATATATTGTCATTTGTCAATCAGGATGAAAGAAATAGGCGACATGAATATCTACCACTTTTATCAGTTGAATGAACTACGCAGGGCGTACCCAGTGCCGTAGGCTCCCGCACTGCGGGGTCTGGGGAAGGGAAAATAGCCAGTAGCCATCCCTGCACAAATGTGCAGAGGCTGGGGCTTGAACCCTGGACCTCTTGGTCACAGGCGGTAAAGCTTTACCGCTTGCACTAGGGCCGCCCTTCTTGAATGAACTACGCAGAATGTGTTTATTCTTGCAAAATTGATATCGTGAATTAGATGATACAACAGGATTGTGGTGTTCAGAAACTGTTGAAAATTGCAGTCACCTTGAAGTGTTCATTCTGTTATACCTCACAAAAATTCACTATTGTTGGTGTGGTGGACAGGATCTTGCCCAGACAAGTGCAGTAACCATGGTATATGCAAAGCTAATGGGATCTGTGAATGTCAAAGTGGATGGACAGGGATTGACTGCTCCACAGGTGAAGCTTTAACTACTGATTTCTTCTTACTACTCTCTCTAGTTAAAAAACATGTCCATGGGGATATGATTTGGTCAAACCTTGGAAACTACAATGCCAAAAGCTTTTAGATCACTTAGTTTGGAGACATACAAGGTATATTTGTAGATTTGTATTGGAAAATACACGCAATATATCATAAGTTTGGAGGATTTTAAGAATATATCCTAGAAGATATTGTTGGTCAAAGATATGCATAGAAGACCATGCAAAGTCAAATGTGACAAGTATTTGGAGGACAGATTTATGCATTGATTGCTTAGTCAAATTCATAAGATTTATGACATGGTGGAATGTTTTGCTGGACAGTTGTCATGTTGGGGTAATGGATTTTGAAGTGTGTGATGAAAGAAATGTGTTCTTGAATGTTTGCGAACTATATTTGGTGTTTGTTCTTATTCATGTAAGCAAGAAGTAATATCATCCTTTCTTTTTATGCAGCTGTTTGCGATGAACAATGTAGTTTACATGGAGGGGTTTGTGATAATGGTAAATGTGAATTCCGCTGTTCAGATTATGCGGGCTACACATGTCAGAAGGGTTCTGCGATACTGCCCAGTCTGTCAATGTGTCATGATGTACTTGTTAGAGATTCAGAGGGGCAGCATTGTGCGCCAAGTGAACTCAGTATACTACAGCAGCTTGAAACTGTAGTTCTCGTGCCGAATTACAATAGGTTGATGCCAAGTGGGCGGACCTTCCTTAACTTCTTCAACAATGCCAATTGTGCAGCAGCTGCAAAGCGGCTAGCCTGCTGGGTACTGCTTTCTTTGACCATTTTACTTTTATCTTTTTTTTTGCTGAAGTTTTCTTTCAAATGTTTGACAAACTTAAGCTTGACATTGCATACTCATTTCTGGATTAGGCTTTTGCTCATTGTTGCTTTAAGATAAAAAAATTCAAGAACGGTGCCACATTAGATGAGCAATAGGTAGCACTGTCTAGCTTGTGTTAGCTACTGGTGCTACTAAGCTACTTGTGTTAACTAGCCGTGCATGAGCGAACTACTTAAACATGTGTAACTAGCTAGTGAGAAGTCTGTTATTAAGCTACTTGTCAGTAGGTATCCTTGTCCTTGATCTTTGTCAAGTGCCTTCAATCATGTCAGTCAGTCATTTGGAAAACAAATGTTAATGTTAATATGATACTATCAATGAATTAACTTTGCCTGATTGAACTCTTGTCAGATCTCAATTCAACGGTGTGACGAGGATGGGGACAACAGGCTCCGGGTATGCTATTCAGCATGCGAATTGTACAATACAGCTTGTGGAGCGGGTCTGGATTGTTCAGACCAGACCCTTTTTAGCAAAAGGGAAGAAGAAGAGAAGGGTGTTCCGTGCACAGGATATGGCGAGAAGAGGTCTTTCTGGCTATAACATCTCTGAAGCTGCTTCCGTTATGGCTCTGGTAGAAGCTCAGTGATTGTGTAAAGTATATTTGACAATGTTCCACCCCATATTCTTTCTCTCTTCTTTTTCCCCATTTCATCCACTACTTCCCAATTGTAGGATACGGGAAGTAAGGGGTCCATTTCACCTAGGCACCCGAAGATGGGCTGCCTGGTGTACAAGCTATGTTGGAGTGGGCTCTTTGTTAGAAGGTTAGTCTGACATGAAAAGGGGAGTGGGGAGCTGGTGGTGAAAGTTGGATGGTAGATTTTTCGTTTCCACCTCATCAGAATTAGGGAATGGCATGTAAAGGTTGATTTGTGTTGTACTCACTCTCAACAGAATCAATTCAATGGGTGCCCGTGTTGTGTCCTGTGCCCAATGCGGCCATGCCCCCATGTCTTAAGCTGTCTGACTTTTATGATATTTGATTGACGCATCCGGCCAACACAGAGTGGCAGTGGCTACCATGTTCAACTGGAATTCGTTAACATTGATGTTGACGTCTTGGGGTGATTACATCGCTTCGCGGTTGCTATGCAACTAGGTTTCCTGTCTTGCTGATCCCTGATGTCTTGATACCGGTGGTTTGTTTGACCAGAGGGCGGTGGAGCTGCCACATGATATTTAACACAAGTATGTTTTAATATAAACAGCAGTAATAATGAAGTGTAAAGGACAGTTGTTATATGAGCAGGCATATGTATTACTCTGTTGGAATAGTTATTTTTGGAAGCTCAAATACGATGAACTTGGTGGTGCCCGCCTCGTCGACGTGTTCCCGTGCGTATTTCAGGAGCCTGGTGGTGAATTGTGCGTGACAAACTGTCAATACAAGTTGGTAGGTTTGCTGCAACTTTCTCATGACTGCCCATGCAGATATGTGTATATTATATAATAAAATTACAATATCGAGCCAGTAACAAACCGATGCCCATGAGATTCTGCGCGCCGTGTCCGACGACACATTGCGATCCTTCCATGGTGATCGAGCTAACTGGTCTTTTCCAACGCTAGACAACGACGAAGGAGCAATCGAGTTGATTGATCCAATCCAATGGGGGTGCTGATACCAGCTCGGCCGGAGCAATGCACATTGAGCCGTGTCGTGGCCCTGACCACCGTCTGCGTCGTCATCGTGGTCTGCACGTACGTCGCGTCATCTTCTCCGGCCGGCGGCGACGCCGGGAAGGAGGAGATGTTCTTCAACATATGGCGCCGCCGATCATCGGCAAGTCTACTTTTGGAGTTCAAAATCGTTAGCTCTTTCAGTTTCAGGAGTAATATTGTTACTGCAGCCTAGTCATCTCGACATATCTAAACCTAGCTTAATTCTTGTCAAATAAAACGGATGCCCAGGATTTCGTCCCCGACGATCTGGAGGTGGCGCTGCGCGGCGCGGCGTACGCGAACAGGACGCTGATCCTGACCATGCTGAACGAGGCGTACGCGGAGGAGGGCGGCCTGCTGGACCTCTTCCTCGAGAGCCTGAGGGAAGGGGACGGCACCAAGCAGCTCATCGACCACGTCCTCTTCGTGGCCATGGACCAGCAGGCCTTCAGCCGGTGCAGGAGCCTCGGCGGCGGCGTCAAGTGCTACCTGCTCCGGCCGGCGGTGGACAGCCAGCATCAGGGCGACCTCTCCTCGGAGCAGCTCTACATGTCGGACGGCTTCATACGCATGATGTGGCGCCGGATCCGGTTCCTTGGCGACGTCCTCAAGCACGGCTACAGCTTCATATTCACTGTGCGTAGTACGTTAATTTGCGATCATGCACGCATATGGGCATCTTCATTGCTAATACATGCATTAACGTGCTTAGATTTTGGAGCTTTGATTTTTTTTTTTTTGTAATGAAGGATATGGACGTGATGTGGCTGAGGAATCCGTTCCCGAAGCTGGACCGCGGCGAGGGCGAGGACTTGCTGATCAGCTCTGACAAGTTCAACGGCGCGCCGCACGACTACGCCGGCAACGAGCTCAACACGGGCTTCTTCTTCGTGGACGCCAACGACCGGACGGTGGCGCTGTTCGACGAGTGGCACGCGGCGCGGCGGGTCTCGGCGGGGATGAAGGAGCAGGACGTACTGAACCGGATGAAGCGACGCGGCGCGTACCTTCGGCTCGGCCTGCGCGTGCGCGTCCTGGACACGGCGCGCTTCAGCGGCTTCTGCCAGGACAGTCGGGACGCGGCGCAGGTGGCCACCGTGCACGCCAACTGCTGCCGCACCAAGCGGGCCAAGGTCGCCGACCTCAGGGCCGTCCTTCGCGCCGCCAAGCGGCTCAACAGGACCACGGCGGAGATTACCTGGCCAGCGCATCGCGAGTGCGTGAAATCGTGGTTGTGAGGGGGAAGGCTTTTTCTCGAGGTCTTGCGATTTTGTGGTCTCCTTTCCGGCTAACAGTGCAGCATTGCAGGCCCAATGCAGGGAGTTCCCGACTTGGCCAATCGTTTTTGTTGCCCTTTTTAATCCATCTAATTGGATTGTTCTTTATACATGCACCAAAAGATGCCAATTAGATTTATGTTTTGAGGTGGAGGAGGAGAGCAGAGAGCAGAGCTGTAAACCTTCATCAACATATGGATAGGCTATGAGAAGGCTGTAATCTGTAGATGAGATAGCAATACGATAAAGACAGCAGTTGGCTTTATTATTAGCAATACTCTCAAAATGAGTATTGGGGAACATTTCTCAACACGAGAAGGTAGGACATCAGTTATGAAAACAAAGAAATTGATTAGAGAGCATCAATTGGAAGTTTTATTACGATTTTGTGTTACAACTGATGACATATCAATTGGAAGTACTGGATTTAAGCTTTTTAAACGCAGAAACTCTGCATTCTTTTGATCTTTTCATTAGAATACAGGCACAGGAAATCCCGCAAGTGAGCTCAAACCCATGAACTTACACATCTGAGTGTCTTCCCTGACATCAATCTGAGGGCCAAAAAGATAGACCCTAGAACAACTGGTGCAACTGTTATTCAGACCAATGATAACATTTTCGTTTCCACCAGACTGTAAATTCCAGCACAAGGTAGTGCCTCGAGGTAGTATTCATGCCTAAACCGTTACATCCTTTGCTACTGTACAAACATTGCCTGTGCAACAGTTCTAGTAACCTTTGCCAAGCCAAGGCTGTTCCGCTCTTAACCAAATCTCCGCTTAAAATTTATGCAACCTGCAAAATTTCCTGACGCTTGATCTCAAATACCTTCTCAAGAGTATCCTCAACAACCTACATGAGTAGAATGTCATTATTGCCATCAAGTTTTATGTGGTACAAGCAAACTGTGTAGAAACAAACACTTAAAGTTAGATCAGTACAGCTCTGCATTACCTTGTCTGGAGTTGAGGCACCTGAAGTAACGCCAATGGTAATAGGCCCCTCAGGTAAAAAGTTCTCTTTCTCAACAAGTTCACCATGCTGTTAAACAATCCAATTTTCAATTAAAAAAATGAGATCCTATATTTTCTATAATTGAATTTAAACTCTTTTCAGCTTCCAATTAAACAGAAGATCCCTTCAAAATTCTATTATTTTCACAAAATGAACACTGTCCTGGTTAAACAAAGCAGCATCTGTGGAGGGTATTAGAAATTACATTTAACTTGTAGCTGATCCTGTTTCCTGGTCCAATCCTTTGTTCACTGTCAATCCAGTAGGATGGAATTCCACTGAGTTCTCCAATTTCTTGCAGATGAGAGGTGTTACTTGAATTCCATCCTCCAATAACAAGAATAAGGTCAACTTTCTCTTTCACCAGCTGATACATAGCATCTTGTCTTTCCTGAAGAATCAAACAGATGGCCGGATGTATAAGTCAATGCAGCATATGTCGAAACAATTATAAATCCATCACCCAAAGAAACATTTCCTCAAACCAAAAGTGGAGCAATAAATGAACTAGGATCCTCTTAACATTGACTTAAAATAAAGGTGTCATATAGCTGTCTCAGTTTCCTTTGCAGGTTGCATGTAAAGGGTGATAATATTGTACCATGAATGGCTACTGTCTATCATGAATTGTATATGTCACCCTTTTCTAAACTAGTACTAATTCCGTCATTCCCAAAAGGTCCACATTTTAGCCTCATGTAAAGATAAATAAATGCTGACTTCCAATTATAGAATATATCACAGTGAGTATCAATGGAGTAGGCGGTGATGGTTTTCTTTTGTTGCCTATGTTTCAATTGATCGAGAACACACAATGGAGTGTCTATTAAACATCAATATGGGCACATCTTTCATTCAGCAATGGAGTAAACTAGATGATACAGAAACAACCAGTTACTGAAATCATCAAGAAACCATACATTTAAAAGGAAGACTCAGGTGGATTGGGCTACAAGCCTTCATGTTATGCAAAGCTGAAGGAAATGTTGGAAAAGGAAAAATTACCTGAGTGGCATCACAAATAGTATTGAAGGCCATGAAGTGATCGTTTACATTTTCAACTCCATATTTTTGCATCATAGTCTTTTCAACAAGTTTCCCTATTAATCATGCAGCATTACAGTCAAAACTGGTGCTTGCTAAAACAATATGTATTGTATAAATCACAACACATAGCTATGGAGGTAGCAGAGGCTGTGGTTGGGTAACCTACCAATTTCTTCAGTTTCTCCTTTAAGCATTGTTGTTTGATTTGCAATTCCCACCATATCAAGATCAACATCAGGATCAAATCCTGGAGAAACAGCTTTCTTGAATTTCTGCAGTTGTGGGTCAAACAGTTTAGTTGGTCATTCCTTTCCAGCATGCCAGTAAATGGATAACTTGAGTAAAATCCTCGGTCCTTACCTCAAGGAACGCTTCTTTTGTTGAGCTAGACCCATCAAGTTGGCCACCAAGTATATAATCACACACATAGGTCGCCTATTGAAAACATTTAACTTTCTTATCTCTGATCATGTTGGATATCAAGCCCAAAGAACAGCAACGCATAAAATTTGTTAGATATACCTCTGCCATATTCTTCACAATGATGTACTTTCCTGCAAAAGAAGCAGTGGCAACAGTTTCTTCATGGGAATATTTTCCGTGAATAATTGAAGTATATTCACTCTTCTTGTGCTTTTCGACCATGTTCCAGACCTATATTGAACAATGGACTTCATCAGCCTGACATAGTAAGTTTTTGACTTTCAAGGAACAGCGATCACCAAGTGGCATAATAGGAAGAACGCAAAGGGGAGGTGTCTTCAAACGCAAAATTCACCTTTGAAACCCAAGGGCAGGTCGTATCAACAATCTGCACTTTCTTCTCATTTAGCGTGTACATCTCCTCCACAGCAGCTCCAAATGCAGGCAACACAACAACATCACCTTGTTCGACGACATTGAAATCCTTGACACCCGCGTCAACAGGAATGATATCTACACCCATCTCATCCAACCTCTGCATGACCAATCACATGAATTCAACTCAGCTAGGCACATAAACATCTGAATCAGAGTATCGACAGGGAGGTTATGCTGAAGATAGATAGGATAGCGGACACTATGATTTCTGCTTTGCTGGTAAGGCATGAGCACTGTGCCGAATTAAATTGGAGCTTATAAATGAACACTTCCAGCACTAGAATTTTACTTTGTAACACTCAGTTGGGCCACAGCTCGTTTTTCGCCCTTATATACACACACAAGAGGAACCAGCAGACCACCTAGTTCCATATGGGAGCTCAGATTCTTATAAGCCAGAGTTGACAATTCCGGAGATGGTTACCTTGTTGACGGTGGGGTTGTGGATGATTTGGTTGGTGAGCCAGATGCGCTCCTCGGGGAACTGCTTGCGCGCCTCATAGGCGATCTGCACGGCGCGCTCGACGCCCCAGCAGAATCCGTAGGCCTCCGCGAGCTTGACGGTGACGGGGCCCCAGGTGTACTGGTTGCCGTTGTCCTTGAGCGTCTTGATCACATCGCCTGCATACCAGTCACCAATTCGATTCGATTCGGTCCCCGATCAATCAGTCTCTGGAGGATGACAGGGGAAAAAACACCAGGCTCCACCGTGCTTGCTACTGCAGCAGTAACTTACTGGTGTACTCCTGGCTCATGAGCTCCAGCGTCTCCTTCTTG
>CM041628.1:21873758-21914797 GCA_023333625.1 Bothriochloa decipiens
ATTTCAAATCATGCAATCCATTGTTTAAATCATAAAAGAAACATCATTATTTCTAACACGAACTGCAATGCTCTAACATCATTATTTATAGATCTAATATACATACTACTCACAGATGTACCCAGAGTCAACTAAAAACTAAACAACTCTAGTGCACATTATATTTTACTAATGCATAGCAACAGACCTGTAATGTATGAGAAACTTACCTAAAAGCCGAGGTCTCAAACTGGCAGGGCTTCGCCGTTACTTCCTTCTCCTCCCTCCTCTCTTCTTCCTTTTTTCTGAAAATTTTAGTGAATATAATGAAAATCTGAAGGGGGGCTGGGTATATATAGCTGGAGGCCAAAAAACGCCCACTGTGTGGGCGTTTTTTGACGGCGAGGGGGCCGCCTGCAAAAGTGCGCGGCCGGCCTCGCCTGTTTTGCAGGCGGTCCCCTGGCCGCCAAAAAACGCCCACACAGTGGGCGTTTTTTGGCCGCCAGGGGGCCGCCCGCAAACGCCGGCACCGGCGCCGGCCGGCCGTTTGCCACGTCACAAAAAACGCCCAGACAGTGGGCGTTTTTTAAAAAACGCCCACTGTAGGCGACTAGTTCTGTCATATTTCGAAACGGACAACTACATTTGTAAATTTTTTTTAAAAAAAATAAAAATAAAAAAAGTTCTTCCTTCCAGGATCCCAGAAGATTCGGCCTTCCAGGGTCAAGCCGGCAGGAACACCCCCCACCCCCGGATCTCGACGGTCTGACCAACTTCATCGTTACGGTGGCCGTGGTCGGCGGGGGGATGCTCCTCTTCACCACCGACATCCGCAGGTCTGGCGCCCTCTTCCGCCGCAACGCGCGCCAGCTCCGGCAGTGGCTCGAGGAGGACACCGCCTCCGCCGCGTCCAAGTAAGTGGCCTGTGGTGCCGTGCGCCGGCCTCATCCCTTGCTTGGCGCTGTTCTTACCGTGTTATTTTGATGGAATGAGAGGTTAACTTGTTCCGGATTCTCTGAAGTGTCGATATATCTGTTAGGTTTAGGGTCGTTTCGGAATGGAGTTACGCAGGTGGCAACTAGTAGAGAGATAATGAGTGATTTGAATTTGTTCGTCGTATTGGACGGTTGAAAATTTCTACTGGCTGTTTTGAGATGGTGGATTATAGTATGATCGTTTCTCATTTGCTAGGCAGTCATAGTAAAGTTATTTTAAGTGGTGGATAATTGGAGAATCTGTTTGGTCTATTGGAAGCATAGAACATCTAACCGTTGGGTTTTAGATGTATGTAACAGCTTAGAATTCGGATCCATGCGTTTTACCAAACAATGCGCATGAGAAGAATTGATCTGGGGAGTCTTTTCTGAATCTGCAGAGTTTATTTGGTGGCCGATGCCAAAGATTTTTCCCTGTCAGATTCCTTGGGATGAGTTTTGCCACTTCATCACATTTGTGATACCGCAGTATTCTGACGAGACTAAGCTATTGGTTGAGGGTTTGGAGTGACACATCTTCTGCCACTTGCATCCAAATAGTGGTAGACATCCAATTAACAAAGTAGCTCAAATTACACCACAGATATAATGGGTATTGGTTAGGTTTGGGCTTTGTTTGGCTCAATTCAGGTTGGGCACAACTTGGGCTGGCCAAGGCTTTGATCCACCCTTTGTTCCTGCCTTCCCAGACAAATCAACAAACAATATTATGTACATGTTGGCACTTAAAATAAAAAAAACACTTACTCCATATTACAATTTTCTGATAATATAATAATTATGTAGAAGCTTCCCATTTCTTTATTCTATTTGGGCACATCTCCAATGCATCTGGAATATGTACATAACATTGCACTGAAGTCTGAAGACCAACATGTGTGTATACAACACTACTTACATACTGTATCTAACTAGTGACACTGCCACTATGTAATGAATCCAGCAATCTGTTTAACTTATACCTAGAGTTGTTTGAATCAGTCAGGAAATGAAAAGACCAGGTATGTTATACTTTTGAAGTTGTATCTGAGGGAGTTCCCTACTTCTGTGTAGTTGTTGTGTGATGTAGCTTTTGCATCAGAAAGAATTAATATCTTTGCAGTAGCATGGAGCAAATGTTCCTTATTTTTTTTTTTGTTTTGACCTTAACTGTGTTGAGTAATAGGATGCTTTCCGCACATTATTTACTTCCTAAGTTATATCAAACAACATTGCAGGTCTGCAAAAGACGCAGCTCCAAAGAAGATTGACTCAACGGTCCCTAAGGAGAAGCCAAAGGAGGACAGTCACTGATTGGCGTTGTTTATATGAATGGTATAACCCCTATTTAAAGTCGTTCAAGTTTCGTTTTCTACAATTACTGTGATAGAAACTTGTAGCTCATAAGTAGATGCACGGCAAAATTATGTTTCCGTTTTAACAGAGGTATACTTGGCTTCTGTGGAACAGCTAAATGATGTTATTATGTTTTGCTTGTAAGGGTCTAAAGCTCTTAGCTAAGCTACATGTGTCTTGGTAGTTTTGATGTTTGGTGACTTACCCAGTAACAGATATATCTTCCTTAGTTCCTTTTTACTTTCAGCAACCATATATGTATTTCATTTGTTTATTTATTTAATCATTGTTATGGGTTCTATGTTAAGTTGAGATCCCGATATCACTGGTTAGTTATTGGAGAAACAACTGTTTACTGTCAACAATGCTTCAAAATTTGATGCTGGCAAGGACAAAGCCCAGACCCTTGGTTCACAAAAGTCTTCTCTATGAGCAAAACGTGGATGCGATTTTTCCAGTGTGCACATATATAAATGTTGGGTAGTATGAACAGTATTTGGCCTAACTGAATAATTCTATTAAACATGCAATTCAAGTTCTGTTGGTGTTATACTGTGCTCATAATTTTTGCAACTATTGTGCCAACTACTGGTTTTTCTGATCCCTGTTTGATCGGAAGCGCGATCAATTAAAAAAGACCTTCAATGAAGGGAAGCATGCTTTTGAATGCAACCTGTTGTGAAGTAGTGAAAGCTTGAAACTTGTTAGATCTGTACTGTCGTTTACAGAAACATCATTGAGGGAAGTTACATGCCTATTTGGAAATTTGGTGATCAGCATGTACGGGGCAGTACTACCCAAAGTGGTAGGCTGCGTGACACTGCTCGCCTAACATCTGTCGTCCCAGTGGTTATTCATTCTGAGCATGAGAGGAAGAAATCGTCGGGCTTGTGCTCTGAATTCGATAGAGGTGACGCAGCCTGCCCGCGACAGGTGCCGGGTAGACCGGCTGGCTGGACGGTTCGTCGATTGGTGGAGAGGTGAGCAGCGACTGTACCCGAAGGTTTATTGGCTTGGTGGTTGCCACTTGGGCATCATCCAGTCAGGGAGGCAGGCAGTACACCATCCATCCATCCATCCCGGTGGTGTTGATGGCTGCTCGCTCCAATGCTGTGCGAGAGGGACGTGGAATCACTTGAGGTTGCATTAGCAACTTTGGACATGGCGATAGCGCGCCTGACAAATTGGTTGTTGGTTCGGTTAGATTTGCAATCATCGTGCGATGGCGGCCCTTGCAAACCATCACGAGTCCAGTGCAGGGCCAGGACGAGCGGCGGGTGTACGAGCGACGACCGAGTGTTTGTGTATGGTTGACACAGCAAATCTGAGGAGATCGTGGAGCCGGGCAAGCACTCGACTGATTGACCTGCAGCGCGGAAATGGAATCAGTACTATCAGAGAGACAGAGTTCGCATCCGCCGGTCTCTCTTGGACGCACAACGTCAGGGTCATCGTGCACGGTGCACGGTGCACGTGTCAATTGGAAGGAAAGGATCGAGGACAGGCTCATTAATGTACATGTACGGTAGGCTGCCCCGTAAACCCATGTGTTTAGCGTGCGTGTTTGAGAGCCCCTAACCGAGCCCCGGTTGATAACCCCCCAACGAAGCGTGCGGCTCCATTTCGCTGTCGACAACCCACCGCACGCAGCGTCGACCATCCATCGGATCCGCCATTGATTCGCTGTCCATTTGTCCAACCACGACGGCGAGACCGCGAGAGGAGGAGAAGGCGAGCCCGATCCCGGATTGATGGAACTGGCGCACGCACGCATGTGTCCATGTCCGGCCGCGGCCCGCGCCCATCGGCGACGATCCGGCCGGGCACCCAACCACCATTTCCTGCAATTAACCGCCAAATCATGCCACGCCGTTGGGATCTCCCGACGGTGCACCGCGACCCTCGCGAACGGGCGGACGGTCCCAATTGATTGGGCTCTCCCACCGCGCGCGCGTACGCGCAACGTACCACGGGCCGGCCTTGCTTGCTGCTGCTGCCCTGTTCCTTTCGACGTTTCCGCTGCTGCTCTCGCGGTCTCGCCTCACGAGTGAAGCAACAGGGAGCCTTGCCAATGGGCAATGGCTACATTTTCTTTCGTACCAAATCCCCAATCAGTGCTCCGTATCTCCAATGTTAGCAGTACGTGCCTCATTGAGTCATATAGAGCTGAATAATTGGCACTGCTCAGAAATTTTATCTAATTATTAGAAGACACGTGCCTTATGGACTGGCCGGACCCATAACCTAATAGTTCATACGTTGATTAGGATCTCGTGCCCGGAGAGAGCTGATGATTACACGAGATACTTAATTAATTTTTGATGAGGTCAGAATGATTCGTTAAGAAAGAATGGCATCATTCTCTAAGGCCCACAAGAAGTATTTGATTTTTAGTGGAATTTTGGTTTCCCAGCTATGTTTATGAGTTGCTCTAGATTCGAATTTTTTTTAACACCTCAATACTTCAAGCACGAGGTGTATCTAAACTTGCGTACAAACTCACACCACACTCACACACAAGGTACAACCTACTGTCCTTTTACCTAACGGGAACGACAGATTTACCATTGTGGAACACCCGCGCTTGAGGCCGCGGAGAAAATGGGGAAAAACCCCAGTGTGACAACCTGTATCGAGTGGGGCTTCAACCCAGGCCATGGGGTCTCCACTGGACCACTGAGGCAAACGTCCACTTCCACCTTCGTTACTCTAGATCTAATTTGAGTTAACTGCTCATACGTTGATTTAACCATGAACATGCCCGAATTCGTCCACTTCAACCTTATGTTGTCCCCAGAATCCACCTCATCTAAAGTAGGAACATAATTTTTAATATTTTTCCATTGCTCCCTCGGGAAGCCTAGGATCCACCTAAACTTCAAATTTTACCATCATACACTATGTTGTATTTCTCTTCATAGAGGTCAAACAAAATATTGTTGGCACAAGGGTGTGTCACCCCACCATATATCCATCCAAAGTAAAGTATCTTCACTATTGTTTATTTGCACCTTCCTTCCTTTCAAATATGTATGTCCAATTTTAAGCAAATCAGACCACATTGGCGAATTAATCATCGCTTCTATGCCTAATTAACCAAGGCATTGTTGCCTATGTTAATAAATGTATGGAGGCATGCACCCTATGTTAGTTGCCTCTGTTATGTGAGCGTCTTATGTCATCTGCCTCTAGAAAGCCAGATTTACTGTGGCATTTGGGCAGAGGTGGACGCCTCCCGACTCTGAAAAATTAAAAAAAATACCGCCTCCAAAAAGTCTCGCTAGTAGCAAAGATCATTATAAAATCCAGTTGTGCACATTCTTCTATTTTTCTAGGTTAATTTTGAATCTCATCGAATGTGAGGGGTCTTTTGATACCATTGTTTTATAATAGATTTGATATAGGAAACTTTAAATGATTCATTTTCCCATACATAAACTACTCTCTTTTTTGGCACATTTCTATTTCCAATTAATGAAATTAGAAAAAATAACATGACAAAGATTTCAAGTCTTTCAGAAGTCTTGTACATAATTTGTGACGTTTTACATGGATTCAAAAGGGAGCTCAGATCCAGCACCGACATGGCATCAATGGGTTTCCCCAAAAGATGGGGCAGAAGAAAAGAGGCACGCACAATTTGCACGTACATGCCAGCCAACTATGTGGACACACTTGTACTGGAGTATACTGTATAAGTTCCTCTTCTAGCCTTGCATATATATGCTATATGTATGCCAATATTTACCAATATATGTATTTACGTATGCATGTATGTATGTGTCTCTTATGTTTAGTTTACAGAGAGGGAAATAAAAATGAGTACAAGGAAAATTGGTACACCAGAACAAAAACGGGCAAATATGCAAAACAAAGAACCAAAAAAAGTGTGGTGACTAAACAATTATACACTTCCTATCTTCCTTTGCTGTATACAAATTAATTATCCTTAACCCCCCAACAATAATGCCTAACAAAAGGAATTAATCTGCTAGCTAAGTAAATTAAGAATCATCTGCGAAGAAGACGACCAAGGAAGGGAGGAGCTTTTGATGATCTCATTTTCATATATCCCATCCTATTCATCACCTTCAGGCACCATGCAAATTTTCTCGATCTTTCTAGATGCTCATTTCTCTCTGTCTAGCACCCTCTCTCTCCTCTGCTGGTTACTGTTTTGTCTCTCTCTCTCCCTCTTTCCTCGATCCGTACTCTTCCAAATGCATGATGCGTGTATGCATTAGCCATTGAAAGGTGATGTAGCGATGTGTTAAGCATCAACAACCGCTGTAGTCTCTCAAGGAGAACCGCCCGGTGCCGTCGGGTCCGGCGTTGCCGGCGCCGGCGTGCTGCAGGCCCAGCGTCAGCGACACGTCGCCGGCGGCCGCGCCTGCCGCAGCGGGCCCGTACCGCACCCTCACCCCGGGCTCGAACCGCCCGTACAAGTCGTCCGCGCCACCGCCCACGTGCGCGTCGCCGCCGAGGAGCTCCACCGGGTCGATCCCGACGAACGCCGCGTCCGCAGCCGAGGGACCCGAGGCGCCCGGGTCGGGCTTTTGGGGCATCATCACCCCGGGCAACGTGCCGTGCTGCTGTTGCTGATGTTGCGGGAGCTGCGCTGCGCCGATGGTGGTCGGAGAGTGCGAGTCGTCGGCGGCGGAGGGGTCGTTGCCGGACTCGGGGCCGCCCCCGCCGCCGGCCGAGGAGCCGTCGAGCTCCCTGCACTCCTGCTGATACATCTCCTCGATCATGGGCTTCCATAGCCGGACACGGGCGTTGATGAACCAGTTGGAGACCTGGAGTTGATCCAAAGGAAAGCAAACAAATTATTGCAGGGGCAGGGGTCCAGGCACGGCCACATGTGGGGCTGTGGGCTGTGGCGCCATGCATGCATGTATTCTGCTGGGACGTGTAGGGCTAAGGTAGCTTATCTAACTAGCTGCTAGCTATACCCAGTTCTCACTGTCATGTTTCAGTTTTATGCTGTCATTGTCTTGTTTCATTTGTTTCCAATGTTTTGGATCTAGTTATTTTTGCAATATAGCAATAGAATTTGCCTTGTTTTGAATTGTAGCCATGTACATGTAGATGTCTTCACTCATGGATATAAATAATCTACTCCTTTACATGTCATATTAATTTTGTCCTAAGTCAAACATTTTTGTCTTTGACCATCTTTTATAAGTTAATAACATGCAAGGAAGGTTTATGTTTTTAGATTCACTATGAAAAAAAATCAAGAAACCAAATCACACATGCAAGGTATTGTTCTAAGTATAAAAATGGTCTTAGCACATCCAGAATTTTTAAAACAATATATGTTGATTGCATGCAACAATTTTTCATTTTGATTTGTACAGTTAATCCTTAAAAAAGAAAAGTCATTAAAGTATACTTGTGCGATTGTTTAAAATGCTTAAAATTACCATAACATTCAGTTGTTTTAGCAGTTTTCTTTTCCATTATCCTGCAGTTCTGAGCAAATGTTATGAGCCATATGTAGCTTGAAGCGGTATATTTGTTATAATTGAGTAATGTTTTCTATTTATTGCATATGTATTCTCCTATTAAGATTTTGTAATGGTGGTAATATTACAAACAATATCATTGAAATAATTAATATGCTTAGGCATATATAGATGGTGGGAAGCACATGACATCGAATATTCAAGCGGTACGTCCGTCCATGCATGTTCAAAATGGTAGTCAAATCTCCATAAGGACAATAATTTGCAACATGCATTATTTGATTTCATTTTTTTGGTTTATAAATTCACATAATAAAATAGAGAAAAATTAAGTTAATTAAATTTCTTTGCTCAAGTTAGACAATGCCTTCAAATTCACACAAAAAAGGAATTCAACAACTCTTGACTTTGTTTTCCCAAAATTACATAGTACTCTTTACAAAAATCCAGGAATTATATTAGTGATTGAGAAAGTATGAATAAAGGACCCATATTCTTTGAAATTTCTAGGACCTATTAGGCTATTACTACAATAGGCGCTAAATCATTATTATATGTTCTTTGTTGTAACATTATAGTATATGCCTGCATGTGTGAAGAAAGTACATTTATAGTAACTTACTATATATCTTACACATTAATTCTGTGTATAAAAATTAATGAGTTGCACACGAAAAGATTCTTATCATGTAGTGGAACCAAATAGGTTAACTAAACCTTATCTAATAAGTGAAACTCTTCTTATTTTTTCCAATGCAATTTTTCCTACATATACTAAAATTATTTGCGAATATAAATTTTGGAAATGGGTGTGCATGCATGATCATGGGCGAATATACACACATTGGAAGACAGGGACAACGTTTATCAGATACTTCAAGATGAAGGCATGCATATAATTGGTTACATGAAAGGGTGTCATTATTATTAGTTGGTTATCAGTCAAGTGCTTTTCTGGTAGTACATATATATATGTATAAAATGATGTGAGCAAACTTGATGCGATCAAAGCTCTCCTTGAAACTACATTAAAATCTACCGAGAAAGTTAGACCGAATGATGAATTTAATATGGAAAATAACTCTGCATATATGGACCACGAAGGTTAAGTGGTCAATTATTAGCTCCTTAAACAAGTTAGTAGCAGATCAGAACTTGGAAAAAAACGATGCACCAACGGGCTGCACAGAATTGTGGCAAACACATACGGTGCAACCGAGGGGTGATACTTATTAACCTTCTTCCAAGAAAAAGCGCCACTTTTGACAAAAGTTTCCGTCAACATTGTACCACATTAAGCATAACAACATTATCGTGTATAAATAGGTAGGGTCGTTTAGATAGTTTGGAATCACAGAATAGTCGTCATCATGTAGAAAGCAAGAAGCAACTTCATTTGCCCACATGGTTATATGGTATGGGTAAATATATATAACTGGCTGGTGGATCCAGAATTCTTTTTTTTTTCACGAGGATTCTATCAATCTAAGGTGCAGAAAGGACAGGTATATGTGTAGTGGGCCACAATGTAGTATGTGTATTATTATTGGACCCCTATAGATATATATGAACCAGCTGTCGATCAGTACAAACTTATATAAATTAATGTTACGCAATCACGGCATGCATAGATTTCACCTAAGATGCCAGGAAAAGGATAAAGGGACAAGGGGAGCTGAAGAGGGACCCAGTTTGCGTTGTCACATTGGGCAAGAGCAGAGGAGGAAATGTTTCTATGATGCCGCCATCGATTGATAATGACCCAGTGCCCTGAAGTTGGTAGACATGAGGGGCACTTGTGCAGGGACCACGTAAGCGCATGCAGGAAATAAACAGAGAAGAGGCCAAAAGAGAGATGAACTGATGAAGGATAGAAAAAAAAAACCATGCATATACCCGATCGAGGAGGTGTGTGGAGTAGTAGTGGTTCAGTCCAATGCAGTCATGCATGCTAATATAAATATGTACGTGGGCATGGAGGCAATAGTTCCCTATATATAGCAATTTAAGTTCGATTTCTCCGTATAATTAAGTCTAATCTTTTACGTACTGCATTCACATATGCTAAGTTCCATCTATAGACTAGGATAGGAATATATATGCCTACATATATTAGTAAGTGTCTATAAACCATCTTAACACGATTTGACCCTCTGTCAATTTGATAAATTCAGACCGTCTATATCGAGGTGCTGAGGTTATTGACTAAATATTAGCTTATTATTAACTATTATTTTCCAAACTAGTTATTATTCTATCATATACACAATATTAATTGAAATGATTTATTTTCGAGCAAGGTACATGGCCAAACTGGTACATCGCCAGATGTCGAGAAGTTGCTACCAAATTATGAGTTTTTTTTATATAAATAATTATATTTAGCTTTTTATATCATGCTTTATTTTGTTACTGTATTTTATTATTGAATAGTTTTTGTAAGTAAAAACCCATTTCAGCTATAGTATGTATTTCAGTAGTAGTCATATATTGAGTATAGTGTCAGTTTCTATTTACCTCGGGGACACACTATCTAGCTATCTACGCATAAGACAATGCAGACGGCCATTCTGAGAGTCGATGCCAGAAAGGAGCGCATCCAAATCAGCAAAAACAAAGAGCATAAAAAAACAAGTAAAACTGCCACGATCAAACAGTAGGCGACAGATAGATATTCAATCAATCCATGCACGCATGCTAGCCGATGAAATAGCCCTGACTCCGGACTGTGCATGGGTTGAGCAGCAAGTGTACAGACCTGGTTCCTGGACAGCCCGGTCTGCCTCGCCAACAGGTGCTTATCGGCGTCGCTCGGGTACCTGCAGAAACGGCACGAGAAAAGCAACCATGCACACACATGAGAATCATATCATTCCCATATACAGTACGACGCCACCACACATACTGTGAGCGCACCAGCGACACGTAGAGGAAAAAAAGGACCCATGTTAAGGCTGCCGCGCTTACAGTACGTCGTAAGTGCTGGCACTGGCAGCCACGCACAGAGAACACTATCTTCTGCCTGCCTAGCTGAGCCTGAGCTGCCGGGGGGCGGGGAGGGGCGGGCCTGACTGCACTGCACGCAGCCTGCAGCAGCAGCAGAAGCCGCGCGTAGGAACAGCACCATCACTGCCGCGTGCGACGTGCTTAGCACTATTCACCAATCATATACCCATTATATGTGAGATGATCATATATATATATATATGGACGAGCACCGATATCCATGCACGAGCAGCATATAGTAGCAACAACTATAGCTAGCTAGGCCAGCCACGCACCACTCTCTCTGCAATCTGCATGCATGCAGATGCAGCGCCAAGGGAAACCGGATTCCGAGGCCGATATATTCCCTCTCTGGTGCTTTGATCTCTCGCAGGCAGCAACGGGATCTGGATCAGATGGTGGCGCGGTGGAAGCAAAAGGAGGCCGGCCGGCTCGTCGTCCGGCGACCACCCGCCCATGCCGGTTGCAGCAGCCCGGCCGGGGCGCGGCAGAAAGGCCCGCGCCGCGCCGTTCATGCGTGCAGTGCAGCAGAACGGAAGGGCAGCAGCCTTCTCTGGAGTCCGGAGGAGAGAGGCCGAGCAGAGCTCCCTGCCGCTGCCGGCTGGCCTGACACTGATTGACCGCAGTAATAAAACTAGAAAAAGGTAAATTTCTGCAATGATGGGAAAGTTAAACCCCGGGCCGGGGGAGCAAAAGGGTAGGAATATACACAGGCGCACAGTCCCCGGCATGCATGGCTGCTGCGGCCGGTTTTTTTTAGCGTGGATCTCGAAAAAATTACTGCTTTTGCTAAAGGAACCAGCAGCCACCAGACTAGAGGCCGCGGGGGCAGGGAAAAGCAAAGCAGAAGCTGCCCTCCCGTGATGAGTAGTGTGCTCTCGCGCCACGGCATCGTCCATCGCCAGCAGCATGCAGCAGATGCATGTCATGCAGATGATCTATATCGAGCGAGAACGAGACGAACGAAAGGAATTGAGAGGCATATAATGCAAGTGATGATGAATGACGTACGGGTGGAGGAAGTGCTCGAAGAGCCAGGATCGGAGGATGTTGACGGAGCGCTCGGGGAGGCCGCGCTGGGGCCGCCAGGCCTCCTGCTCCATCATGCCCATGTGGTGGAAGGCGCGCTGCTGCCGGAGGCTCTGGTCGATGGCGCGCAGCCGCGGGGTCTCGCCCTTGGTGAGCCCGGAGCTGGTGCCGGCGTCCTTCTCCCCGAGCAGCTCGCACGTGGCACGCAGCTGCGCCGCGATGGCGTCCTTGAGGCACCGGAAGTGCCGCGACATGGCCTTCTGCGCCAGCGCCGTGTACGGCGTCGCCGCGCCGAAACCCATCACCGAGTCGAAGAAGTTCACCACCATCTGCATCTGGTCGCAGTAGTGGTTGTACCGACGGTCCACCTGATAATCCATGCATCCATCAGATAGTAGTAATTTAGTATCTATAATTTGTGACCATCTCTGCCTGGTAATAAATACACAAACTAATAATCGTGGAATTAATTGATGATCAAAGGGGGGAAATCCTACTTCTTACAAGCTAAATAGCTAGCTAGTACGATTGTCGAAACAACGCAATGCTGATCGAGCACGAGAAACAAAACTCGATGATCGGGTGGTGCAGCACGCAGTTAAGGCATGGCCATGGCGTTGCATGTGTCGCTGGCACAATTATGAGGAAATGGGGAGAAGGAACAAAAGCAGCCGAGGCCCACCGGCATTTGGCAACAACAGCCGGTGCCCGGGCTAGCTACCTGAGCCAGCAACCATACGCATCTACCAGAGTGTGACCTGCCTGCATGTGCCTAAGCTCCAGCTGCTGCCCGCGGTGATCAGATCACTGGGCGAACGACACGAGCTCGCTAGCTCCTCCGTCCCCTCGCTCGCCAATCATGTGTACTAGCAGCATCTATCAAGGAGTTCGTTGTGACATGTAGCAGATCGAGCAGGCCAGCAGCAGCTATAGCTCTCGTACTTGCTCCCTGCAGCAGTGCCAATTGTAGCAGTGCCGACCGAGAAGGCCGTAAGCTAGCTATCTATCTCTAGCTTAGGCAAAGGAAGCTAGCTAGCTGTTCCTCATCTAGCTCGAAGCTGATGCAAGCATCGATGATCGATGCATGATTGCAGCAGCTTGCACCAACCACCGGTGTATGTATATGCGTCTATAGTAGATTTTTATATACCTTGTAGTCGAACCAAATTAAGCTCCGAGTCATCAAATTAAAGTACTATATATGCTTAGAAAATCAAAATTAGGTAGTGACGCCGCCGCGCATAAACAATTACCACCAGCTAGTAACATAAACTCCTATATTAATCGAGATGTGATGACAGCAATGGGAAGAAAGGATAGCTAGTGTGATGGGGGGCCGTACTTCTTTTCCCTCTGTGGGTGGATATGGAGAGAGAAGAAGAGAGGCAGCAGGCGCATAAAGAAATGGAGGCGATGAATGCAGCGGCAACAGCGCAGCACCAACAACCGCCCAAAAAGAAATCGATCCAATATGGGATGGGATCGATGTTACTATGATTAGGAGATTCATATCCCTCTTGGAGTTTGTGTGGCGGCGGCGGCTCCTGCTGCAGCCTGCATGCCATTGGCGGCCACCTGCCACGTCCGGCTACAAATGACTTGGCACTTGGTGGCAGTAAAAAAAAAAAAATACAAGCTCTCCCTCGTACTCGTACTACCAGCTTCTGCTGGATCATCATCGGTTGCAGTACTGCTACGTACCGGCCGGTTCTGCCCACCTACCGCCGCGGCGGCAACTACCTTGGACCTGGCTAGCGCCGCCTCCGTGGCCACGAGAGTCCTCGTCGTCGGCCGGAGCTTAATAGCTAGCTATGGCGTCAGAAAACCCATGCACCCATGCATGCAAGCTAGAGAGGAAGAAGGATGTGGAGGGGATGGAGTTCGTGTGTGTGGATGATGACAGTGGACGTGCCTCGTCGAGCATGGAGATGAGCTTGGCCTTCTTGCGCTGGTGCTCGAAGCGGTCGGCGGGGGACAGCTGTGGGGGCTCCTTGGACGCGGACGACGGCGACTGCGCGGCGCCGGAGCTGGAGGCGCCGCCCTGCTTATTGCTGGCGTTAGGGTTGGACACGGAGGCCCCTCGCCCGCCCCGCGCGCCGCCCTTGATCTGCCCGCGCCCGACGCTGCAGAACTCCTCGAGGAGTTCCTGCGCCGCGCGGGTGTACCTGGAGTTCCGGAGCACACCCGCGACGCCGGCGGGGCCGTAGCCGACGTGCAGCTGCTGCCCCTGCAGCGCGCCGACCTGGCCGTGCAATGCCATCGGCAGCTGCTGCTGCACCGACGGGCCTCCCTGCTGCTGCTGCTGACGATTGAAGTACAGTACGCCGTCCCGGACCCTCAGCTCCTCGGCCTGCTTGGCCATCTCCAGCTGCTGCAGCGACGGCGACAGCGACAGGGACAGCCCCTGGCCTTCCACGACGCCGGTCGTCCCGGCGCCGCCGAACGCGGCCCCGGCGGCGGCGCCGAACGCCTGGAACGCCTCGTGGTGCTGCACATCCGACGGCTGCGGCGACGGCGGCGACGATCTCGACTGCTGCTGTTGCTGTGGGTTCATGAGGAAGAGCTGCATCGCGGCGGCCGGGTCGGTGGCCAGGCCAGCCATGCCGCCTGGTTGCTGCTGCTTCGGGGATGACGTCTCACCTAACGAGCCCATGCTGGCCCCACCACCGAGGACCAAGCCAGCACGACCCGCCGCGGCGGTCCCGAACCACCCGCCGTCGCCGCCGGACAAGCCGGCCACCCCTGCGGGCCCCTGCCGTAGCCCGAAGCGGTAGTTGGCGTTCATCTGGCTGGCCAGCAGCTCGGTGGCGGAGGGCCCCGACGGCGGCGCGGGGAAGTTGAACATCTCGGAGAGCATGTTGGAGGCCCCGGCGGCCGCCGCCGCGTGCTCGTACATGGACCCGGGCCCGCCATGCTCGTCGCCGCCGTCGATAGGGAGCAGGACGTGCCCGGCGGCGGCGGCCGGGTCGAAGCCTTGCACCCTCAGCTTGTCGCGGCGGCTCTGCTGCGCCACGTGCTCGTGCTGCTGCTGATGGTCCTGGTGCTGGTGGTGGTGGCTGGAGTCCGCCGGGCGGTCGAAGCCATCGGAGGAGTAGCCGTAGACGCCGCTGGTGGTGCCCTGGTGGAATCCCTGGGGGTGGGACATAGAAGAAGTCGCGGTAGCCGCCCGGGTGGAGGCGGAGATCGCTGCTGCGCTGCTCTTGGTGGGTTGGCTCACGTACGTGGTGGTCTGCTGGTACGGTGGCGATGTTATGCCCATGCCGGCGGCGCCACTGTCATCATCGTCGGCGGGATCCCGGCCACGACCTCCCCCTTCCTGCACAGCTCATCATGAGCAGCAGCAACGCCATCGTAAGCACCAGCCAGGGAAACCAGTCGAATATATAAAAAAAATAGAATCCAAAGAAGACGATGATGAACCGAATTGCACTCTTCCAAAGCAAAATTAATTAAGAAAAGAACATCGAAAGAAAGAAAAGAAAAAGAAAAAGAAAAAGAAATTAATCATCTTTAATTCCAATTTCCCAAACTAAACTAAACTCTAGCAAGATTTGCATGTATCTCTGAATTCTGAACAAACAAAGAACCGATCGATCGACCGGGCAAACAACGAACGAACGAGCTGAATTCAGAACGAAGAAGCAGTCTAGCTAGTGAGAAGGAAGGAACGACTCCACGGCGGTGTCTCCCCCGGCGCTGGCTGCTGCTTACCTTAACCTAAGAAGAGGCCGGAACTAGCACATCGTTATCTGGGTGCGGGAGTGAAAGGCCAGCTGCTCCTGCCTCCTCCGAGACCAGCTGATGCTGCTCCTCCTCTCCGCCATCTATCTCTGTCTCTCTCTCTCTCTCTCTCTCTCCCCTTGTCTCGCTCCCGAAATCTCTTTCTCTCTCAATCCCTCTCCCTCTCCGTCCTCCTGTTGCTGCTGTGTGTGACTAACTCTATATTTTTTTTCCTCCCCTCTTTGTCCGGTCGGGCGGGCGGCGGCCGAGCACGCGCGCGCGCAGCCTAGCTGCCTTGTGCAATCGCCTTCCGATTCTGAAAGGGGACGGCGAAGAGCGAGCGAGCGCGACGACGCAAAGGGGAAGGCAAGCAGCTAGCAGCAGCTAGTACTAGTAGTAGCGCAGGGCGGGTGGCCGGTTGGTATATAAAAAAACCGAGCTCCTTTTCCTCCTACTCCTTGCGGTGCTCTGGCTCTGGCGCTCTGCTGCGTGCCGCGGCTATTCCGCTGCTTATCGTCCCTCCGGCCTGCCGCGGCGGCTGCTGCCTGCTGCTGCAGATATTATTGGAATTGGACGGGGGCGAGAGAGAGCTCAATCCCAGAGGCAGGCAGGCAGAGGGAGGAAGACGTCGCTGTCCCGGCCCTGCCTATAGCTCTCCCTCTCTATTCCTCCTTTGGGATCCTCCTTTTTCTTTTCTTTTATGCCCCCCTTGCTCGCTTGTGTGTGTACCGCGTTTAATAATCGGCGTCGTTGTTGTGTTGTGGTTAAGTTATTATTGTTGGTGCTGGTGATGTCGTACGCTTGTTTTCATTTGTCCCCCCTGCCCATCTCCTTTTCATAGTCTCTTTTATTTTCTATCCTCGAATGACTTACAGTTTATTTTTATTTATTTAATTTAGCTAGAAACTAAACTGTTTTTTTTTTTGGTTCATGTTTGATTTTTCGGCCAGCAGCTAGCTATATATGGATATATATGTTCTAGCGAGGTAGCTAGCTCGTAGTATAATTTCGTTACCATCATGCGTGCTAGCTATTGCACTGGTGTGACTGGTGCAGTTGGAGTCGAGCTCCTTCCTACATATATGTACGTACTTACACCAGCAGCCAACTATACTAACTCGATCGCTACTACTACTAGTAGATACTACTACGTGTAGTAGACGACGGAATGAAAGATGATGTCGATCATGTCGAGTATTATCCAGCAGGAGGCAGAGAAAAAAAAAATTGATGGAAAGCAAGTAAAGGGTGTGATGGGAAAAGAAAGCGATGAGGAGGCGTCCCTCTCTGCATGTTTCCATCTTTTCTTTTTCATTTCGAAATTGACCAGCACTCGGACAGCCCCAAGGCGCGTGAGGAAATCGACCCCAGCAAATCAAATTATCCTTTTTTTATAAAAATGAAAAATAAAAAGAAGATGAAGAAACTTTTCCTGGGCTCGAGCGAACCAACGCCATATATTTGCGAAACCACCGAGAAAAAATAATAAAAATCTCGCTCGGCCCGTCCCGGCACCGTGGTGGGTGCGACGAACCTCCTGCCCGTACTTTAAATTTTCTCTGCTTTCTGATGAAACATTTAATTTAATTAAATGGAGAAAGCAAAGGAAAGCAAGAGCTTGCCGTTGCGCTGCTGCGAGAGGGAGCTAGCGTCGGCCTAAACCTGACGACGCGTGCGTGTGCGCTGCAGGCCTAATTAATCCATCTGGCCCCAACCGCTAATCCAACCGGCCGGCTTTTATTTATTTCTTTTTTTAAGTTCCTGCTGGCTGCTGATGATCCTGGCCGTATGTTGACCTGCTCGGCGTGCATTCAGCAAGTCCAGGCCTTTTTTCTAGGCTTTCTTGCTGTAGCGTTAGCGCAGTGGTGGTGGGGTTTTAAGAGAGGCGGTTAGTTGAGGGGGAGCTCGGTCCTGTGCGGGTGCGTCGCGTCTCCCCGGCCGGCCATGTGCGCGCGCAGTCGTCGTTGCATGCATGGTCGTCTTGTCTTGACTTTTCTGTTTTCTCCGCCGGAGCAGGATCGGAATTGTGGGGCGGACGGTGAAGGATCCTCCCAGCCGCGGCGCCACACCACCGAACAGGATCGGAGTAGACGACGCGCCCGGCCCTGAAGCTCTTAGCTTCGAGCGTGCTTAGCTAGCTGTGCGTACGAGTGGAGCCTCTTGATTTTTTCATTAATTCGGTCGTGTCCATGTTTATCGTCGACGGCGAGCCGGGGCCGTCGGACGGGGATCGGGCGATGGGCGGAGCGGTGGCCGGCCGGTGGTCGATCCGCGGGATAGCGGCCACGGGCGGGCTTGTCGGCCGCTGGGAGCGGAGCGGAGCGCAGCGCAGCGGACGCCGGGGGAAGCCAGCCAGACCCAGTGGGCAGTGGCGTCTCGATCAAATTATTGGGCCGTTGTGATTTGGACTCGGCACCAACTCAATCCTAGTCTCACACAGTGATCATGTGTTATCTCCCCGTGGGGCCCGCCAGGGGAAAAGGTGCTCGGCTTCAGGCTAGCTATACGTACCAGCAGCACCACTCGAGAGCAAGTCGTTGATGAACAACTCCCTCCGAATTGGAGTACTGTCGTCTCCCAAGTCTTAAAAGACCATATATTTCTGGCCCACAATTCTCCTTCTCACAATATACGGAGTATTATCGATTGTTAAAGAATGTTATAGAAACTGAAGCAGCGTCACTATATCCTTCATGATTTATACTCACTCCGGGCCATTTTATAAGGCTTCTTCTAACATGACATGGTCTCCTAAATTATATTTTGGCCATCTATAATTATAAACTTATGATTATTTGATAGTGCATTTGATTAGAAATCTAATAATAGTATCAAGTTTGTATTACAACAGTTAACAATTGCAAGCTAAACTATTAGTTAGAGTTTATAAAGTTTGACTTTTACCCTACACGAAATGCCTTATAAATTGGATCAGAGGGACTGTAATATAGAATTTGATGAAAAAAAAAACACCTCCTGTAGCTTCTTAAATTAGATCATCTCCATATATAGACATCATGTATTTTACATTTCTCGCTACCAAAGATGGAGAGCGAGGCTAGCTCTCTGCTATGCAAACAGGATATAGATGATAAATTGTCGGAGGGTGGAACATGTAGAGAGCAATTTTTTTACTATATTTAGTAAATTGAGTTTAAGATAGATTCTTGGATATACTTTTACTATATTTAGTGAATTTTAGAAAAAGAATACATTGATCCAAGTTTCTTAAACTAATTAAGCATCGTGTCCCATGAACAGTATCATAGTATCATACTTGTTAGTTAGATCTCACATAGTACTATTCGCGGACACATCGTAAATTTGGCACTCTTATATGAATTGGTCAAAATTGAAAAAACTTTGATGTATTAAGACAACTCTATAAATTAATTTATTCATGGACGGATAGAGTATGATCCTGGAGATACAATTTGGACACACTATCTAAGGTTATAAAGACTATTCAGGATCCTTGAGCCCATTGTCATAGATAGAACATATAAAATAATTTTATAGGGTTAGTGGACTAGTTTGACTAATTGGCAGTTAAAGTTTATGAAATTTGACTTTTTAAAATCCTAATATATATATGGAGGAAGTATTTTATTTGCCAACCCGGTCTAGGGCAATATGTGTCAGCCGTGGTGCTGCCTAAATGTTTTATGGTTTGTATGTTCGTGTGTACCCAACTTTATTTTGCCTAGTGGACTGATCGACCCCGACTGAACTGGAGGACTAATCTTCCTCTCCTTGATTGTCACGTTAAAGGGTAATCCATCCAAACGCGCTTTTCGCTTATTCCTCCTTTTTTTTTTTCTAGAGCCTTCACATGGGGAACCTCCTGTTACTTTCTTTTCTTTCTTCCTTTCGTGACTTTCAGGGAGAGGCCGATCCTGAAGCCGGCCGGGGTCACGCCCCTCTTGCAATCTTGTTTGCTTGAACCTACGTATCCTATATATCCTTGGATTTTCTTTTCCCTAAGTTGTAGATTTGTAGTTTGGTTTATGAGCGTTCTTGGTTTATATGGTTTAGCACCGGCTTCTTTTTCTTTTTGTTGGCTATTTTCAAATGATATTTGAAAAGTGCAACACGTTATAGCGCACACCCCCCTTCCTCGATGAACAAACCAAGCTCTAAAATGATGGCATATATGATAAGAAAATAATAGTCAGAACCAAATTCCATTGAACAATGCATACTTTTCAATGCGAACAACAGCATTTCCATCGTCTAAGATGTGTGGACACGAGTAATGGCATGAGGGAATCTACGGAATAGTGGAAGGATCCAGGGAGGACCAGTTGAGATGATATTAGGTGCATTTGACTTGCTGACGGTATCTCTGATAGAAAGGTAGATACTAGATCTAGAAATTGTAAAAAATAGATATATTGTTTATATTAATTAACAAAATAGAAACACCTTGCTCATCGATTACAACTTCATAGATCCATGCTCTAACATGCGTAAAATTCTATATATGTTGTTAAATATTGAAAGTTTAATTTTGTGAATAAATTTTGTAGACTGATCAAAATTGATTACCTTTACTCTATGTATACTTTTATTAAAAAGATAGACTCTAGATAAACATTACACTTTTACCAAGTTTTTGGTTTGCGGGCTGAACTGGGGATATCCCAAGTCCAACCCAGATGGTCTCGTGTTTGGGGTAGGGACTTGTGTGGAACGGGGTGGGTCTCGGGTTGGCATATCCCCCTCTGGGTTCAACTCATTCCACCAAATGGAGGGTGTCGTGTGGGTTGAACGGTGTAGGGCAGGGGCATGGCAGTCACCGGTGCGAGGCAGTAGCAAGCCGCGGAGCGGCAGAGGAGGAAGCGAGGAGCAGCAACAAGGCGCAGGGTGGTGCTGGTGCGAGCCACAGCGCAGCGTCGGTGCAAGATGGTCCTTGGTATAGCACGGCCAACACATGGCTCATGTCCACCACTAATAAGTAGTACTAAGATTATCTCGCAACAAATCCAACTGCACACTATGGGTCATAACACTTTTGATCTTAGAGAGGGGATAGGGATATGCATTTAACTTTACCTAGAAGTCTTTAAAACTGTTATCAGAAATCCAAATGATCCATGTGTATTACTATTAAGCGAGCTAGGATTGGATGGACAGCTGTCCTCTCCAAAAGTTTAAGGATTGTGTCCTGAAAGGCCATAAGATATCTTGAAAGTTACACCACTGAAAAAGCAATACTAGCTAGTAGTGTAGCCTGATTGAAACAGTGGCTGGAAAGAAATGCCCTTCAGACATGGGCAGAACATTCTAAATTCTCTATGGTACTGACACATATATGGCTCGTCCGCTAATGTTCGCCATCTCGCTTGACTTGGGTTCGAGGATGCTGTCGCATCGATGAAGGGATCTTAGAGATTCAGAACGTGTGACTCATCTGAAAAGTAGGGAAAATATCATAGACAAATTAAAGGCATTAGTTCGAGGACGCTAAGGGCTAAAAAAAAAAAATCTCCCGTGTGATTTCTAAATGCCAAGAACAAATATATGCTGGGTGATGACACATTTCTCCAAAGAAGAAATTTCTCACATGGCTGTTGTTTCGTGCGGCGTAGTTTTTCAGCTTTCTCTCTCTGCAATTAGCCGAAAAGACCGGGCATGACAAAGAGAGCCGAATACAAAAGGCGGACCCGTACCGCAGCGACAGCATCCGACGACCTCGCGTCCTCGCCCGTCTCGGCGCCTGGCCAGCAGGCCCCAATCACGTGAGACGACGTCTCCCCCACGTGCACATATGGCCATGTCAGCTCGTCAGCTTCCAAGCAAGCTGCGTGATGCTGGAACACACTGGATCGTTGAGCAGCTGCAGCTGCCTCTGAAAGATACCCCAAACGGCCAAACCGAGCGCTGCCGTGCGTCGTTGGTCAGCCGTGCAGGCAGGACAGACGACGACTCTCGATCAGATCACCTGCAGGCAGGCGCGTCCACTGTTGCCGCCGGTGTCCAGCCTCGCGAAAGGGGCAATTTTGCAGGCGACCGAGCACAAAAACTTTCTCAGGAGGTCGGTCGCAGTCTTTCTTGAGGTGGTTTGGCACTAGTCCTACGTACTACTACAAATGAATCGGCACCAAAAAAAAAAAAAAAAGGGTGCTGCGACTGCGGGTAATATATGATTGTTTTTTCTTCTCAGATGAGATGGCCAATCATGCATGTCACGCGAGCGCGTGTGACGTGTGACGCAGGACAAGGCTGCACTTTCGCCGGAGTTCTTCGCCCGAAGAAAATTCTGCCGGTGAATCGCAGCAGGTTGTGGTTGTCAGCACCGGGTCTAGGAGGAGGCACGAAAAAACAAAAAAAAAATACTATAGCAATTGGCTGCTTCTTGACGTGACCTAATACTCCCAACACCGGGATTAGATTTATTCTAAGGTTGAAGTCGAGCGGAAGCACACAAGCTATAAGCTGGTAGGTGCACAAATTAAAAAAAAAAATTCGCTCCTATTGCGACGCTTAACAACGATACACGTATGCTAATAATCAGATCCTCTCCTTTTTTTTTAATATATACACTTACTATATAAAAGAAAAGAGAGTGGCACTGGATATCATAATATGGTGATGGGTTGCTGAGCATGGATGTGCACGTAATGGATCCAAAATCTGCTAGACGTTGGCCTTCTCTAGCAGCTAGCTAGGCTAGGCACCAACTACTGATCACGCCTAGCCTAGCCTATGTCATATAGAAGAAGTATCTAATAGACAGACTATCAGCGGCGCCTTTCCAAGGCTCTGATGGCCTTCTCGATCGATATCACCGTGTCCTAATCAGCGTATCTAATCGCACGACGCCAGTGGATCAAAGGCGCCTTTTCCCTCCCCTCCTCCAGACCTCCACTACTGGCCTTTTGTTGCATGCATGTCGACTCTGGCCTCCTGCAGCAGGGACCTGACCGATCGAGGCCACCGTACCTTTTCTTGGCAGAGAAGATATATATATATATATATATATATATATGTTGGTGCACCGTACCCGTCCCCGGCAGCTAGAGCTAGCTACAGTACGCCGGTAGCTCGGCGCATGCACGCACGCCCAGCTCCAGCTCCAGCTCCGGCGGTCCGGCCGGCCCCGTTTTGCGGTTGCGCCAGCGGACGACAGGCACACATGGCACTGTTGCGTTGGTTCGGTCACGCGCGCGTTGGGATAATGCCGCTCCGTCCTCGCTTGTGTGAAGGGTGCGCGCGCGCCCCTGAGGATTTGCGGGCCGGGCACATGGGGGCAGATGGCGACGGCCGTGGGGAGTTAAATTGATGACAGTGGCAGCACTGCCAGCCTATCAGGCAAGACATCAGGCGACACAATCTCGGATTCGAGTTGCAAGTCGTACTATAGCTTTTACCGTACACTATACACTATGCATGTCTAAAAGTTTTAACGAAGTTTTACTCAATTAAATTTAATGAATTCAAATTCAGAACTGATGTCCTATGTATTTGGGACGGATGCACGTATTATTAGCTAGTAATATAATATTCACTATGTATTTGGGGCTGGCAGAGCAGCTGAGAGCACTGATCGATACGAACAACCTGCCACATCTGGAGTACGAGACCCCATCTCGCTCTCCCGGCCGGCCCCCAATCACTGTGGTGATTATTTGCAACTGGCGGCCATGGCACCTGCATGCCCAACAACTTTCTCCAGTTAGTCACTTTCTCCGCCCCGCCACTGGCCTGGCTCGTCGCTGCTGCATGCATGCTGAATTGCTTGCTGCACGCATGGCATGGCCCCATAAAACCAACCCAACCCTATGGCTCTTATCAGGGGCAGAGCCGTCCATGATGCACATCTATCTATTCCCTAATTCCCCATTCACGAGCGCCATGCATTTCCTCTTCTGGGTTCTCTCTGTCTATATACCTGTGCATGACACGATAGTATCTATCTATCTACTAATGATATTATTACGCAGGAGGAAACTCTCTCTCTCTCTCTCTCTCTCTGTCTCATCTCCCCGGGCGGGCCGGCCATGATAGCAGCTGCCTCTGCCTGTCCCTTTCGCCCCTCTCCTGTGGCACAGGGGGAAACGGAGAATACTAAAGATAAGAAAGCGACGTGTGTAGAGAGCGAGAAAGGGGGGGCGAAGGAAGAAGATGGGCGTTGAGAGATGCCCACAACGACACTCACACTCACACAAAGGCAAGGTCAGGTCAGCTGGGACAGGGCATGCATAGAGCATACAGGCAGGCAACAAGGCAGGCCAGGGAATCACCGGTGCAACAACTTGGCGCCGTGGTAGGCCATATCGCGCGGCTGGGCAGGCCCATAGCCACACTGGTAGTAGTCATAATAAATTATTAAAGCCGACAGCATTTCGCTGCCGCCGTTGGCATCCGCCGCTACCCGCCGACGTGGGCCGCTCTCCCGCCATGCATGCCCCCGCGCCGCGCCCATCGGAAGGAACGCTCGCGTTTGCGTGTGCGCGCCGCCCCGGCCGACCGGGGCCTTCCAGCTAAGCTAGCTAGCTGTGTGTTCACTGTTCAGGCGCGCCGCGTTTGAAAAATCATCATGAGGAGGAGTACGTATTTAACACGCGAACGACACAGGAGAGATATAGCTGTGTGTATCATCTTCTTAATTTATGATCCGTGAAAATAGCACGACCACCAGTGTATTAAGTATTGTGTCAGTTCCCCATCAAAATCCATGCGTACATCTCCTCTTCCTGAGCATGCGTGCAGCAGTGGTAACTGGTAAGAGAGAATCGAATCGAATCGAAAATGGATGATGGAGTTCAGGTTCAGTTAAGGAAGTGGGTGGGAATAATGGATGCGGAAGCGCACACAACTACAGGCCGGCCGGCGCGCCTAGCTAGATAGGTGGCCGGCCGGCCAGAGGGACTTGTCACAGGAGATCTTCTAGTTGTTGGTGTGATTCTGGTTGGTTCATTTACCAGGGGGACCATCCAGGCACACAGCAGCGTAAGTATATAGCTTGGAGCTGAGGGCATCTGGTCCCAAAGAGATGACGGACAACCGCTTTGAGCTGTGCTTGCAGCTAACCCAAATACTCTTCCACTCCTGCCCCGCCCGGCCCATTCCACGGGGACCGCAGCCCCCGGCCGGGCGCGCGGTCCTACGTACAAAATACGTATCCCCACCCACAGCACCACGTACCGACGTATACGTACGGGTCCACAGACGCACGAGAGTACATACATACATACATACATACAGTATAATACACAAAAACACATTAGTAATAACACGCTTCTTGTTGCGCGGCCCATGCTGTCATGAATACACACTGTACGTACGTAACGCTGGCTTTGTAGGAACCTTAGCTACGCACGTACATACGTGGCATGTGGCATGTGAGGAGCCCAGCTTGTGTCCAGTGTTAGTTTCTCTTGTTGGCTTGTACGACTGGGCTCTTGGGCAGTGGGCCTTGGATTGTAGTAGTAGTAGCATGGGGGCCTAGCTTGGTGGCGGCTTTTGTGCAGTGCAGCGAGCAGCATCCATCATAGAGATCCCACGCAGGCCCATCCATCTGCTGCCATGCAGAGATGAGCTGAGAGAGATAATAACAAGCCATCACACTCTGGTTATGTACTAGCTAGTACTAGTACCAACCAAGCATCGGTCACCACTGGTACTGTACACGCAACACGTACGCTAGTCATGTTGTATTATTTCAGTGGTGGTGTGCTACTGGAGTAAGCAGCTAGTAATCATGATGACGCGGCCTCTAGGTTGCTAAGGAAAATGAGAGAGGAGTAGAACCAGAAGTAGGAGCGGTACACCATCTGAGATGAGTCCATGAGAAAACGGCCACTGGTCGGCCGGACGAATATGACGCAGGGGATGTGATGAGGTGGTACCGCTGCCGGAGAATACGATGCAACAACACAGGAGAATACCATGGACGGAGAATACGTACTCCGTACATCGGATTCAAAGCTTTTTCCTTTTTTTCTCCGGACGAAGTCCCGGTCGTGAAAAAGAACTTTTTCTTTACCAAAAAAAAAAAAAAGAGCCCGTAGCATAGAAGAATTATCGTTAGCTACTGTAGATCGATATCCTCGCTAGCTACGCTCTTTAGTAGTTCTAGGCTACGGAGAACGAATCTGCCCGTCCTGCCTGCCGCCGCGCTACATACGTACAGTACCAGTGGAGTGACAAAACGGATGCAGCAGGAGGAGCAGCGGACGCATACGGAGTACAGGTGCAGTTGCGTGGCAGACAGTGGCAGCAACAGCAGCCAGCCCCCAGTCAGCAGCAGGCAGGGAGGGCTACTCGTGGTCTATCTATCGATCCCTGCTGTCCTTCAGTTCTGGCCGCATACTGGTACGAGTAGCCCCGCTGAATTGCATGGCGATGGATGGATGGATCATGGATCACGAACCGATCGATGATGATCCCTGACGACCCAAAGCCCGCCAGCGCCAGCGCGCCAGGACGGCCGGCCAAGATGCTCGCCACTGGCAATGCGCCCACGGCATCCGCCGTCTGAGGTCTGAGCTCTGACATCTGACTCCGTCCATCGCCATTCCCCTGGACCCTGCGAGATTTTTTAAAATAAAGGCACGTAGAGTGCAGGTCCCAGGATAGCAGGAGGCACCGCAGCAGCCAGCCAGCGGCCGAGTGATCCAAGGCGCCTGACTGCCTCTGCTGCCGTTCTGCCTGCCACTGACGCGCGGCGGCTGTACGCGCGTCGTCGTCGTCGTCCATCTCGCTCGCTCCGGTCCATCCATCATCAGCCACCGGACCACGACGTTATGTACACCGTAGCTAGCTGGGGCATGCAAAGGGAATGCGCCCTTCCCGAGGCCCAAGGGTGGGTGCAGAGTGCAGACACGACGACCTGTCGACGCCGCCGCCAGCAGCCGTATCTCTGCCGCCCCGGCGACGACGACTGACCGCGGGCCGCCCGTCGTCGCAGCGCGGGTATCCCCAGTCCAGAACTTTTGTTCCGACGTGCTGTCCCATTCAGGCCCGCGCAGCCTGCAGCCCTGCTGCGTGTTCAGTTGCTCTGTTGCTTCACGTACTGTACGTTCTGCTGGAGACTTGTGTGCACATCGATGGTGAATGGTGATGTTGATTTGCCACGGGGAAGGGAAGAGAGGAAGCTCTGAAGAACGGAATGGAGATCGATCGATCGTTGAAAGGAGATCGAGGCCGGTCGAACGGTCGCTGTCGTGCGCTGCTCATGGCATGCTATTAGTCGTCGTTGCTCCAATTTTGATTTCTTTTGAGAATCTGTGATCCAGGGAGTAACCGCATATGTATGGCTTTGTGTGGAACACGTGCACGTACTGGTCATGTACATTGCTTTCGCCTCCATTACTGATGATCACCTCATCTATGAGCGTGTTAATTACTCCAAGTAACAACTTACGCTAGCTATATAATTGTCAAAATAATTGGATTGGGCGAACGTTAACGTCTTCAGGGAACTATAGCTAGAATGGACCAGCAGGGTTGGCTTCTTGGGCACTTCTCCTCAGCGTCTGGGGTTCCAAGGCTTGGAAATGTAATCTTACCCTTTTACTATACACAAGGGCCAGCTTGGCAGCTTTGGCATTTTATCATGGGGAGAATTGCTTATTTGGTCCTGAAAAAAAGTTTGCTTACTTATTTGGCCCTCTTTTTTTCGAAGTTGTCTATTTGGCCTCAAAGTAAAATTTCGTTACTTATTTGGCCTTCTGTTACCTCCGTCACCTCCTTCTGTTAGGTTCCCCACTCCAGCACACGCAAAAAGACTAAGTTACCCCTTACCCATTCAGTTTCCCATGCTGCCTGCCTGAAGTCTCCTTTGGCCTCGGTTCCCTTCTCCTCTGCCGGCTGCTCGTGACAAAAAAAAAGAAAAAAAATCACCGCCGGCGCTCAATGGCGGATGGCCAGCCTGCCGGAGCCAGCACCTCCTCTTCCTCGCCCTCTACCCCTTCTTTCTCGCCAGCAGGGCCGGCCATCTCGCGAGCAGGAGCTTCCGCCCGGGGGCACCGATCCGCACGCGGGCGTCGACGGAGCTGCTGTTGGCCGGAGGCGACCTGGGGGAGATGTTGCTGCCCTGCAGGACGAGGAGGCCAGGTCCCCCCCACGATGAAGCCCTGCAGGTGTTGACGGTAGATAACTCTAATTTTTAACCGTCAACAAGACATGAAAAAGATCCAAACATAATTACCATCTAGATATAGAGGTTATACTAACGGAATTCCACGAGTTTTGGTGAATGTCTGTTTCTGCAGAGTGTCAGCTGAAAAGAACCAAAAAAACCCACATGGCAGGTTTACATAGAGATAAAGGGCGAATATGTACATTTTCTGTGATCAGGAAAGTTCGAGAAGGCACTGGACCAAACGGGAGCCCGAACCGGCTTGGTGGCCGGGCAGCTGCCCACGCCCTTAGACGGGCGCCCGCTCACCTGGACCAATCAGGTTCAGGCTTGCGGATCCTACCTCCACCGCCTTTGAGGGTGAATAATAATCGTCTATTTAGATCGGTTTGATCCGACGGCCGTGGTACATCCTAGGGGGCTATATAAGCAAGGCCCCTGGCCCTGGGAGAAATCCTAATTCATTATTCATATCTCATTGTGGAGATGTAGAGGCGTCCCTCGAAAGGATGACCTCTCATCTCTAGAGAATTAGGGCTAGACTTTCCAATGTAGTAGATTAATTCTAGTTGAGAGTTAGGGAGAGCGGAGTTGCGCTCCGGTTCTGGAGAAGTCTTCAGGGATTTGGTATGTCTTTGTATCTACTCTTTTGCAAGACTCATGCTTTAGTATATTTATCTTCTCTATGTACTTCTATGTCATTCATTCGATTGCTTAGTATAGTTGTTATGCCTTAGCATGGGATCTTCGCTCGCATCGAGTGCTCTAGTTATCCCGGATAATTAGAGTAGTAATTGATAATGTAGACATGGTGTCTAGATTAGAGGTTACCTGAGATTGCACCAATCCTGTAAATTGTTGTGGTAGCCCCCAGGATCGTGACAGTCTTGATGGCCGACGTATTCCACCACGTTCCGGTTGGTGTTTGTAGGACCGTAGTCAGAACTTCCTAGCCCCCTTCTCATCCCTTTCCATGGTTAGTGTTCTAATGTCCCAAAGTGCTATTGTATGATGGCTATATCTATCCATCTTCTATTACTTTAGAACCCAAGTACTAGAGAAGTATATCGGAACCTTGATCATACCCATTGTCCTCTCACTTTAGCTAGCTACTCATTTATCATAGAATTCTCCTGAGTATGTTATTCATAATTCATATCCTATATCATTTACCCCTGCTTTAGTCTAGTTGGTTTACTAAGTTAGTAGATACATGATGGTGAATTATCAGATTCTTTAACCCATGCTTCCTTGTGGTAAAATATAAATAACGATACCTGGATACCTGGATACTCCACATAATTTTATTAGTTATAGGGTGAGAGAGATGAGGCACAATGTTACTCTGCCTTATTCAAAAATACCATATATTCTGAGAGAAGAAGGCAAAACACCATTGTTGCCTTGGTGAGGATCCGCAAATACCATATATGAGAGACTTGAGAGAGTCATACAAAGAAATCTCTTAGTTTTATTTTAAAAACATACAAAAACTCCGGAATAAAAGTTGATCGAAGAACTCGAGACATAGTACTTGACTTGATCGTTTTGTCTTTCAATTGCTGAAGACCCAAGTGAAGGCTATAAGTCCCATGGTTGAAGGTAATATGGGTAAGTCAAAAGTTAGGATAGTTGACTCTAATCTAGGGGAGAGTTCTTGTTTGAACGCATGTGTACTTTTGAGGCGTGAAAACATTATAGCAACTCCTGATCCATCGCTGAGTTTATCTTTGCTCAGGGACAAGCAAAGGGCAAGCTTGGGAGAGTTTGTTGATGGTAGATAACTCCAATTTTTAACCATCAACGAGACATGAAAAAGGATCTAAACATAATTACCATCTAGATATAGGGGTTATACTAACGAAATTCTATGAGTTTTGGTGAATGTCTGTTTCTCCAGGGTGTCAGCTGAAAAGAATCAAGAAAGGCCCACATGGCAGGTTTACATAGAGATAAATGGTGAACATGTATTTTTCTGTGATCAGGAAGATTCGAGAAGGCACTGGACCAAACGGGAGCCCGAACCAGCTCGGTGGCCGGGCGGCCGCCCACACCCTTGGGCGGGCGCCCGCTATCCTGCCTCCACCGCCTTTGAGGATAAATAATAATCGTCCATTTAGGTCAGTTTGATCCGATGACTGTGGTGCATCCTAGGAGGCTACATAAGTAAGGCCCCTAGCCTTGGGAGAAATCCTAATTTATTATGCATATCTCATTGTGGAGATGTAGAGGCGTTCCTTGAAAAGATGATCTCTCATCTCTAGAGAATTAGAGATAGACTTTCCAATGTAGTAGATTAGTTCTAGTTGAGAGTTAGGGAGAGCGGAATTGCGCTCCGGTTCTGGAGAAGTCTTCAGGGATTTGGTATGTCTTTGTATCTACGCTTTTACAAGACTCATGCTTTAATATATTTATCTTCTTTATGTACTTCTATGTCGTTCATTCGATTGCTTAGTATAGTTGTTATGCCTTAGCATGGGATCTTCGCTCGCATCGAGTGCTCTAGTTATCCCAGATAATTAGAGTAGTAATAGATAGTGTAGACATGATGTCTAGACTAGAGTTTACCTGAGATTGCACCCAATCCTGCGGATTGTTGTGGTAGCCCTAGGATGGTGACAGTCCTGATGGCTGACGTATTCCACCATGTTCGGGTTGGTGTTTGTCAGACCGTAGTCAGAACTTCCTAGCCCCCTTCTCATCCCTTTCCGTGGTTAGTGTTCTGATGTCCCGAAGTGCTATTGTATGATGGCTATATCTATCCGTCTTCATCTGTTAATTTAGAACCCAGGTACTAGAGAAGTATATAGGAACCTTGATCTATCCCGTTGTTCTCTCACTTTAGCTAGCTACTCATTTATCATAGAATTCTCCTAAGTATGTTATTCATAATTCATATCCTATATCATTTATCCCTGCTTAAGTATAGTTGGTTTACTAAGTTAGTAGATACATGATGTTGAATTATCAGATTCTTTAACCCATGCTTTTCTATGGTAAAATATAAATAACGATACCCTGATACTCCCGATAAAATACTACAATGGTATTTTCTATACGGAATCATTTATATTTTATTAATTTATACCAACAACAGGGCCCCCACGGCGACCAGGCCCTCCGGCGGTGCTCCTTACCCTCTGGCCGAGGATGACGCGCGGTGGAGCCATAGCGCGGCGGCGGCAGGCAGCTTCCTCCTGTGGAGACGGCGACAGGCTCCCTCACCCACGATGACAGCCACAACGGCGCTCCTGAACCACCAACTCACGGGCAGCCTACATCCCGGCGACGGCGGTGGTGGAGTCCAGAACTACGTCAATCTGATACATTGAGACTGTGGGCAGCTGGCGGATCCAGCCATGCCTTCCCTCGACCTCGCCCGGGTCGACCTCGTCATCTCCAACAGCGGCGTCGATGTCGTCATCCTCATCGGTTCCCTCATCGGTTCATCGACAACAGTTTCCTGAATTTTTTGGCGGATGTGGCGGATGCGGCATGGCAGCACCACCGATCCTCAAACCTTCAAGCCTCCGGATGCATATTCTTCGGATTACTAATTGATTTTTCTTTGGATTTGTGCTCTCGTCGACCGGTAAGGTGTGGCGGTGGCCCTGTTTTTTATTTTTTTTTAGCGCAGCGGTAAAATAGTCTTTTTACATAGCACTTAACACCGTTAGAACCTCCAAAGTAACAAAAGGCCACTTAAATAATACAATTTTACCCAAAAAAAAGACACATAAGTAAGCGAACTTTTTTTCAGGGTCAAATAAACAATTCTTCCTTTATCATGTCGTAACCACTATTTTTTTTCGAAAACGTACGTTGCACGTGCTTCATTAAGAAAAATTAGAGTTTCGTTACACAATTAGTTGACGACGAGCTGCCGTAGGGCAGACGGGTTAAACACTAACACAAGTCACCGGCTGAAACGGTGAAGCGTCGAGGTTGTACTAAGGCTATGACAATGACGCGACAGGGAGTGATGTTTCGACCAAGTTGCCGATGATTGTCATTTTATCACGTCGTAACCACTACTTCGGATGAAGTCGCATAAGTATTCTTGTTATTTTGGATAGCTGGCAACAAACATATTATGGAGGGAGTTTTATCCTATGAATCTCTCTAATTATACTCCATTCGTTTTTTTACAATGTCCCCAAATGGCCAAATCAAATATTCCTATATATATATATATATATATATATATATATGGGTTAACAACATAAAATTTCATATTTACATTCACTATGAGAAATACTTGCGTAATAATATATAGTTCGTTCGTATATGTTACGAAACTACGTGATTTTGTGAAACCGATGGCCAAAGTTAGGAACGTTCGACCTAAGACAAACGTAATATGACATGTAAAAAAGCGGTGGGAGAATCAGTTCTGTGTCATAAAAATGTGTATTTATTGACTAACTGTAGGTCATAGTTTGCCCTATTAACTACTAGTATTGTTGAAATGAGGGAGAAAATAGTCTTGTTGAAATGAGAGAAGTGAGTCAAAGTGCGGTCTTTCACCTTGGCCAATTCAAGCCGTGTGAGCGGATGGCATTTCAAGCGGCCCAATAGTAAGCACTGAATATCACGAAACCCGGGCAGCCCACTAGGTTAGGATTGGTCGGCCCACGCGTTCGTTGCACAGCACCACCACCGCGCGGCGGCATCGCAAGCTAAAGCCCCTGGCCCCCTGGGCCTGGGCTGCTGGACTGAGCCGGGCGATTTATGACGTTACCGGCACGTGAAATGGAGCCCGAGCACAGTCGTCACGCCACGCAGCTCGCAGCACGGAGAATTCGAAATCCAGTTCGCAGGGCACACGGCGAAGATCCTCGATAAATCAGGGCAAGCAACGCATGGAAAAGGAGACCGCCTCGTGGCCGTCAGGTGGCCTGCGGCCATTCCCATTCAGGATGTGCATGTCAACGTGCAGATTCGCTGACCTCACGCTCGAAAGAGGCGCCCCAATTTTAAAGCGTAAACCCAACGACCGGCGTGGCCACAACGCGCGCGCGACGGGCACAAGTCCAAAAAGCAAAAAGCTAGCGATCTCGACGGCCGGCGGGGTCTTTGCCGCAGTGGGCAGAACGACCTGCACGCCAAGGAACAGATCCGCTCACCTCACTGGCTCACTCCATGTCTGCGTCCCTTTTACCATCAGCAGCCGACCGTCGAGATGGGCTTGCATCGTCCCATCTTGGGCTTCGACTTGGTCCTCTCCACCGCACACTCCTTCCCGTGGGCCATGAGGCCGCGGCCCGCCGTCCACTACAAGACCAAGTTATTTTGTTATTTATACTCCAATGGGACACCGGACACCCCAATGGTTCAGAAAGGCACTGACCCAAAAAGTACATAGAAACTGGTGTTATGCTTTAGATATCACGTACGGTGGTCAGTGCGCAGCTGGACTAGCATAACTGACACTAAATTCTACGTACGCGCACGTATGTAGGCCATTGAAGATGCACAGTGGAAAGTGTTTGAGATCAAACGTGAAGAACTTGATGGAACACCCACGCATTAGAGCCCATCTTGCCCTAGACCTCGAAACGAAGAATGTCGCGAGCCGAGCAATTAAGGGTGTGTTTGATAACATGCCTCTGGCCAGCCTGGCGGTAGGCCCGGCTATGGCATGTCCAAATGGTGGAAGTCATCATGTTTGGTTGCCGAGGTCTGTGAGGCCGAGTTCAAAGGAGAACATGTTTGGTTGAAAAAGCATGATTACCTTGCAGAGCCACTTGCGCTTTGCGACCGCCCCCTTCCTCTTGGCCCTCGTCCGGCTAGAGCTCGCTTGCGACTGAGATGGTGGCAACCCGCATTGCACCCAAAGCTCGTCGGCAGCTTGTCCCCGCGCCCCATCCGCTCGCCTCGTATCTCCTGCTTTGCGTTGTGTCTTGCGGTTGTTGTATACGTGGCGATGTTTGTACACGTATATTGTAAGCTTCTACTTTCAATCGTATCATATGTTTTTTTTTCAAATATATGTTGTAATTGTGTTTATTTGAGATACTGCGGGCAAGTGTGACTTTCGTATCGAAAAAATAGCCCACATTCCACGCACATGTTCCTGTACACGGCTTCGCGTGCTGCGCGTTTCAGAGTCCAGACTCCGTTTCCATCCACGTGTAGACCGTCCCCATGCGATTGCGAGTGATGAGGATTGTTCAGCATGGCAAACATGTGTTTGGAAGACGTACGCATGGTTTGACTCGACTGATCACAGGCGTCAGCATCTTGTTGCTGTTCGGAATCAGCTCAGCGCTGCGATGTGTGGTATTGGGTACTTTAGCTGACAGCTAACCTTTTTTTTTTTTTGCCCAAACAACTGAGAATTAGATTCTCATCGATATGTTCTTCACTTGTTCTGACGAGCACTGCACCAAATACGCCCAAGGCGACCCGACGTGTGTGACCGGCCCGTTTTCTAGCTAATCAGTAGCACCAAATGTTTTTACGAGCAAAAGGCAGCCAGCCTCGCTAGCACTCGCAACAGCGCACCGCAGAGTGCTCTCACAGACGTGTCGGCTTCCAGTTCCGCCGTGGTGCGTCCGATCCACCCGGCCCACAAAACCTGAGATCCTTCTCCATACAAAATTCAGACTCTGGTCAGTGGCAAAACGGGAGCAGCACAAGAGATCGAGCGCAGCCGAGCCCTCGCGATTTGGGGCGGTGAGGAAAACGTGGTGCCACTGCCCTGACTGCTGCCGCCCGTCCTGGAGAAAAATTTCACTCCTCGCCCCGGTGCCGTGCTGATGCTGACCCGACCGGCAGTTTGGCTTTGGCACGGGCACGGCGCAAGACGACAGCCACCGGCGGCCCTCGCAGCCGCGCCTCGCGCGCACGGAATATCCCTCCCGTCCCACGGGAGCCCACGGCGTCAGAGCTAAGAAGGCCGCGAGCCGTCAGCGAGGGCCGCAGGGATAAGAGAGAGCGGGTCCCGTCCGACCCGGCAGCTCATCCCACTCGCCGACGTCTCCGCCACTGCCTACTGAGCGACACGAGGCCCACGCCCCGCGATGGCGACCATCACGACGCCGCTGCGCGCCGCGCTGCTCTCCCCGGCGGCCGCTGGCGCCTCGTCCGCGGGCCGCCACCGCCGCGGGGGCCGGCGCCGCGCGCCGTCCTCCGTCTCCGTGCGCTGCGACGCCTCCCCGCCGCCCTCCTCCTCGTCCGCGGCCACCTCGCTGGACCCGGACTTCGACAAGAAGGCGTTCCGACACAACCTCACCCGCAGCGACAACTACAACCGCAAGGGGTTCGGCCACAAGAAGGAGACGCTGGAGCTCATGAGCCAGGAGTACACCAGTAAGTCGTCGTACTCACTGCTGTAGCAGCAGCGAGCACCGAGGAGCCTGGTGTTTCTTCCCCTTTCATCCAGACGATTGATTGATTGGGGACCGAACCGAATCGAATTGGTGACTGGTATGCAGGCGATGTGATCAAGACGCTCAAGGACAACGGCAACCAGTACACCTGGGGCCCCGTCACCGTGAAGCTCGCGGAGGCCTACGGCTTCTGCTGGGGCGTCGAGCGCGCCGTGCAGATCGCCTACGAGGCGCGCAAGCAGTTCCCCGAGGAGCGCATCTGGCTCACCAACGAAATCATCCACAACCCCACCGTCAACAAGGTACCCACATCCGAAATCTGTCAGCTCTTCTGACTAATAATCTGAGCTCCCATATGGGAACTAGGTGGGTCAGGAAATCGAGAGTGGTCTGCTGGTTCGTCTTGTGTGTTGTATATATACAAGGGCATAAAGCGAGCTGTTGCCCGACTGAGTGTTACAAAGTAAAATTCTTGTGCGGAAGTGTTCTTGAAGTCCAATTTAATTCAGCCCCAGTGCTCATGCCTTACCCGCAAAGCAAAAATCATAGTGTCCACTGTTCTATCTATCTTCAGCATAACCTTCCCCACCTTCCTGTCCTTAATTTGCGATAACCTGATTCAGAGGCTTATGTGCTTAGCTGAGTTGAATCCATGTGATTGGTCATGCAGAGGTTGGATGAGATGGGTGTAGATATCATTCCTGTTGACGCGGGTGTCAAGGATTTCAATGTCGTAGAACAAGGTGATGTTGTTGTGTTGCCTGCATTTGGAGCTGCTGTGGAGGAGATGTACATGCTAAATGAGAAGAAAGTGCAGATTGTTGATACGACCTGTCCTTGGGTTTCAAAGGTGAATTTTGTGTTTGAAGACCTCCCCTTTGCATTCTTCCTTTTATGCCACTTGGTGATTGCTGTTCCTTGAGAGTCAAAAACTTTCAATATAGGTCTGGAACATGGTCGAAAAGCACAAGAAGAGTGAATATACTTCAATTATTCACGGAAAATATTCCCATGAAGAAACTGTTGCCACTGCTTCTTTTGCAGGGAAGTACATCATTGTGAAGAATATGGCAGAGGTACATCTAACGAATTTTACATTTTGCTGTTCTTTGGACTTACCAAAAACATGGTCAAAGATAAGAAAGTTGAAATGTTTCGAATAGGCGACCTATGTGTGTGATTATATACTTGGTGGCCAACTTGATGGGTCTAGCTCAACAAAAGAGGAGTTCCTTGAGGTAAGGACTGAGGATTTTACTCAAGTTATCCATTTACTGGCATGCTGGAAAGGAGTGACCATCTAAATGTTTGACAAACAACTGCAGAAATTGAAGAAAGCTGTTTCTCCAGGATTTGATCCTGATGTTGATCTTGATATGGTGGGAATTGCAAATCAAACAACAATGCTTAAAGGAGAAACTGAAGAAATTGGTAGGCTATGTGTTGTGATTTATACAATACATACTGTTTTAGCAAGCACCAATTTTGATTGTAATGCTGCATGATTAATAGGGAAACTTGTTGAAAAGACTATGATGCAAAAATATGGAGTTGAAAATGTAAACGATCACTTCATGGCCTTCAATACTATTTGTGATGCCACTCAGGTAATTTTTCCTTTTCCAACATTTCCTTCAGCTTTGCATAACACAAAGTCTTGTAGCCCAATCCAACTGAGTCTTCCTTTTAAATGTATGGTTTCTTGATGATTTCAGTAACTGGTTGTTTCTGTATCATCTAGTTTAAGCCATTGCTGAATGAAAGATGCACCCATATTGATGTTTAATAGACACTCCATTGCGTGTTCTCCATCAATTGGAACATAGGCAACAAAAGAAGACCACCACCGCCTACTCCATTGATACTCAGTGTGATATATTCTATAATGGAAGTCAGCATTTATTTATCTTTACATGAGGCTAAAATGTGGACCTTTTGGTAATGACAGAATTAGTACTAGTTTAGAAAAGGGTGACATATACAATTCATGGTAGATAGTAGCCATTCATGGTACAATATTATCACCCTTTACATGCAACCTGCAAAGGAAACTGAGACAGCTATATGGCACCTTTATTTTAAGTCAATGTTAAGAGGATCCTAGTTCATTTATTGCTCCACTTTTGGTTTGAGGAAATGTTTCTGTGGGTGATGGATTTATAATTGTTTTGACAATATGCTGCGTTGACTTATACATCCGGCCATCTGTTTGATTCTTCAGGAAAGACAAGATGCTATGTATCAGCTGGTGAAAGAGAAAGTTGACCTTATTCTTGTTATTGGAGGATGGAATTCAAGTAACACCTCTCATCTGCAAGAAATTGGAGAACTCAGTGGAATTCCATCCTACTGGATTGACAGTGAACAAAGGATTGGACCAGGAAACAGGATCAGCTACAAGTTAAATGTAATTTCTAATACCCTCAGATGTTGCTTTGTTTAACCAGGACACTGTTCGTTTTTTGAAAATAATAGAATTTTGAAGGGATCTTCTGTTTAATTGGAAACTGAAAAGAGCTTAAATTCAATTATAGAAAATATAGGATCTCATTTTTAATTGAAAATTGAATTGTTTAACAGCATGGTGAACTTGTTGAGAAAGAGAACTTTTTACCTGAGGGGCCTATTACCATTGGCGTTACTTCGGGTGCCTCAACTCCAGACAAGGTAATGCAGAGCTGTACTGATCTAACTTTAAGTGTTTGTTTCTACACAGTTTGCTTGTACCACATAAAACTTGATGGCAATAATGACCATTCTACTCATGCAGGTTGTTGAGGATACTCTTGAGAAGGTATTTGAGATCAAGCGTCAGGAAATTTTGCAGGTTGCATAAATTTTAAGCGGAGATTTGGTTAAGAGCAGAACAGCCTTGGCTTGGCAAAGGTTACTAGAACTGTTGCACAGGCAATGTTTGTACAGTAGCAAAGGATGTAACGGTTTAGGCACGAATACTACCTCGAGGCGCTACCTTGTGCTGGAATTTACAGTCTGGTGGAAACATAAATGTTATCATTGGTCTGAATAACAGTTGCACCAGTTGTTCTAGGGTCTATCTTTTTGGCCCTCGAATTGATGTCAGGGAAGACACTCAGATGTGTAAGTTCATGGGTTTGAGCTCATTTGCGGGATTTCCTGTGCCTGTATGCTAATGAAAAGATTAAAAGAATGCAGAGTTTCTGCGTTTAAAATGCTTAAATCCAGTACTTCCAATTGATATTGTAACAACCCTAGAAATCCGGTCACCGAAAATACGGGCTTTCAAAAATTTTTCTAAAGTTTACCAGTGTATGGTGGATGTCATGTAGAAAATCCACCAATAGATGCACAAATAGCACCCGACGTTAGCCCGAACATTGCATTTAAATAACCAGAGTTTGATTCGCCTCTTATTCGATTTTATGTGATGTTAATAAAAATCGAATAACCTTTTAATGCATGTATATATATATATGCCTGCTACCGACTCCCCGCGCCGGCCCAGCCCCGCAGCGCGCTCGACCGCCGGCGCACGCGCTCGCTCGTGCGCGCACGCGCATGCACGCCGGCCTGCCTGCCCGAGCTCGAGGCCCAGCTCGGCCTGCTCCCGCGCGCTGCCGCGTTCCGCCGCGCGCCGCTCGCCCGCTCGCCTACCGCCGGCCCAGCAAGGCGGCCCAGCAAGCCGCTGCCGTCGCCCGCGCCCGCGTCTCTCCTCTCCTCTCTCGTTGACACCCGAGCCCCACCTGTCAGCTTCCACCTTTTACCATTTCTGTTCGCCGCGCGTCACGTCCGACGTTCCAGAAATGGAACGGCGAAGCTCCGCCGCCCGCTGCTCGCCCGTGACTCGCCATCACAACACGGATGCCGTTCATCCTCACCTGCCCACGCCGCGCCTTTCCCCGAACCCTAACCCTAACTCGCGGGCGCGCCCAGCCGCAGGATTGGCATCTGCCATCCTCGCCATCCGCCATGGCCGCCGGCCGCTATAAAAGGGAGAAGCATCCGGCCTCTAGGGTTTCCCATGCCGCGCAGTCGCCTTGACCGTGCCGCACCTCTCGACTGCTGCTACTGAGGAGAAGGAGTAGAGGGAGGGGTGAAGAAGGCGGGGAGGAGCCGGACCAGAGCAGAGCGCCACCTCCGCCGTCCGCATCCGTGCGCCGGAGAAGCCCGACGGACCCGCTCGGCCTCGACTTACCCCTCCGACGCTACGGCACTGCTACTCCCCCACCAGGCTGTCGCTTCGACCTCAGCCTCGAGCCACCGGGACAGCCCCGCGCAGGTGAGCTGCCCTACCCCATCCTTGGCCGCCACCAGTACATCGTCGACGTTCTCGCTCCCCTTATCGCTGTTTCTTTCCTTACCGCGGCCAATAGCTTCGCCGTAGTCTAGAGCGTGTTCTAGGCAACCTCTTGGAGCCGGCACGGGCCACAGTTGGAGCCACGCACTTTTGCAGCTCCGGCCTCCCCGGACTCTGGCCGCCGGAGCGTCCGCTGTGGCCGCCGAGCCGCGCACGCCCCGCCGTGCCTCGACTAGCCCCGGTAGCTAGCTCATGGAGATCCCAGCTTCTCCAATCGAAAGGCAAGAAGGAAGATGGAGACCAACGCCCGGCTTCGCCGGCAAATTTAGCCTCGCCGTCGCCAGACGCCGCTGCCACGCCTCACTGACCGCCACCGGCTTGAGGGTCGATTTCCCCGAGTTAGAGCACCTAGCCGACCAGCCACGTAGCTCAGGTAATGACCCGACATTCGTCGAGGGTCCGTCCGACGAAGTCGAGGGTCTGCCCGACGAAGTCGAGGGTCCGCCGACATTCGTCGAGGCTCTGCCCGACGAAGTCGAGGGTCTATCCGACGAAGTCGAGGGTCCGTCCGACATTCGTCGAGGGTCCGCCCGACGAAGTCGAGGGTCCGTCCGACATTCGTCGAGGGTCCACCCGACGAAGTCGAGGGTCCGCCCGACGGAGTCGAGGGTCCGCCCGACGGAGTCGAGGACCTGGCTCTAATCGAGGACCTGGCTCTAATCGAGGGCCTGCTCGAGTCGAGGATCCGGCTCGAGGCCAGAGGGTCGAGTCTCACCGGATGACTGTTCTCGAGGGTTGCCCCTTCGTGCGAACAAAGTTCCGTCTTCGAGGGCATGCCCGTTCGCCGGGCGAGGCTTCGTTCTCGAGGCCAGTCCGTTCGCCCGAGCGAGCTCCGTCCTCGAGGGGTCGTCCGGACCACAACCTCGAGTGTACAGTGGCCGACCCAACCTGACCCCACTTGTCAGTGACCAGATCCAGCCCTGTCCAGGCCTTCCGAGGCCCAGTCGAGACCCGTCAACGTTGACCGTTGACCTGGCCCCACCTGTCAGTGACCAGATCCGTGGACCCCACCTGTCAGCCTCTGACTGGGTCCCCCGTCAGTGCTGATGTTAGCACGACGTCAGCACATCCCTAGCCACACTGTGCCTGCACGCCACATAGCCCAACCAGGAGCTGCCACGTGTCAGCACCAGGTTAATCTGCCCTTTTTCTTTTTCCGAAAATAGAATAAACTTCGGAAATTCATAACTTCTTCATACGAACTCCGAAAAATATGAACCAAGTGTCCAAATTTTCATAAAAATGAGCTATATGTCATAGGCTTATGTATGAGTGCATTTAGAGTTATTGAATTTTATTGCTTCTTTGTGTTGACTCTATAGGAGCCGCTGACGCGGCTATTATGTCTCGTTTCAGAGGAGGAGCAGCTCGAGGAGGACGACTATGAGTACGAGGAGGAGCTCGGAGACGACTTCACAGGTGCCACACCCCACCCAACCTCGTAGATCCTATTACGCATGGCATAATATATCTAGTTGCTAGTGCTTTAATTATGAATATCACCTGATGATAGGTTGCATGGTAGAACTGCCTGATGAGCCTTTACCTTGTCGCAACCTTACTCCTGCACACCTGCTGATAGGCTAGACGCTTGCTTATTTCACTTATGATGCTTTACTTCTACTACGCTTATATCTGTGTGATGATGATGCGTGGTGGAGAGTATGGTCATATGGTTAAGGCACGTGGTGCCACTTTACTCGGGGAGAGTGCTGCGTGCGTCTTGGGTGTGTGGTGAGGGTTGAGTCG
>CM041628.1:21914807-22027860 GCA_023333625.1 Bothriochloa decipiens
AGTGTGCCGGTGGTACCTATCCGGGATGTCCCAGTACTGAGTGGTAGGGTGGCATCGCACCGGTTAGAAAGCAGCCGGAATCAGCTTAGGCGGGGCACCGCCGATGATAGTGATCTTGTGGTTACGGGAGTACACGCTCTGCAGAGTTTATGAATCTATATATAGTCCGTGGGCCACTGGTATGGCTCTTTCCTAAGACCCACGCTTCTCGGGAGTAGTGAGAGGAGTCCTTCTATTTCTCCCCCTGGTGTTACCCTTCCGGCTGTGAGCCGCTGAGACAGGCTCCGAGAGGGAGTTGGACCTGTCGACTGAGTGCGAGAGGGTGAGATGTGTGTGATGGTGATGGAATGGGTTTGGATGTGTGGTTGAGATGGATTAAAATTTGATGAATTATATTATATAATATTGGTCACTGTTTGCATAGGAAACTACAGCCACATAATAGGTCGATTTGATTATATCCTTGCATCCCACCAAATACTACATAGCAAAAGCAAAGCATAGGGTGGGAGATGTGGCCAGTACAAACCGTACTGAAAATTATTTGGCAGGTGAGCCCGACTACGACTATGACGATGAGGAGAAGTAGACGTCTCGTTCCTACGCTCAGGCTTCTTTTTGGAGATTTTATTGTACTTCCGTCTTTTGCAGCTGTTCCAGAGGCTGCTGCTACTCTGATGATTCCGCCAGTGTGGCGATGAATTATTTATGTAATTCCCCCTAATTGTAATCTTTTGTACGATGTATGGATCCTGTATCGACTATTGCGAGATAATGAGATGGTTTGAAGCTTTAAACTATTATATTATCCGTCATTCTGTGTATTTTCCCTTCGTGGAAAATTGAGGATGTTTCACCCGCCGCTGCCAAATGTCGCCGGCCGGGCCTCCGTCGCCCGCCGTCACCGTTCACCAGCGCCTAGCGCCGCGCACTCGTCAACTCCGGGGTCCGGGCCCAACCAAAGCGGCTGCCGCGATTTTTCACCATTTTTTTTGTACACGCCCGCGCGTGGCGAGTGCGGTGAAAACGGCAGGGATCTGGATCCGGTGCTGCGCTCACGTGGCCCACTGCACTACCTTATCCGGCTACGTGGGTGTGGCTGCGGGACTTTGATTACGTAGATCAGTGCGGTACCGGGCGACAAAAGTTGTGCTGCGTTAAGCTAGCACGGGCGGGGGCATGGCCGTGGAAGCGCAAGTCAAAGTGTTAGGCGTCGCAGCTGGGCTGGGCGGCCAACCGGTGGACACCCGTGGTCTGATGGGTGACAAAAGGATGGATCCTCGCTCCTCAGGCAGGAGCAGGACCGCAGCATGGTGTTGAATGCTACGGTTTGACGTGTGTTTTGTTTGGGTTTTGGTCAAGCGATCAGCAGCTACCATACGCCGACTGCTGATGTTGTTACTGAATTTCCAGGGCCTTTTTTGGTTCAACCGGAAGGGGAAAGGATGATGTACTTCTTTTCCGGAAAAAAAATAATTGTCCTGTCTGAGGAGCAGGATTGAAGGAGAAACCAACATTTGTTTAAGAACTACCGTACGCTGCTTGCTGTTTTTTTAAGGTCTTGTTTAGTTTTCAGAATTAGACATCAAATTTTACTATTAAAAAATAAGATTTTCATCACATCAAAATACCATCACATGCATGGAGTACTAAATGTAGATGAAATCAAAAATTAATTGCACAGTTTTGTTATATTTTACGAGACGAACGTTTTGAACCTAATTAATCAAAGTTTAGACAATTTTTACTAAATACAAACGAAATGCTCAGTGTGTTACAGTTGCGTTTTGCCAACTTTACACACCCTAAGTTGAAAAACTAAACAAGGCCTAAGACCTGCTAGCTGTTTAAGAAATAGCAGGATTGCTGTTTTTTTTAAAAAAAATGAAGCAAGAAACATACGGAGTATCATGCAAGTAAGGTATACAGATTATACGAGTACAACAGATCAAGGCACACAAAAAATATTGGTTATAAAATGGAGCAAAAAGTATAGAATTAAAAGGTATTACAGATTACAATAATCAAGGCACAAATTTTAAACAACAACACTTGTTTAAGAACTACCATACGCTGTTTGCTGCTGTTATTTAAGGACTGCTTGCTGGTTTTTAAGGACTTCTAGCTGTTCATTAGAACTCGCAGGATTGCTATCTTTTAAGAACTGCTAGCTGTTTAAGAACTAGCAGGATTACTGTTTGTTTTAAAAAATGAAGCAAGCAACATAACATGCATGCGAGTAAGGCATACAGATTACAGGCACAAGAAAAATATGATTATAAAAAGGCATGTTATGGAAAAGGTACAAAAACATATATAGGCCTCGTTTAGATTGCGAAAAAAGTGAACCCGATAAATAGTACCACTTTCATCTTATTTGACAAATATTGTCCGATCGTTGACCAACTAGGCTCAAAAGATTCATCTCGTGATTTTGAACTAAACTGTGTAATTAGTTATTTTTTACCTACATTTAATGTTCCATGCAAGCAGCTAAATATTGATGTGATGAAGAGAGAGTGAAAAAATTGTAACTTTTGGATGAATCTAAACGAGGCCATAATTTAAAAATACAGATTACAACAAATTTGGCACAAAATTTGGAAAAATAATATCTGAGCCCAGGTTCGATTTAAAAATACAGATTACAACGAATGAGGCACAAAACTTAAAAAAAAACAATGTCTGAGCCCAGGTTCGAGCTGGGGCCCTTTAGTGTGTGAGACTAACGTGGTAACCAACTACACCTCCCAGACATTTTGATTCTTGCCAATTTCAAAAGATTTTGTATATTATTCTTCATATCAGAATATGAATTACAGATTAGCCAATAGCAGCGGCGAACCTTTTTGTGTTTTGTTTTTTGTTTTTGGACAGAGAGTCAGACCACCTCATGTGTTTAAAATTTTCTAATATTTATTCATCTTGCGAACGAGAAATGGTTAGTCTCTTAAACATGTTACATGTTTCGTGGATCACTCGTTGGCTGTAACAGAAAAAAAAAACAAACACGACGCGCTGTCAAGTATATACTTGTTACACGAAGTGCCATAGATAGAGCGAGAACATTAGAATCCTGGAGAATTCACCCCGTGTGTGCGCCTCTCCAGCTCCAGGATGGATCCTGCTCAGGTGCTCATAGAGACTACTTGTTCTTATCAAGCCACTCGAGGATCCGCTTCTCCGACTCCGTGCGCTCCTCTTCTGACTTCTCCCTGGCTGGGCCCTCGATGAGCCCGAAGTAGTCCTTGTAATTCCTCTTGTAGTAGTCATCCAGCCTCTGGAACATTATATTGCATGAGAATTTAAATTTGTCGGAATGTAAATTTAATAGGGCATTCTACTGTAGCTCTAGCTTCATCTGTCTGCTATTACCGTCACTTGCATTTTGTATCATGAGACTTTTACTTCAGAACCAATGAACTATATATGCAGATGCAGCGTTCTTCGCTTGGAAACATAAAACAGTAGAGGCCTAAATTACTAGATAGAGCTATCTTTAACTTCCCAAGGTCATCCTTTGAACTACTTTACTTGGACATTCATGTTCCCAGACTAAAAGTTGATTCTGAAACTTCTGGTTTCGTTCACTTAATAGATATGTAATCAGCCTCTCTCAAAAGTATCCTTGTTTGTGGGATGATTCACTTGACCCATTTTTATTCCTCAACCGATCGGCAATAATAGGATGCCATCAAACTACGGGGAAAAGAGGCCGCCACTTACCTCCTTGTCATTCTTCTCTTTGTTCTCCTTTGATTTCTTCAGATACTCTGTGCGCGCGCAAACGCACTAACTGCGTTAGTTTGATATCCAAAGGCAAACTGGATACTGATATCAATTCCCCAGACCCAGAAAAATGTCTGATCAATTTGGCGCGCGCTCACCTTGCAGTTGAGCCTTCCTCGATTCACTGCCGCCTGGTATGGCTGCAGTGGAAGTCAGCAGAGTCAGAAGGCACCTCCTGCTAACTCCATTCCTCTGAGCCGAGGCGACGGCTCGATGCAGATGCTTCGCGGCTGACCGATGAAACGATGAAGCTACTGGCCTCGTGATTGGATCCATCGGTTTCGCTTGGGGATGAGCCAATTGTATGGTGCTGCTGGACGCTAGTAGATTTAGCCAGCTGCTTCCTTGATATGTGGAAGTCCTGAGAGGAACCAAGGCCACAGGTTTTTCTGGATGGAGACAGACGGTCAGTCGGACAAACATCTGTTGAAACTATTTGCACTTTAAATAAATTATTATTAGTAACTATTAAGAGCTTTGTTACGGTGCTGAAACTATCTGCACTTCTGAGTTGAATTCTTGTGTAACACCACAATTTTCTTTGATTTGCCAGATTGGGGAGAAACTCTTGTTGTTTGGACGCATTCAGTGGAGTTGTGAACTTCTGCTTTTCTTTTCAGAGATGATTTATTAAACGAATGAATGGTGTGTATGGCCGTATGGTAGTGTAAGTACAGTTCTATCAAGTATAGTTATTAAGGTCATTTGTTGTACTTAATTTAATTATATGCATATTGTTTCTATACACTTCTATCTAAGTACAGTTATTAAGGCCATAAAGGGGGCCTTTCTAAACGATGGGGAATTGGGGTTGTTAACTTAGATGTCTGAGACTGATAAGCACAAAGCCGAGCTTTTATGGTGTACTATATCAATGATATATGTGTAATGTATTAGTGTTTAGTTGAAGCCAATTTGTTCTGCATGGAATGCCAGGTTATTACATCAATTCTTATTCATAGTGCTATTGTTTGCAGAATTGTCTGAGTCGATGCAGCAATGGAAAAACTGGTGAAGGAAGTCCATGCTTTGGTCTGTCATGGCCCTAGAATATAATATAGATGGTATTGAAACTTGTTTTTGTTTGTAAAGCACTATGGCTACATTGACTTACATGTTCTACTCAAATTTCACAAATATATACCGTCCAGTAAACTAAAACAATGCAGAGCATTAGTCCAAGAGAAAAGCCCTCTTGTTAATTGTGATCCACTGGCAGTTTGCTGTATCCAAGAGAAAATTTCCCTCGTTAATTGTGATCAAGTTTTGTGTTAGTGTCTTAGTGATTATGTGATGGACTCATGTTTTCGTCCATCAGGATATACACTACATAAAACTTACAGGTAGCGCGAGTTAATTCAGTAATTCAGATCAACCCCCTCTCTCATTCCTTTGATAAGCCTAAGCAGATCTCTAAAAAACATACATTATCCAAAACCAAGGACAGTGGGTGCTAACTCTAACAATGGCTCCAATGCGCTTGGAGCAAACTTCCGAGCAAACAAGAAGCACAATGTTGAATTCTGTTCATTGTACAGACAGGTCCGACCCTCTCGAACTTCCCTCAAGAATTCCTCCGTGACATCACCCCTGCCAAACCTTGCTGGATGTGCAGCAATTCTAGACCAGTCTACCCAAGTAACGCTCCTGTTAGCCAGGCTCTGTGGAGTTTCAATCGAGAGCATTGTTTGGATATAGTGCTCATCAGAGTAACAAGTAGGCCTGCAGAACTCCTTGAATTTGGGGTAATAGACCGTGTCCTTGACAATTTCAATGGCAAGTTCCCTGTTTACTTCGAACCACTGTGATCCTTTGCGCCATTGGTCAAGTTCAACCTCAGGGGTCATATTCCAGTTGTATCTTCCCCGTCCATATGGTCCAGGATCATCAATAGCCATGACAATGCTTTGGCTTGAGTTCAGGAAGTATTGGTATGTTGTGTTGAAATCAAATATAGGAATGCACGACTCAGACACAAGCACAAACCATTCGTTGGATATATCCAGCAAAGCATTGGCAAGTAGACGTCTCTCAGCATCACACATGGTCATCTGACCCCATTCGGCAACCTGTGTCCAGTACAAAAATCAAACAGATGTCAGGGTATCTGAATACCAATACTCTTCTATATGATCAAATAATAGCACGCACAATCTCAATTTAGGCATATGAAGTAGGCTGTCCCAAACTCTCAAATAATATACAGTCAGAGCTCACAGTAAGTAATAGAATTAAAATCAATAATAACTATGAGACTAGCGAGAAACATCTATAGACAGAGGCTAATAAAAAGGTATGTACTCCCAGTTCTTTATTTTAGAGAGTTGGCTTTCTCAAAAGTCAAAATCACAACCTTTCCAAGGCTACTCAAATTATAATTGTATATAGTTGGTGATTCAGTATGTGTATCAGTGTATGTTGTCATCTTTGATTAGTTTCAACTTTCAACTTCAAAACATGTTTCGACTCTTTGGGCTTTTGAAAGTTACAAAACTATATGCTCAGAAGGAAATGTGAAATGGACAAGTCCTAAAGTAAGTATGGCAAGATGACATGCAGTGATGTGAATTAGGTTGAAATAACATATCTGTCAAAGGTTAAGTAATGTTACTAACACCTACAGATATAAAACCACACACTGCTAGCAGCGAGGTACTGAAAGATGCTACTTCCAACTAACAACCTTATGCAGTAGCCTGTATCAAGAAGCGGTGGCACCAGAGATCAAAGTCTAGGGCTACAGCACAAAGAATGGCAGGAGCATCTACATTTTGCTCTCAAAACCTTTTGTTGGTCTGGGCTGCCAAGATGCATCAGATTTTCAAGATCAGGATATCTGGCAAGAGCTCCAACACATCTGCCAACTAGGCACCTGAAGAAGAGATGCTATGAGGCCTTGGCAACACAGGCAGGCTGCAGAATCGACACTTTTATAGTGGAAGAGGTTGTCTCTGGTCACAAGTATAGAAAACATCGAAGGCTGTGAACAAAACTAAGCTGCAAAATCCTTATCCCAAAAAGGATTCATCAATGGTAAGCCCACAAGGATGAATTACATCTCTCCATGGGAATGAACCTGGGTGCATTACTTTCAGCTTCCACACTAAGTACCAGTGTACCACCAATTCAGTACAATAATGCATTTTTTTTTCTTCAGAAACAAGATTACTCGAGTTCATAGAAAGCACAATAGATAGTTTCAGTACATCACCGCTGAAACAATGATACAACTACTCCTGCACAAATGTTAATTTGGGATCCATCGAACAGTACACTTAAGCTCGATGCACAATCCTGGCACTAAAATCGGATGCGGCCATGCGGGGTTCGTCTATGCTGATAATCCGTCCAGAAGAAGCTACGGCGAAGTAGGCTAACCTTACTGGGGATTTGGCGTCGATAGAAGACGGATTCGGAGGTGAAGTTGGCCCGGTACGACGGCAGCGCGTGGACGTAGATGGAGTAGCGCCCCTCGTTCCCCCGGAAGAAGCGCTCCCAGAGCGGCGCCAGCGGCAGCGGGCCACGCGTGAGGAACATGAAGGCCACCTTGGGCACGCGCCGGAACGGGTACCGCCGCACCCCCGGGGCGAACGACGCGCGCCACAGCAGCTCCTCGTCCGTCATCGAGTGCTCCAGCCCCTCCGCCGCGCCGGCGGCCGGGGAAACGCCCAGCCACGGCCGGAACAGCGTAGCCGCCGCCGCCACCTCGTGCCCGTGCCGCGCCATGAGCATGCCGGCCGCGGACAGCCCCAAGCCGAGCAGCAGGAATACCTTGAGCATTCCCCACGGGAACACCCTGTGCTGCGCCTGCCTCGCCTCCTTCACGTTGTTCTCCATGGATGGATTCCGTCCGCGGCTGCAGCGCGGCAGCTTGGGGCTAGGATTTCCTTAAGCACCGTGGGAATGTGGGATCGCCAAGATTCGAGAGCAAGGATGGCATACCATCGGCGCTTGCGACGCCGGAATGCCGGATCGGGACCTCAGGGGCGCACGCGCACCGCACCGTGGGTGGCCCCGCTGCTTGCCGGCTTTTTGTCCATCAACGACGGAGATGGTCCGGTTACATGGATTTGGTCTATGAAAACCATGAAGGGAACGGTGTTCATGGACCGGCTTTGTTCGTTGTGCTCTGCGGTGGCCTGTGGGGGTGGCTGGCGGCGGCAATGGCTTCAGTTTAAGGGGAAGTATACAGTGCAGTCAAGAAGAGATGCTCGATCTGATCTCAGAGGGTCGGACTGAGAGGACTAATAGATGATTGCCGGCTGGGCAATTTTTAGGTTGGGCAAAGTAGGAGAAGACAGCAGTGAAGCATATTTGTTATATTGAGGGTCCATGGGACCATGACATGAATAATTCACACGCTGTGAGCCGATGGTTTTATAAGACTAACCTTTTTCTGAATAAAGAGCTTTATTACTAGTTATATAATTAGGTAATCATTAGAATTATTACAATCTCAGAGCTTACAAGAACCAGATTATTTAGCCACACAATGCTTTACTCCAACATAATAACGGATTGAGCAAGCTTCCAGGTTTCCTTACTGTTTGTCACCTTAGACTAATTTGGCCCTCGGGGCGATCTTTTCTAAAAGAGAGCACAAGAACAAAGGCATAATCGACCTCATGTATATCCGATTTAACCATTCAGTTGTTATTTGGAGACCACCCAAGTGACAATGAACTTTGTTTTCCATCGCATTGTTATTGTTCTGGTGCATATTCGATTATGTCAAATTACGAAATTATTTTCCATCTAAATATAACGACATCAAACTTGTACTCCCAAACTATGTGATTTTGGTTATCAACTGGTGGTCAAATTTATACAAGTATGACCAATACATATCCCATAGTCATTTATATTCAGGGCCAGAGAGTTTTTTCAATGAATACCATATAGTTGATAGTATACACAAAGGGCAAACTTGATTGGTACAACTGTACCTCACTAGTCCAGTATGTTGAAAAGGTAACGACATGGTTAGAGGAATGGTTTAACAAACTTAACAACTCCCAACTGTGCACACCCAACATTCTGATCACATACATGTTCACATGTTCATCAACATCAGTTGCCCATTCCTAAGATGTGCAAACAAATTAAAGTAGTGAAATGGCCAGGCGTCATCAAACCATATAATCTCTGTTTGTCTAGTATAGTCTAGTTCCATTGTGGCAGCATTTGTTGCAACAAACACTGGTGCGGAACAAAAAGCAAGAGATCAGCGACTAGTTCAGGCCTTAGACAGAACGGAATCCACAGAGCGGTACCTCAGGAGTCTTCCAAGCCATAATTGTGGGAACATCAATTTTCTGAAGATTTAAACCATAATCTTCCGATGAACCAAGAAAATACAGGGTCATATGATCCGCTGTAGGTTTTCACCATACAAACTACTAAAACAATACAAGTCCGTGTAAAATACATGCTGTAATACAGTATATATACTATACCCTGTAAATAATCACGTGGAAAGGAGGTGGGCAGCAATGTTCATGGCTGCGTCAATTCGTCCACCGAAATATCTCCACATATGCAATGACCAATGATCCACAGTGATCTAATAAAGAAACTACAGGAGCAGGATGCACCGATGCACTGATCAAACCAAAACGAGACTAACCAAAACCAAGCACAGTGGGTGCTAACTCTAACAATGGCTGCAATGCACTCGGAGCAAACTTCCGGGCAAACAAGTAGCACAACGTCGTGTTCTGGCCATTGTATAGACAGGTCTCTCCCTCTCGAATCCCCTTCAAGAACTCCTCCGTGATGTCACCCCGGCCAAACGTGGCTGGATGTGCCGAGTTTGGACCCCCTCTTGACCAATCCACCCAGGTGGTGGTCCTGTTGGCCAGCTTATGCGGGTATTCGATCTTGAGCATCGTTTGGATGTAGTGCTCATCGGCATAGCATCCAGGCCTGCAGAACTGCTTGAATTTTGGGTAATAGACCGTGTCCTCGACGATAGCAACGGCGAGGTCTTTGTCGGCTTCGAACCACTGCCAGCCTTTGCGCCATTGGTCGAGCTCGACCTCGGGCGCCATGTTCAGGTTGTACCGGCCTCTCCCGTCTCTTCCAGGATCGTCGATCGACATGATGAAGCTATGGCTTGAATTCTGGAAATACTCGTAGGTCGTGTTGAAATCAAAGAGTGGAATACATGACTCGGACACTAGCACAAACCACTCGTTGGATATGTCCAGTAGAGCGTTGGCAAGCAGACGTCTCTCAGCATCGCACATAGTCATCTGGCCCCATTGCACTTCCTGTAATCAGCACAGATTTCAAACTAATATGCCATCAGCAGGGTATGGGTACCTCAATACAAGACATAGGAGAAATGACTTCTCCAGTTTATCTGACTAATGCAATTTTTTAGATAAAGGTTGTCCCATACACATTGTAATATCAAAAGTACTATAATAACAGTCACAGTCAGTGAATAAATAAACATGAAACTTCTATAGTCTAGATATGTTACTCCAGTTCTTAACCCCTGGGCCACAGGAATGGTTGATTCTCTCGAAAATGAAAACAGCAACCGTCTCTGGGACAGAGTTGCCATTACTTGCGTCTCGTTTCTTTTTAAAGTACTAGCCTAGTAATGTAGCATCACAATGATAAGTACTTCAATTTATATACTTTCCTAATTGGATTCTGGAAACACTCCTTTGAATCCATCTTTAAATGTGACAGAACAAACAGGCATTTAGTACCGACTTGATAGAGCTAGATTGGAGTTTGATTTCGTAAAGGTGACAGAACAATTGAACAAATAGGCATTCCTGGCGCTAGATTGGAGTTTGTTTTCGTCGGCCAGACACCAGAGGCCAGAAGGCCAGAGGGGATGATTGGAGGAGACGAGCTAACCTTACTAGGGATTTGGCGACGGTAGAACACGGAGTCGGAGGTGAAGTTGGCGCGGTATGCAGGCATGGTGTGGACGTAGATGGAGTAGCGGCCCTCGTTCCCGCGGAAGAAGCGCTCCCAGAGCGGCGCCAGCGGCAGCGGGCCGTGCGTGAGGAACATGAACGCCACCTTGGGCACGCGCCGGAACGGGTACCCGCTCCCGCTCCCGGAGCGCGCCCGCGGCGCGTACGACGCGAGCCAGAGCAGCTCGTCGTCCGTCATCGCGTGCTGCGCGCGAGCCGGCGGGCGGGTCCACCGCTCCAGCCCCTCCTCCGGCTCCGTCTCCGCCGCTGCGGCCGCGGCCCCGAGGCACGGGCGGAACAACGCGGGCGCGACCGCCGCCACCTCGCCCGCGTGCCGCGCCAGGAACACGCCGAACGCGGACAGCCCCACCACCACGCCCATCAGCATGAGCCCCAGGAACAGCTTCAGCATCCCCGCCGGGAACCCCACCCGGCGCTGCTCTTGCGACGCCGTGGGCAGGATGACGGCGGCCTGCTTCCCCTCCTCCACAGATTCCACCCGCATCGCCATCGCCGTCGCGGTTGTTTGTTCCCGGCTAGGATTCTCTCGACGAGACGCCGTGGAAGGAATGGAATTCGTTCCCCGTATTTGGGCGCGACCGTCGCACTGTGTCTCCGCACGACGCGGATCAGGGGGCGCACCGTATCAGGTGTGGCACTGGCACGCGCTCCAGTTCTGGTCCTTCTCGGGGTCGGGGTCAGGGTCGCGGCGGCGCGCGCGGTTGGGCTGGCGCGAACTCCGATGCGGCCATGCGGGTGGTGGTGGTGGCCTGTGGTGGGATTTGTGTGGGTGGCGCCTCGAGAGTTGGTACGAGGCTTGCCTTGCGTGCATGCTCAGATTCTCTCGTGTCTCGTCAACGAGGGAGGTGACTCGTGAGGCAGTGTGTTGTTGGAACGGTTTGAGGCTTCGCGCCGTACGCCTGCGTGCGGACTGTGGACCCCGGCTTCGTTGAGCTTTGACCTCGCTCCAATTCATTTTCAAACAAAAATGTGAATGGATAGACCATATTCATGCAAAATTTGAGGGTGAACAGAAATATCTACAAGGAGTGAATAAATGATGATATAATAATTGGGTCAGGTACATTGTTTACCTTGATTTGCAGCCCGAATTAACTGGATCCTATTTTTTCTCTTTTTTGTTTGTTTGTTTCTCGTTGCAGAAATTTTTATTCATCCTAAAATTTTGCATGAAGATGTGATTTTCATAATCTATCCATCTATGTTTTTCGGTTGAATTTTTAAGCATCTTTTAATGATTTTTTTGAATGAGAGCACAGTGTATGGATATGGGTTCTCGATACACCTTGCAAGTGGCAACAGAGCCCTTCTTCATTCACCACCGCCAGGTATGAATAAACTTCAGAGAACACCTGCTAATTCATTTCTCCGATTCTTTCTCGTTAACTGATGGGAGTGTAGACCTTCTGATTGGATTCCTGCTAATTCATTCCTCTGATTCCTTCCCACTAACTGATGGAAGGATTAAGAAGCAACGGACCATCTGATTGGACTCAACGGTTTCTCTTGGGGCTAAGCCATTGGCACAGAAGCACGTCGTTTCTTTCACCAGGAAAGAAAGAATAGCTGGTACTTTTCGTTTGATGTGACCTGTCAAAGTTTTATCTTACTAGAAATTTACAGTATATTATCTTCGAATAAACCAAGAAAATACAGGGTAGTCATAATGATCCTAGAGAAAAAAATCCCTCCTGAATTCCGGATCCAGGGTCAGCTTATACTGTACAAAACAATACAGGTTTGCGTATAATGCACAAGAGGAGGGGGCACTTTGTACGTTTCCATCCATCAATCTGAGCCCATGCCTCCAAGCGTGTACTCCTACAATGATCCAATATCAAAATTACAGACGGCACCTCTTCAAGCAACACATAGTCATCGACCAAAACCGAGCACGGTAGGCGCTAGCTCTAACAATGGCTCCAATGCACTTGGAGCAAACTTCCTCGCAAACAAGAAGCACATGGTTGAGTTCTTGTTATTGTATAGACATGTGCGTCCCTTTTGGACCCTCCTCAGGAATTCCTTTGTGATATCACCCCTGCCAAACGTGGCCGGATGTGCACCACCTCTTGACCAATCCACCCAAGTAACACTTCTGTTAGCCAGGCTGTTTGGAGCTTCAATCGTCAGCATTGTAGGGAAATAGTGCTCATCAACATAACAATGGGGCCTGCAGAACTCCTTGAATTTTGGATAATAGACTGTGTCCTTCACAATTTCAATGGCAAGCTCTCTGTGTACTTCGAACCACTGTGAACCTTTGCGCCATTGGTCAAGTTCAACCTCAGGGGTCATATTCCAGTTGTATCTTCCCCGTCCATATGGTCCAGGATCATCAAACGCCATGAGAAAGCTTTTGTTCGAATTCTGGAAGTATCTGTATGTTGTGTTGAAATCAAATATAGGAATGCATGACTCAGACACAAGCACAAACCATTCGTTGGATATATCCAGCAAAGCGTTGGCAAGTAGGCGTCTCTCAGCATCACACATGGTCATCTGACCCCATTCTGCGACCTGTAAGCAGAACACAAATCAAACAAATACTTTCAGGGTATCTCAAAACCAGGAAGCAGAATAAATTGTTAATTGGCCAATGGATCAAATGATATTACACATGATTATGCTGTATAAGTTGGTTCATCTGGTTTACATCTACCATCACCGCAAAATAATAGGAACCTGTCAATAACTGTGAAGCCCACGAGAGACACCTATAGTATAGGCAGTGGTTTTTACAGTCAGGAAAAACTCCAGAACATGCTGAATGTCCCAGCAATGGTCAATCTTCCCAAAAACCAAAAACCCACACAACCTTCCCAATGATAGTAGTCAATGCTCTACAATGAGTACCCATTTTTACTCAGGTTAAGTTCAATTTCAGATACAAATGTATTGTGATGAAAGAAAAACAGCAATCTAACTCTTTGGACTCTTATTAAGGTGTAGATCCATATTAAGCTGAAAAAGACAGGCTTTGATAGGTCCAGATCTGGACATATGATGGCAGTGCAATGGATCCGATTCGCGTGGAGGGTACTAGCAATTATACTTACAGAGACTTAATACAAAATTCAACCTCGTGCAAAATCGAAAACAGATTCAACAAAGGGTGGGACCCGTGATACCCTTCAGTTAGCAAATAATCTTTTCAAACTTGATCTGACTGTTTTCATTTTGACTTCAATCACCAACACACAACATTTGCACTGTCATGAGCATGATAAACACAAAAAGATTAAGCTGAATCTCCTCCAGGGGATTCCCCAGTGCATCATTCGCAGCTTCTGTACTTGCAGTAAGTAGGCCCATATAATTAGACTCTCGTTATGAATGTCACTTGTGAAATTCATTAATAAAGTACAAAGTACAGGAAACGTAGGTTCATACTCCTCAGTAACCAACTTGTCAGATACTCAGATTACGAGCATAAAATCGTCAGTGCAGCTACAAACATGGCACAGAAGGGCATTTGTTTTTGCTGTCAATCCATCTAGATCAGCATAAGTGAGCAGAGCTACCAACCACGACCTGCCGAAGTGAAGCAAAGCAACAGGGGGGTGAGCTAACCTTACTGGGAATTTGGCGCCGGTAGAAGACGGAATCAGAGGTGAAGTTGGCGTGGTAGGATGGCAATGCGTGCACGTAAATGGAGTAGCGCCCCTCGTGCCCACGGAAGAACCGCTCCCAGAGCGGCGCGAGCGGCAACGGGCCTCGCGTGAGAAACATGAAGGCCACCTTGGGCACGCGGCGGAACGGGTACCCGCGCACCCTCGGCGCGAACGACGCGCGCCAGAGCAGCTCCTCGTCCGTCATCGCGTGCTCCACGCGCGCTGGGGCCCGCATCCACCGCTCCAGCCCCTCGGGGGGCTCCTCCTCGACCGAGGAGCCGCCCAGGCACGGCCGGAACAGCGACGGCGCCACCGCCGCCACCGCGTGCCGCGCCATGTACATTCCGACGGCGGACAGGCCCACGCCCAGCAGCAGGAACCCCAGGAACACCTTGAGCATCCCCGTGGGTAGCACCCTCCCCTGCCCCGCCCCCGCCGCCTGCCGCGCCTCCTTCACGTCCTCCATGGACGCCACACGGGCCTGCATCGCGGCGCCCGCGATTCGTCACTACGATCTCGCGTCAGTGGAATCTACTGTACCAGATTTGAGCTCGAGTCTGGCATCTCTCCAGCACGAGGCCGGATCGAGCGCGCCAAATCGTGGGGCGGCACGTACCAGATCTGGTCCGGGTTTGGCGGGCCGGCGGTGGTTGGGTGGTGGTGCGAGCTGGGTAGCGGGCGGCGGTGCTGGTGTTGGTATGGTGGACAGGGATTCGGTGCAGTGCCTACTATCAGTGCAAGATAAGCGGTGGCTGCACCTGAGCCCTCCGTCTGTGAAGGGATGGTTTGGATGAGAGCTCTCCTTTTCCCTTTTCTTCAATCATTTTCTATTCACCTGTATGCTATCAGTCGGTCCTTTTTGAGAAAAAAAATCGAGAGTGGAGAAAAGGCATAGTATTAGAATAATTCAATTTAACACATTATAACCCATTAATGGTAATAAGATATTTACTCAAGACTGATTAATTTACAAAAGAGGTAGCAACGCATATGTTAAATACAAAAGAGCATATGTTAAATAAGATATCAAGATTTTTTTTTCCCTATTTTCATACTAGGTAGCTTGTTTGTAAGTTGCTATAGGCCAACTAAATAGCATGAAAATAGAAATAAGAACGCATACGCACGTCCCTAGTTTGAAAATACTTTTTCCGTCCAACAAAACATGCAACTGTGTGTTGCGTATCAAGTTTGGAATGAATAATATTCACAATTATGGCTCTAAACCAATGTATCATAATTAATCTTATGATATTTATTTGATATCATAAATACTGATATTTTTTATCTATATTTAGTCAAAATTTCCAAGCTTTCCAGGAAATTAACCCCTCAGCCTAGAGTAAATATGCAATACATGTTATTATCGTTAATGGGCTATAATGTGATTAATTGCACTATTCTAATATCTATGCCTTTCCTTTTCTGCTCTCAATTTTTTGACTCAACAAGAAGAACCGGCTGATAGCAAGTGAATAAAAAATGGTAAAAAAAAAAGGAAAAGGAGAGCTTTCATCCAAGCCATTCTTTCATAGATGGAGGGCTCGGCAGTAACCACTGCTTATCTTGCAGTGGTAGTAGGCACTGCACCGGATCTGTGGGGGTTGGAGTGGGGGGCGCCTCGGGGTCAGCGGCCTAGCCTAGCGTCACGGGTGTGCTCAGGAGATGCCCGTATCGTATGGACCGATGAGCCTGGTTTACAAAAGCAGTGAAGGGGGCAAAGAGGCTAAAGGCACCTTGTCGGTATAGTCAGGGAGGCGGAATGTATGGACCGGATCCTTGGAAGTTTTGTGAAAGAGGGATTTACGTACGTAGGAGTATACTCCGTACAAGTACTATACGGAGTAGTACTCTACCCAAGAGCTGACAGAAATGCCTCGTTGAATCCCGTGGCCGTGGTGAGCGGTTCCCGTGGACGCTGAAATTTGTAGGAGCATGTAAAACGTGAAAATATTCACCTTCACCCTATTACAAAATAAATCTACATATTACTTCAAGAAAAGTTAAATTTTAAAGTTTAATTAAATTTATATAAAAAACACTAATATTTATGATAGATAATAAGTACCATTAGATTTGATATGGAGTATATTTTTATAATAAACTTATTTAGAGAGACAAATGTTGATATTATTTTTTTACAATATATCCAAACTTAAAAAGAAAAATTGGCTTTTCGTGAAAAACGAGATGCACAATGTACATTTGGTATGGAAGGATATTTACCTATAATAATATACTGTTTCTTTTTATATAAAGGAAATTTTCTTGTGCACTTTGTCGATTAGTATTGGGCTATTGGCGCATAGGGTGCTTAGGCTCCGCTATTGGTACACTAAGGCTCTGTCTGGAAAGGTTTATCCGACTCTTGCTTCATTCTACAATAACGGAAAAACCAAAGCTAAAGGGGCCACAAATTATGTTTTTTTCCTGGCTTTCACGTTGACTTGGACGAAAGAAAGAAAAAGAAATCTCCATACCACAATGTTTTCTATAGTGTTTTGGAGGTGGGGGCGAAGCACTCCAAAGTCTACCAAATGTCCCTGAACCGATATTTGATATGCATAGATCTAAGAACACGGAGCTAAGGATATCAGCTTACTGTCGGTCTTCTAAAATTTATAGTACCAATTAACTCTCTCATAGTTTTTGGTTACTTAAAGATAATAACCCAACATAAAAAGTGACTAGACGGTTTTTCATAAACAGATATACATCACAATTTTTTTAAGAATTACACACTACAATGCTTATACACGCACGAACACTCGTCTGTATGAACACACGTATGAAAACTCTATGCTTATGAGCACCTCCGAAGGACTGAGCACTAGCTTCTCGTTATCGATAGAAACGTCGCTTACCACTTAACGCATTATGTCGAAAAATCCTTGAGAAAATCTCAGGAAAAGATTCGAGCATCAGGATTTGAATCTTGGTCGGTAGCGTTCCACAAGACCGTCCTACCGTTGGACTATAAAGCCACTTGAAGAGAACTCTATCTTTGGTGGCTAGGTGCACAATCTCACAATCTCACTTGTTATAACCCTCAATGACTTAGTGGCAATGATTTAACACATTCAAATACTATCAAGAGTTCATCTATCGCTCGGCTACTCTTTTCCTGGTCTCTCTATTGGTAGATATACTCCCTCTGTCCGGCAATGAATGTCGCTCAGGAGTGTTCGGCGGGTGTCCAAATTCACTGAGTTTTGCATCCATCTGACTAGCCTTCTGTCCACATTCACTTGAGTTTTGCATGCATCTGATTGGTCTTCTGTCCAAATTCACTGAGGACCCGGTGTACCACAGCAGCAGCTAAAACGACATTTATTACGGGATCGAGGAGTATAAAACAAGATCTGGATAAAGAATGTTGTCATGCTATGCTATACTGGGACGATGAGAGCAAATTAGAGCGTATTTTACTTATGAACTTGCCTAGTTTTTTTTTTCATAGGCACAATTCCTTTTACACATTCGAGAGTAAAATAATTTCTACACAATTTGTGTGTATGTTTCAGTTCGTACCCTGCTAAACTTTAACTTTTTCTGAGTGAAAGCAAGGCCATCCTGGGTCGCTTGCTTCTCACTCCACTACTCACGTGCCACACACTGCACCCGCGATCGCGCCGCACCTGCTGCGTCCGCACCGCACCCAAAAAAGGTTAGCGAGCGCAGACGCGACCTCGACCGACGCCACGCGTGCCGCGCCCCCACCGACGCCACGCGTGCCGCGCCCCCGATCCCGATCAGCAAAAACCCCAGCCGATGGCCGGTCTACGGGCTCCTGTGCGGGCGTGACCGTTGCCAAACACCGCAGGCGCAGCCAAACGGCGCAGACTCGATCGCCGTAGTTCCAGCCGCACCTCTTCTCCCTTGCCCGGCTCGCGCTCGCGCGCTCCCTTCCTTCCTCTCTAGCACAGCCTTCACTCCCCCCCGGCGTCCCCAGAGGCCCCGCGGCGGCGCCGGCCGCCCATGGAGGACGCCTACGCCAAGTCCGTCGCCGAGGTAATGAGCGCCTCCCGACTTCAACCCCGTCGTGCGTTCGTTTCACCCCCTCCAGCCCCCGGCCGCGGCCGCCGCCGCCTCTCACGGATCTGGCCTCCCTGCTTCTCGCAGGTGCTCGAGGCGTTCGGCGTGGACCAAACCAAGGGCCTCTCTGACTCGCAGGTACTGAACTGAAGCGTTTCGCTATGTGAATTTCAGTTTGCGTACTGGTAATAATGTGGTCGAGGTGGGGTTGCGCTTATTCATTTTTGGTTCCGAACGCAGGTGGAGCAGAATGCGAGGCTCTACGGCAAAAACGGTGAGGTTGTTTGCCTTTTCTACGCGTGTAGATGACTCCTGTTTCTTCTGGTATATGGTTTGGTTGGCTACAGCGTCAAACATAAAAACTTGACAAAAAACGGTGAGGCTGTTTGCCTTTTCTACGCGTGTAGATGACTCCTGTTTCTTCTGGTATATGGTTTGGTTGGCTACAGCGTCAAACATAAAAACTTGAACATTGTCAGTCTGACAGTAATTTTACAGTACTCGAGTCAATATGTTAATGCTTTTACCATTTTGGTTAAGTCATATCTATTACTAAAGATGAACTGCTATGCTATGCATTGGAGTTTGGAACTGAACTGGGAGAGTGCTTTTAGTTTATACTACATTCAGATTGTTTTTCAGGTGAAAGAGTGTCTGACTGTCTGTTGTCGATAAGTTGCTTTCCATGAACCAGTGGACCTATGGAATTCATGCTCACCATGTTCATCCATATGAGAGTTTGGTCGTTAATGCAAAACAAACCAGTTATATACTCACTTGTTCTTTGTATAATCCATGGCTCATCACTATTTAGTGCTGTAATAGTGGTTAACATCATCTAAGCTCAGATAATTTCTAGATAAGGAGGCTAGTTCACAGGACCTTGCTGAGGGAATGTTATTTGTGATAAAATCACTCTACCATTTCTCACCCTCACCTAATGTTTGGATAAGTTTGACAGAAAAAGGTGGAGGTAGTGTCACAGTTCATAAGCATTAACTGTTCTATTATATGAATCAAATAAAGTATGCTACTGTTAGGACAACATCATGAAATGTGTGATTTTTTTTGTCTTGGGCCGTGTTTTTTATGCTGATCTAACAAAACCACAACCTTACATGCTTTTAATCTAGTTGGAGTCCCCAGCTATTTGTCAGAATGTTAGCTCAGAGTGTTGGAATATAAGTGAATTGCCCACCTCTCCCCATCAGCTTAAGCTTTTGGGTTGAATTGATTGGTGCATGCAACTCAATATGGTATCAGAGCCAGAGGTCTCGAGTTCGAATCCTGGTTAGCGCAATTAAAATAAATTAATTGTTGCTCGCTCCTATTCCACGTTTGAGCCTTGTACGTCGTTGAGATTTCTCGCCGGAGCCTCGACGTGAGGGAGAGTGTTGGAATATAAGTGAATTGCCACCTCTCCCCATCAGCTTAAGCTTTTGGGTTGAATTGGTTGGTGCATGCAACTCAATACAGAGTTTCAATTGGAATGTATTTTGGAAGTTGGCGTGTTCATGCCCAATTACCTTTTGCATTGCATTATTATAAGTTTGGATTCTTATATTTTTGCTGATGACTATCTGATTTGTCTTTGTTGTTTTCATGCATGGACTATCTCCAGTGCTTCCCCAAGAAGAAAGTAAGCTATAGCACCCAATTTTGTTTGTTGTGTTTGCAATTGCAGTACAATACATAATACCTTTTTGAACCCACCTGGCAGTTTCACTCCCAACAATAGGTATTCCCATATTTTTGTTACCATTGGAATATAATGTTTATGAGCTTCTCTACCAAGAATCCGTACATGTACCATTTCCTATCATCTTTGAGAAAACGAAGTTAACTCTAATTAACTGCTCTGCGCTTGCGTACTCTTTGTAGGAAGATACACCATAAATTTACAAAGTTACTTAAACAAGTTTCTTCCCTACGTTTTTTTATTCTTTTTTTTTTTCTGATTGTGCTTTGAACTAGCAATTTCCAATTTCGTATAACCTCTGATATGGAAATTTATACCCAGGTACTCCCTTTTGGAAGTTAGTTTTGAAGCAGTTTGATGATTTACTCGTCAAAATATTGATAGCAGCTGCTGTGATCTCATTCCTTTTGGCCCGAATGAATGGTGAAACTGGATTATCAGCATTTTTGGAACCTTCGGTAAATTGGATAAATCCTTTTGGTTGAAAATGACCTGCAAGCAACAAATGACCTGGCACGTTGATGTTTGCACTGCAGGTTATCTTTATGATACTGGCAGCAAATGCAGCTGTGGGTGTCATTACAGAAACAAATGCTGAAAAAGCTCTTGAGGTTCTCACTTCTAAACAATGTCCTAATGTTGTGTTTTGCTCTGAGGATATTGTTCCTGCTGTATTTTTCTCGAAAAGATTGTTCCTGCTGTATGATTGCTTATTTCCTGGCACATGTTACAAGATAGTTTGTACAAATGAGATTGATGAGTGACATTAATCTTTGGTCTCCCATGTATATCTTTTTTTATATCAGAAGAAAACAGAGCTATATTAAATATAGGTGGAACTGTGAGGTGATCTAGAACCTATATTCTTTTTATGGCTACCTAGGTGTGTTTTTATAGTTTATTTTTGGCACCAAGACCTATAGGCAGAACAGTTTGGTCCTAATTATTAATGCTCTATGCTTATTGCCGCATAACTGATTCTTGTATGCATGCTGTATTCTACGTCACATGCTTTAATTTGTTAGCTTGCAATGGGAACTTTTTTCACCATCCATGACGACTTATTTATACCAAATCTGTAGGAGCTTCGTGCTTATCAAGCTGACATTGCAACAGTGTTGCGCAATGGTAAGAATTAAGAAGCTTTGCAATAGATTATTGAATTTCATTAGCTAATTCTTGTAAGCTTTGTCAACATTGTGTATCCACTTTGTCTTAAAATCATATTTTGATTGGATAAGTCCAGGGGCCAATTACCATATGGCTCTGTGTGTGCCATCAAAACTAAGGTCCTGTTTGATTCTAAGGGGATTTCATGAATCTGGATAAAAAGTCCCAGAATCCTAGAATCCCATCCAATGAACACACTAGATTCTTTTATCCAGATTTTATAATCCACTGGGATTCAAACGACACCTAAGAGTTTCTAAGAACAAATGTAGTAAAAAAATTGTTCCCAGAACCCATTTTTTTCTAAACTAAATTATTAATCATGTTATTTTAGAGAAAAGGTTCCCACAGCGTTTATGTCATCCATGTTCAGCTTATGGACCATTGACACACCTGCTAACATCAAAACACAGTGCTCTCAGGAGCAAGCACTGGACCATTGACAGAACACAGCTATGATTCTATTCTCCAGGTTACTGCAGCCACCCCAGAACCTGACAATACTTGTTTGGTTGCTCCAAAACCATCAGTCAAAACAATTCTCTCTGCTGTACTAACTAGTTCATAATACATAAACAACAATTGATTTGTGACGATTCTTCTAAAATTATTGGTCTTGTATGTTTTGTTAGATGTTTAGCTGATTAGCACATTTATCAATGTTAATCCTGTAGGTTGCTTTTCTATACTTCCAGCAACAGAACTTGTCCCTGGAGATATAGTTGAAGTAGGAGGTACTGTCAATTGCTCATCTGAGGATTTTCTCTTAGTACTATGATTAACATTTTTCCTGATACTGTTTTGTTGGTTCTTGTTTTTCTTCCTTTGTGGATAAGTTGGTTGCAAAGTTCCGGCTGACATGAGAATGGTTGAAATGTTAAGTCACCAGTTGCGTGTTGATCAAGCAATTCTTACAGGTACTCATTTTGTTTTCTTGTGCTATCCACTCATTCATCCTAATATGAATTCTGAATCTTTATAGTTTAATAGAAACGATACATGTGAATAAGGCCATTCCATTTTAGCATTCATATAATGTTCTTTCACTGTTTGGTTTAAAATTTAGTATCAACCATTTGCTCTGTTGAAGGCATTTAGTTAGGGGGAAAAAATACTATATCGACTAAATTATTCACCACTTTAAACATTTTTCTTGAACACTTCCAGTTTAGCAATAGCTTCATTATAAAAAAACATGGATATTTGCCATATGCCATAGAGTCATTAATTGATCTTCTGGATCTCCTGGTGAGAAGGTGTAGCTGTCCCTTGTCCTTGATGAGCATGTGGTTATAGAGCAATCTGTACGAATTTTAAGCTGCACAAAAACATCAGTTGCTGAAAATATAGTTTCTTACTACTGTTGTGGATTTGTGGTTTGACTAGGAGAAAGCTGTTCAGTGGCAAAAGAGCTTGAGTCAACTCGAGCAATGAATGCTGTCTACCAGGACAAAACTAACATTCTTTTTTCGGTAAGCGAAGCATACTGGCAGTGCCATTTAAATATTTAATGAGCTTAATTCAATGAAACTGGGACTTCATTATAAATGAATAATAATAATGGTAGAACTCAGAAACGTGACAACTGGATGGTTTATGTCAAATTAGCCCTAGTTTTTTTTTCTTGAGTTCCTGGTAATTTGTGTTGAAATGATCTTTGAATATGCACATTCTCAAGCACCTTTATTATATTTTTACTCATCCAACTTTGTTTGCTCCTCTGCGAATTCTATGTTTGTGCTGTTGTTTCCCAGGGCACCGTTGTTGTAGCTGGTAGAGCAAGAGCGATCGTTATTGGGGTTGGCTCTAATACTGCAATGGGAAGTATACGTGATGCTATGCTAAGAACAGAGGATGTAAGTAATTGAACACTTACATTTCTTCTCATTTACACATTCAGTGAGAATTGAACTATGCGATTTAACTTCATTCTATACTTGTAACTTAACCTTCCTTTTATGTTGCAACTAGTATGCCTCTTTGTACTTGTAGCCTCGCCCCCTGATTTATATGATGATTATTCTGCTCACAGTTAAGATTCTCACAATATTACAGGAAGCAACACCGTTGAAGAAAAAGCTTGATGAATTTGGTACTTTTTTGGCAAAGGTGATCATGGTCCTTTCAACAAGTTGTGAATCATTGTTTTTTTCCTTCCAAAACTAAGAAATACTATGGCTTGGAAATTTAGCACTTCATTGAAACATTTTATGTATTGACTATCGAGAGACTGGTGACATTATACAATCTGAGCAGCATCAGTTTAATGTTCTTTCCTGGATCTTAATGTTTTACTTATCATTAGAAGCTGCAGTGTCATTACACAATCATATTGTTGTTAAATTTATAGTGTCACAGAGAGATGAAATATTTATTCTGATGAACGTGGGCCCCTGCATTTATTCCAGACAAATTGTGGAGTTCAAATGTCTTTTGAAGCTTCTTCATAACACAATTTTCTTTTCAGATGATAGCAGGGATCTGCATACTTGTTTGGGTTGTAAATATTGGACATTTCCGAGATCCTTCTCATGGTGGCTTTGTTAGGGGTGCCATCCACTATTTTAAGGTATGATGTTGCTCCTATGTTTCGACTTACATTTCTGTAACATTCGATCAGTGTGGGTTAATCTCCTGTCTATCATGCACTATCTTATTTATTAGGTTGAACACTTCGAAGTTATGCTGTAAAAGAGTGTGTATGTGTTTCTGCTGCCGGGATACATTATTTGGCCATGCTGATCATTCTTTGGGACCACATTTGCAGTCTAGTTGGTTGCACTGTCTAACTTGACTATAGTTTACAGGTTTCTCTTCCATGAAAGACAGCCGTTTAGATTCTATAATTCCTTTCACAAATGGACTGAGTTTTCTTGCGTTGTTTGTTCATATATATTATGTGTTTCTTTTCATTGTAATGTTCATGTATAAAAACTCACTCTGATAAACCTTAGCTGTTGAAGTTGGGATCGACAGGCCTTAGTATTATATATCAATTGTTGCAAGATATGTGCAGTATGCCAACTTCTCCTGAGTTACACTGGTTAGAGTTAGACCATTGAAGTTTGGGGGTTGATGAAACCCCTGTCACTAGTCCAGGTTCGAAGGTTGGCACAAACTTAAAGGGCATAATCAGGGGGACGTCTCTCCCCCATGGACGGGTCTAAGATGTGTTTGGTATGGTTTTATAAGATAATTACATTTACAGTGAACCAAGCAATAGCTTGCTAGTGTTTGGTAGTGCCTCCAGCTGTGAGGTTGCCCACCTGCCCTCAAACCGGGTAGCCGGGTACTCTTCGATTGTTTGGGTCCCTCCCAAAAGGGTTTGGTTCTCCCCTCTTAAGAAATCCTGGAGGACGTCTTCTCATCATGTTTCTTTGTTCTTTCCTTCATTGTGTAGGTACAACTTATGCTTCTCCAGTTTATTACCAAGTTAATTGATCCTGGCAAAAATCTTCTTCACACCTTTATATTTTTGTGACTATTGAATGCACTACATGTTATGCATCTTCAACAACTTATCGCCAGAGCTGCTAATAAATAATCCATGACTAGAGTACACCATTTTAGTTGATTTTGTAAATTACCGCCACAATTATCGGTGTATGGTTATGTGACTCATCCTTACTCATTTGCATTTTGCTCCTAATATTGTTTCTCAAAGCATGAAGTCCCTGTTGTTTTTCGTTTAATAGGTTGCTGTTGCTCTTGCTGTCGCGGCTATTCCAGAAGGTCTCCCAGCTGTTGTAACAACGTGAGTTTCCTGTGAAACGATTTCTCGGCTGTCCCAAGATCATGTTTGCTTAGATGTGGTGTCACACTCTATTCCATTCCACATTGAACTAAACCTCATGAATCATTTGTTTGTTTTTTCTTCTAGGTGCTTAGCTCTTGGTACCAAGAGAATGGCTCGCTTGAACGCTATTGTTAGGTCACTTCCCTCTGTAGAGACATTAGGATGCACAACAGTTATTTGCAGTGACAAAACTGGCACTCTTACAACAAACATGATGTCTGTGTCAAAGGTGATGTGTTTCTCTTTTATTTAGCCGTTTCCATTATGTTATCCTTGTTGTATATACAGGTGCACAGTAATTAGTATCATATGTAGCTGAAATACGACAAGATCTTTTAATTTAAAATTATTTTCATTTCACGGCTTAAAAAGTGTTTTTAACATCACAGGTATGCGTTGTGCAGTCTGTGCATCAGAGACCAATGACTGATGAGTACTCCATTAGTGGAACAACATTTGCTCCTGATGGTTTTATTTATGATGCTGACGGGTTGCAGGTAAATAGCATATTCTCAAGGTTCCATTAATTTGTGGGATTTCTATAGTGCAAAAAATCTGAAAACCTGCATTGCTGAACATAAGTTATGTTCTCTTCAATTTAGGAAGAGAAAAATGCTTGCATTTAGAAGGTAACACCTACCCATCACACTCTTGGAGATTTTAGCAGTTTGTTCAGAGAAGTCCAGTTTCATCAAGGAATGATTCTCGTTAGGGAAACAGAACAGAGTACGATTGGTAGTGTATTTCATGCTGTAAATTGACAAAGCTTTCTACCCTACTATTTGCAGGGCGAAAGGCTGAGTTTAGTACAAAGCCTTTTCTCAATTTGTAAAGTTTACTTCTTAGCACAGAGCAGAGGACTGATTCCATTACATGCCCTTTTGGATGTGTACTTGTTTTTTAAGGACAGCATGTGAAACACTACAGCGCTATATAGCCACTTGTTACACCACCTATGTTATTACACAAGTATAGTTGCAAGTCTCTTTTGGATTTAGGGTTTTAGAACTAACTAAAGGACTTTCATCTGTTGCAGTTAGAGTTTCCCCCCCAATCACCATGTCTCCTCCATCTTGCTATGTGTTCAGCTCTTTGCAACGAGTCCACTGTACAATACAATCCTGATAAAAAATCTTATGAAAAAATTGGAGAGTCCACTGAAGTTGCTCTGCGTGTGCTGGTCGAGAAGGTCAGTTGCTGCATATAGATAAACATCCATGCACTTTTTCTTTTACAGTATTTATGAACTTCACTTATAAATTTTAATGGTCATTTTGTAAATTACTCTTAGGTTGGTCTTCCTGGTTTTGACTCAATGCCTTCATCCCTCAACATGCTAACTAAGCACGAGCGTGCATCATACTGCAACCGTTATTGGGAAAATCAGTTTAGAAAGGTTATTACCCTCATCTTGTTTGAATTGCTATTTTTTTTTCTTTTCTTGAACACACAGGAGAGCTGTATATCTTCTGTACTGCAACCTTGCTCTATCTGTGATTCCCTTAATGATCATCGTTTGTATTTTCTTATGGGAGTATCTTTTGACCATGAACTAATTCTTTCTAGTGTATTTAAGAAGTCAGAAAATGACTCCTTTAGTAAATAGGCAAAATAAAACAATAAGTTTTGAATGACTTTCTAATCAGATTGTTGTAACTTCATGGTTTTTAAATGCTGCCTGCGAAGTTCAGGTTTGATGAATACATTTGACATTTGGCATATTAATTGCCCATCACTGTGCACCTGGTCACTAGTCCCTACCAAGCAAGCACAGTTCCTCAAATGCATAGACAACTGTTGGGATTAGTAGATCATATGGTGTTACTGACACTTCTCTCATTGTTCATTGTTGTCAAATGCTTTCTATTTTTCACATTATGTGTGATCAACCTTTGTCAGGTAACTGCACAATTTAGATCCTCAGGGATATGGTTGATACTGTATGCAAGGGTCTCTAAAGTCCCAGCTGTGTCAATAGTTGTTCCTACCATATTCTGGAAGGCTTCAACTGTCTAAGTACCTATCTGAAAAACGTTTTCTTGATCTACTCATCCTGCTAACCTTTCATGTACACTAGTGTAGAAATGTGGCTGAAATATCCCATTTTGATGAGTTGATGATCACTTGAATGATGTTAATTTTTTTATACATATAATCAGCCTCTTTTCTTTATATTCTATTTCTTGAGATTTATATCTTCAAAATTTGATCTCCATTTTCTGATTTTTTTTAGATATCCGTTCTAGAGTTCTCTCGAGACCGCAAAATGATGAGTGTCCTCTGCAGTAGAAAACACCAGGAAATTATGTTTTCAAAAGGTGCCCCTGAAAGTATAATGGCCAGATGCACACATATATTGTGCAATGATGATGGTTCTTCAGTACCATTGACTATGGACATTCGTAACGAGTTGGAAGCTAGATTTCAAAGGTTAGCCTTTTTCATATGTTATCTGTCTGAAGTCTTAAGGCATGGTACCTTCCATGCTTTTATGGAATTCTTACTATAATATTGAAATATCCAGCTCATATCAATCTAGTTAGTCACTTAGTCTCTTCTTAGTATAATGATACACAACTCTGTTGCATGTTCGTGAAAACAAAATATCAACGTAGTTAATAATACTTCTGACACTTTGTCAAGGGACCTCGATTATTTCCTCCTTAGATTAAACTTGCTGTTTTGATTGATTGTTCTGTTTTTGTGCACTTATAAACTTTGCGTAGATTGAATACTTTAAAAACATATATTATAGTTTTAGGCTATATAAACATGCTAAATGCTCTCAAAACTCTAGTTTTGCAGGGAAAGACACACTAAGGTGCTTAGCATTAGCATTAAAATGGATGCCAGCTGGTCAACAAAGTATTTGTTTTGGTGATGAGGCCAACCTCACATTTATAGGATTGGTACGGCTTATCATTCTCCTTCTGCTTCCTCTCTTCCTTTGTTTTCTGTTACAGTTTCTTCTTGTTGTAATGTGGTTTGCCTTTTGTTTCTGTTGTGTATGATGATAATTTAGCTATTGATGAAACCATTTCTTTTGGTACTTGTTTAGGTTGGGATGCTTGATCCACCAAGAGAAGAAGTTTGGGATGCTATCCACTCTTGTATGTCTGCGGGTATTCGTGTTATAGTTGTTACTGGGGACAACAAGGTTGGTGGAATCTAGGCTTACCTTTTGAGTACTTTTGCTACTGGTGAGAAAATTAATACACACTCTTTTAGTCTACAGCAGAATCTCTGTGTCGGCAAATTGGTGCTTTTGAGCACTTGAATGACTTTGCAGGGTATTCCTATACAGCATCAGAATTTGAAGGATTGCCTCCTTTGGAAAGGACAAACGCATTACAAAGGATGGTTCTGTTTTCAAGGTGATTTCATATCATTATCTTCTAGATATGTCAGGGCATCCATTCCTTTGAATGTTCTAAAAGGACAATGCAGAATGTCAGGAATTATTTTGGTGGATGAAAAATGCTTTTGGACACATCAACCCAGATTATCACTTAGCTTTTGACTGAGTTTGAACTATACAAGCTGAGCGCACCATAACATAAGGGTCTTGCTATTTTACCAAACCAGAGCAGTCATGATGGCCAAATTCTTGTGCAATCTGACAGTTGCTGAGCACATGGATTAGACAAGGGGATTTGCAAATAGTGAGAGATTTAGCTTTGATCACACACAAAAATAATAGTGACCTGGTGTATACAAGGTCTGAAATAGATCGAGTCTCTCCTGTTGCTTTTTAATGGTCATATGCCTATGGTACTTCTTGTTTCATTGAAAAGTTTCTGGTTAAAAATGGGAACAAAAGGCTACTTGAACTGTACATTATAGTTTGCTTACCATTTGTACAGGCTGTGAGAAAATAATTTTTCTTTTCAATTCAGAATTTCATCATGTCTGTTTGAAGAGGATTTTGTTTTTCAATTTCTACTTCCTAAGCAAAAGATTTTCAATTCTTACTTTGCTGGCCACTATAACACCAGAACCGCCTTTGAATATGAAAATTGAGACGTTAGCAGCAGCCTCAACACTGGGTTGAATTCTGATGTTTCTGCACATAAATGACATGGGACAGTTACTGATAATTGATGTTGAACTTTGTTTTAAAATAATGTAGATATCACATAGTGATGTTCTCAGTTCTTTACTTTCAGTTGTCCTTCACTAACCTGATAATTTATACTGGATGGTGCAGAGTGGAACCTTCTCATAAGAAGATGCTTGTTGAAGCCTTGCAAACACATAATGAAGTGGTAAGCTAACATTTATATATGATACCTATCATGAAATTACCCTGTTCTTTAGCCATCATTCATAAATGATGGGATCTGAGCATTGTACCTAACAAAAGTTGGATGCATTTCGTTAAGGACACTTCTGTCATTAGGGTTTCTTTTAAATATTTTATAAGTCTTTTTATGTAGCTCAGGCACTTTTTCTTAGCTATCATTGTAGTTAATATGTCAAATTTACTTTAATGGCCAATTAATTTATCCCAGTAATGACATGGTAAACTCCAACCATTATCCATTTCCATATACTAAATTGTATTTCATTTTCACATGCAAGGTTGCTATGACTGGAGATGGTGTCAATGATGCACCTGCGCTAAAGAAAGCAGATATAGGAATAGCAATGGGATCAGGAACTGCAGTTGCAAAGGTATGAAGAAGTAAAATACGCAACCCCCCCCCCCCCCCTTCCCCCTTTTTGTAAAGGTGGCTCCTAAGGCGGTAACATGGCTAGCATGATTTAGACACAACAAAATTCGGGCCATTTTCTCTAGCCAACTAAATTAGAAACCGACCGAAGTAAAATCAAAGGTCATACTCTAAAATGCCTCCTCAGTACCTTGAGGACCTGCTTTACCTTCAAGGGCGCCTACATCAGGCGATTCATAGCAAAATTTTGCAGGAAGAAACCAACCTTTTACAAGAGTCACCAAAGATACATTCCATTCTTTTGGGGATGAAAACTGCCAGGTAAGACACAGATGGCATCAAAAGCTGTCTCCGCAACCAGCCAGTCCTGACACTCCAGGGAAGCTTTGGATGAATCTCTTGGGGGTATTGGCACAAACAGAATGCTCTCTACCTTAGTCCGTGTGCACAAACAGAATGCTCTCTACCTCAGTCGGTGTGCTTGTAGGAGCTGAGCCTGCATACTCTCCTGTTGAAAGACATTTGCACCAGCTAATGAAAACATTTTTGTGTATTTTATTCAAGTTCTAATGAATATTTTGCTGAGTCTATCTAAATAGCCTTTGTGCTGTGTGTCTCAGCAAATGCCAACTGAGTGGAGATCCATATAATCAATCTTTCCCTTCCTTAGATAAGCAATTATTCATAATGATTGTTTCATGTATTTAATCACTGAATGCACTTGTAATGTTTCTCTATCTCAGAGTGCTTCAGACATGATTTTGGCGGATGACAACTTTGCCACGATTGTTGCAGTAAGATTATTTCTCATTGCATGATATACAAATAATGAGAACAATCGGTTGTTATTTTCAGTGTATGATCTTTATCCAAATGCTATTCTACATTTGTTCATAGGCTGTTGCAGAGGGAAGGGCCATATATAATAACACGAAACAGTTTATCCGGTACATGATTTCATCAAATATTGGGGAAGTGGTTTGTATTTTTGTGGCGGCAGTCCTTGGGATGCCTGACACACTTATACCTGTGAGTGTATACTTGTATCTCTTATTCTTTGTTTACAAACCACTGTGATAATGATCTTCGTAAATGTTGTATGCCACATTTTTATCATGTGCTAGAGTTTTTTTCGCTTGTGTTTATGTTGACCTACTTGCAAATTACACATCTACTTGCAAACCCTTTCTAAACATCCATTTCGTTTTTGGTTGTGATTTTTTCTGCATTTTATTTATGTATATGTAAATTATGGTTACCCTTTCCATCATTGCTTTGCAGGTCCAGCTACTCTGGGTGAACCTTGTTACTGATGGATTGCCTGCAACCGCAATTGGTTTCAATAAGCCTGATGGCAACATCATGACAGTCAAGCCAAGAAAGGTAATAAACAACTAAAAATTTGGTTGTGCACCTGACTATCTGAGTATCAATAGCTATCTATGATTTCATGCTGGTAGCTTTTGCTTAAACTTTTGTTATAACTATGTGCTAACGCATGTTGTATTGGTACTCAGTCAAGTGAGCTGCAGTATAACAGACTTGCTGAGCCTTTTTATTTTCACTTGAAATTCTTTGGCTACAAGAATACTGCTAAGACCTATCTGTGGGAAGTTGAATTAAGCAAAATCCTTGTATCCATTAGACTGTAGATTTGCTAATCACTTGCTTTCGATGACTACATATCAAATTAGATGATAGACACATGCATGAGTTTATATTAATGACTAGGAATTGCTAGGCAAGCGATTTAAAGTAAATGCTATAATTTCATTTTCTGATTGCTATCTCAGATATTAAGCAATATTCCTTTTCTGTTGCGTCCCAGGTTAATGAAGCTGTGGTTAGTGGATGGCTCTTTTTCCGTTATTTGGTCATTGGAGGTTCATTTCTTCTATCTACTTATTATTTGATTATCCCTACTGATAAGTGTAGTGGCCTTTGACTCATTTGTTTGTTGTCTTTTGTTTTTGCTAATGCAGCCTATGTTGGTCTTGCTACTATAGCGGGTTTTGTTTGGTGGTTTGTTTATTCTGAGAATGGTCCTAGATTACCATATTCTGAATTGGTAAGTTGAGAAATTGGAATTATTTTCCTTTTTTTTTCCCATTGGTACCTTTTGTATTTACTGGGACTATTGTTCCATGACCTGCTGTCCAACAAAACTTTATACTTAACATGGTAGTCCTGTATAGGTATGATGTCTCAGTTGATGGAATTATTTTCCTTTTTTTTCCATTGGTACCTTTTGTATTTACTGGGACTATTGTTCCATGACCTGCTGTCCAACAAAACTTTATACTTCAACATGGTAGTCCTGTATAGGTATGATGTCTCAGTTGATGGTTGTTTAGCGAATTGTCTTTACCCAGGTATCTTATTTTAAAATAAAAGAAATTACTCACAAGGAAAATTCCAGTTACCAACTAGGATAGGCTCACACTGGAACAGTACCACAGAACGGCAGTTAATTTGCATGGTTTCTAGGTCAACTATGTTTCAGTCTAGACTGATGTTCGTTGATCTTTGTATGTATCATTTGTCCTGCATGGTTGCCGAATGAGTTTATGGTCTAATTAATATTTCTTCTGGGACCCTAATATGCATTGCTTATTATATACACTCCAAACTTTTCTTTTGCCCTTGCAGGTCAATTTTGATTCATGTTCTACAAGGCAAACTTCATATCCTTGCAGTATATTTGAGGATCGTCATCCATCAACTGTTTCAATGACTGTGCTTGTTGTTGTCGAGATGTTTAATGCCTTGAATAACCTCAGTGAAAACCAATCTCTACTGTAAGAGTTCTTTGTTCTTCATAACCGTCACTATGTTCTAAGGTTTCTATAATTGGTGTAACCTGTAAGGCTGTAGAACGTGTTGCTTCCAGTAACCCGATATGTTGATGCTTTGGGCACTGAGAACTTCCAGAATGCCACTATGGCAACTAATTTATGCGGTGTTATATTTAAACCGGTAATACCACACTATTACAGTGGTACTTTTTTGGGGGGAAAACATATTTCATTGTGAAATAGTAAATGTATTAATACCTAAAATTTGAAAAGTTTGAAGATCCTGAATTGTCACCTGGGTTTGGCAGCGTAAGAGATTGCTAGCTTGCATCCATTATTTGTGTTTGTGCATTGTTCATCTTGTCTTTTCACTTGTGAATGATTCTCATATGTTTCCAATCTAAGGTATTCGCACAACCATTGTCCTCGAATACAATGTTTTCTACGTCACCCATGAACACTGAAACTTAGGACATTGCCTTTTTGCCTTCGCACAGAGCTAAAGAAAATGCACCTCACCTTTTTGAGATTTGAATTATAGTATTGGAAGAAGACATTCTTCAAAATCTAGATTTTTATGTCCTGTGGTGCATGACCTTCTGCTTGTTTTGTCTTGGCCTCCCATTCTGTGAGATTGAGAATAACAGGTGTCTTTGAAAAGGCTGTGGCACTTATGAAAATACTCTACTAATGTAGCTTCACTCATGCAGTGTGATCCATCCATGGAGTAACCTGTGGCTTGTTGGGTCCATTATTCTGACAATGCTTCTTCATGTAGCAGTCCTGTACATTGAACCACTATCAGCCCTTTTCTCCGTAAGCAATTTCTCTTTGTTCTTCAGTGATCCTTTGATCTTATTTATGTTAAAATAAATTGGATAAACTGTGATCTACTTATGCAGGTCTCTCCATTGTCGTGGGTTGAGTGGAAAATTGTTCTTTATCTAACCTTCCCTGTTAGTACTCTTTCTTCTTGACTTGTTATGTCATTAATTGTGGTGATACTCCCTTCGGTCAAAAATACTTTTCACATTTGACTTTGGACGGTTTTCAATGTGTATGTTTCTTCTAGACTTGATACTTACATGGTTCCAAACTAAATATTTTAAAGTTATTGATGTTTGTAGTTTTTAAGGTTTGACCAAATATTGTCATCAATGACATGTTTCTATGACCGGAGGGAGTATGTGTTTCTCTTATAGCATTGTTTTACGATGGACATTTTTTGTGTGTTTTTGTATTTTATTCCTCTCAACATCATTCTTGATCTTTCAAAACAAATATTTTTCTCTTAATTATTTGGCAGATTAATATCATCTATTTGTTAGGTAATTTTGATTGATGAGGTGCTGAAATTCTTCTCTAGAAGCCCACGAGGTATGTTCCCTATACAAATACTACAGAACCTGCTGTTTTAGCCAGAGAATCTGAGTTTGCTTGTTTGCAGGTCGAAGATTCCCTTTAAGGTTGTGGAGACGTGAGATACTTCCAAAAGAGTCAAGAGACAATTGATTTTAGGCTTCAGAATATGAGATGCATACGATGCATAGCGAAAAGCTTGTCTTCTGTTGGTATTAAGACTAAATTTTGGGTGAAGATGACACTGTACAAATCTTTCTGTGGGTGATACCTACAACAATTGATGGCAAAGCATCTTCGAGAATGAGTTCGCGAGTGTACAATTCATTGGGGTGTCTCAGAATGCTAGTTTTGGTCAGAAAACATAGAGCAGCTTCTAGACTTTTATCACTTGTTGTTGACGGCGCTACACTTGTACCAGATGCTTACAAAAGAATGAGTTTATGTGACACCCCCTCAACATAGGAAGTACTGCATACAACAGGTTCCGTCAATTATCTGGGTGGCAGACACCGTTCTGGTGTTTCTCACTTTATACGTTGCAAAAGTTTTGCACCTTGATATTGTTGAAAATCATGTTCGGCTAATATTTACAGCTTGTGGTGGTTCTTGCTGTGTGTTTTCCCTGTACATTACAAGCAGCCGGTACGGCTCTAAATTTAGTTGTATATTTAAGACAATATTTTTTTCTATGTACTTAGAAATAACATATATTTCTAGATGTATAGTAAAAAGCTATACATCTTGAAAGACCAAAATAATTTATAAATTGGAATTGAGGAAATATCTGTGATTCGCTAAACTTATTAGCCCGGCTTATCAGTAATGATACAATGTTTCTCTCTAAATAAAACAGCACCAACCAGCTTGTTTGGACGTCTTACTCATCTTAAATTCTTTTAAACTCGTGAAAAGTATACACAATAGTCACCAATTTAAATTGACTTAACCTCTTGCCAAATTCTCGTACGGGATTTATTTTGATTTAAGGCGAACCAAGCTCATTTAAATTCTATTATACGAGCACCGGGTAATCAACTCACCAATTTAAATTGACTTAATCTCTTGCCAATTTGTCATACGGGGTTATTTGATTTAAGGTAACCATGCTCATTTAAATTCTGTGAAATTTATATGAGCACCGCATAATCAATTATACGTCTGGTTACAACTCTTCTTTAATTTTCTATTGGTCATCCTCACTAAGCTGGCTAATATAACTAGGCAACAGATCAGGTGCAAACCACACTCTTTATGAAAACCTGTAAAAATCATGGCAAAAAATTATCTAAATTTATCAAAAAAATCACAATGTAGATGATATGATGATACATAATCTTATAAAATATCTTATCTAAACTCGACTTTGTTTGTGAGATATAAAATAACAAATTTCAAAGCAGAAAGCTATCTAGAAGATTTGTTAAAAATTTATTATTTTTATATCTCACAAACGAAGTCGAGTTTGGATCAAATATTTTATAAGGTTGTGTATCATCATATCATCTACATATGTGATTTTTTTATTAATTTAGACGATATTTTTACTATGGTTTGCATGAGTTTTCACGAAGAAGTGGTTTACACCTGATCTGTTGTTAGCATGGGCAAGTAAGGGCACTTAATTGTCTTCCCACAACAGTCAATGAGTAAGCAATTGGAAAACGTCGTCACAGCCATTGGTCTGCATAGGTTGTCAGCACCGCCCCCACCAGACATTTGCCGCTGTATGAACCACATCATGAACGCCAGGGACACCCAGAGCGTCAGCACTCAGCGGCGTCCTCAGCCGGCATGTCCACCAGCACCTCCCGGCAGGCAGCACCCCGGCATCGGCCAATAATCCACCTCGCCCTCCTACATTAGCCCGATCAGAAAGCCCTCATCATGCAGCACCCTCCACGCGTAGTACAGCCGCAGCATTCTCACCTGCCTCGTTCGTGTCGAAGCCACTACTGTCCCCAGCTTTCTTGCTGGCCAGCGCCCTGGCGGCGGGCGGTCAAATCTAGATCAAGATCAGCTCTCTTAGATGTAGCACCTTCGAACTGAACACGGCAACTTCCAACCGAAGAACGCAGAAAGGGATCACAAGATGATTGAATCTAGATAATTCAACATATAATTCTTTGAAGGTGCCGTGCAATTTCAAACACCACAAATGAGAGAGAGATGGGGAAGAGAAATGAGCCAACCTTCACGCAATGGCAATACGAAGACGATGAGTCCAGGGACAACAACAGAGTCGAGCTTTGGCTACGCGCTTTCGCCGGATCTACACAACACAAGCATTTTCGTCGTGGCAGAGAGGAGCCGAGGATCCTGATCTCTCTGGACAGGAGGCCGAGGTCGCGTGGAAGGACCACGAGAGTAAAGAAGAAAGAGACTTGTCATTGAAAAAGCTGCCACTTCCTCTTAATCCATTAAAAAATTAGGTCGATCACATTGAGTTAAAATTTATTTGCTACTCACCCCATTACGTCAGAATTCTGTTAGATTTTCACCGCTTCGGAACACTGACGTGTGGGACCGGTCAGTGGAACTGTCTAAAATGTCCTTCTCTCTTGTAGCCTTATCCTCTTCCTTCTTTCTCTGTCAGGTAGGGCTAAGCAACTCTACCTTCCTTTCCTTCCACGGTAGGACGACATCGAGCCGGGAGTTCCGCGACGTGGCCCGCCGGCGGCTCGGGACGGGGGTGGCGCGACTCGTCGACCTCGCCGGCACCTGCACCCTCGCCCACGGTGCCAGACCACGCGCACGGCCAGGGGCACCTGCGGTTCGCGGCTAGCTCGCCCGCCGCACGCGGGCGCTCAAGGCCATCGTGAAGCTTCTCTGCTAGTGCGCGTGCAGGATGTACCTCTCCCAGGAATCGAAGGCAAAGCTGTTGGTGGCGGACCCGCCGAAAATATGAGGTAGGGCGGACCGCAATACACGTATACGAGGGAGAGCCGTGAATTTGGCGTGCGTGCGCATTCTCAAAAAAAAAATGGCGTGCATGCGCGAATGGCCCCTAAAACCAGTCGGCTAGGCCTAAGGACGCAAATGGGCTATTGAGGACCGGCGTTGGGGTGGGCCTTGTTAATCAGACAGCCCAGTAGCGCTGAAAGCTTCTTCAACCTCCAATCATCGAACCTGTGTGGCTGCGATAAGACCTGATGTTCGACAGACGCCGGCGCCGGCCGGAGAACAGAGGGGTAGTAGTGGTACTTGCCGGAGGGGACCTAGGGCGGCCGCCCAAGCTCACCCTATTGGTCCGTCTGCTTGTTGCCTCCAAGCAACAATGCAACATCGTGCAAATCGCCAACCAAATTTCGAGCAACACTAGAAGCTAGCTACCTAGCAGTGTACTCGTGTTCTTAGCCACACATGAAGCGCCATAGCACTGGTGCTAGCAGCCGTCCTGTTAGTCGCCGCGCTGGCGGCAGCGGCCGTGGTCGACTTCGGCGCAGGGGAGGTGGAGCGTCGTTCTTGTTCGCTCGCATGCGCTCTCTGCCCTGGGGGCCACCGCACGGGCGAGCGCCGCCCCGCCCTCACGAGGGCGAGCTCCGACCTCGACGCTGGCTGGAGAAGCTGCAACCTCACCGGTGCGCGGGCGAGCTCCAACCACGTAGCGGACGAGCTGCGGCTCGCCCGCATGCGAGAACGATGGGAACGACCCATCGATCCCAAAGAATGAGGAGGTGTCTGGCGCGGGGCTTTTGATGCTCTCCAACAGCGGCTGCGAGTTCCCGTTACCGCTGCCCCGACACTGGTGGTACTCGACGCGCTCGCCGTCGAGCGAGATGAACGGGGCGGATGGCCTCGCGACGAAAACGGGCAGCGCTCGCGGCGGGGCGATTTCTAGACGGGGCGGTGCGGCGCTCGCGACGGGGCGACGCGGCGCTCGCGGCCGAGTGGCCTCGCGACGGGGCGGCGCGGTGCTCGTGGCGGGGCGGCCTCGAGACGGGGCGGCGTGGTGCTCGCAGCGGGGTGGCCTCACGACGGGGCGGCGCGGTGCTCGCGGCCGGAGCATCCCCTCCCCAGTGCGTGTGTACGTCATGTGAATATTTTAGATAACTCCTGTAAACTTTATACATTACAGCTGGGTCTGCTAGATGTCATTGGTCAGTGAGTTGAGGGTATTTTAGACTTTTTCCACCACAATTTAACACCGTAAGTTATTAAAATGAACGAAATGGCGCGAGTGGTAAAAAAAATTTAACTGAATGGCACAGGTGACCGGCTCAACTTTTTAGTGGCCCGAGTGAAAATAACAACTTTTTTAATGGCATACATGGAAAAAAACTCAAGAAGGAAAGGACCGCGATGATTTCGCAGGGTGTCCCGCGCGCATGGTTTCCTTTGCGAGGGAGATGGGACGCCTTGCGGGAGGGAGATCGCAATGGGCTGAGCAGGACCATACGCGCAATTGTGATCGTCGGATTTGAGCAAGTAAGGAGAGAGAAGATTGAGAAACAAGCTGGATGATTGATTTCGTATGGAGTTGTTTTTCTGGGTATAATTTTTAGGTGCATGAGGAGGTCTATCTCAGCAGGGATGTTTTATTAGGTAAATTTAGCGTTGTTTATGTTGGTACATTAGTAAGATAGATTATGAATGTCATGATCTTCGTACAATAAATTATAACTTCTACAAAAAGAGTAGAACATAACTAGATATATTATAAACTTTCTTGCTTCTAAAAATACCTTTTTACGAGTTCGGGCCTTCACCCGTATTTCTACTTCCCAAAATGCCACCGTGCTCCTCATTGTCCCATATATTTCATGGACGCTCATATGAGTAAAAATAACACACGTTCAGTAACATGTAGATTTTGATTCTAAGATGCATCATAAAATGGTATGGAACTCAAATATTAGAAATACTAAAATATAAGTTTTACCTTTGTCGATTCGTCGTGAGAGTACCATAATTGATAAGTTCAAACAAAAAGGATCATAATTGTTAAATAAATCTTTAAGCTGCAAATGGTCCCACCAATCGTTCCGTCGCACACACACTTGCTTTTTTCTTTTTTTTTTTACGGAAAAAGTCCACGTCACCCCCAAACTGTGGGGTGGTGTTTACTGTAGTCCCTAAATTATGAAACAGTCTAATTTATCTCCTGAATTATCTAAAACCGTTCAAATCACCTCTTGTGCGGTTTTCGACGGCGGTTTTACTACAGTAACCACGGCTTTGCTAAGTACCGACGGTTTTGATTTTTCTTTTTCTATTTGTTTTCGTTGAATCTTTAAAAAATCATAGTAAATCATAGAAAAATTATAAAATAGAAAATCTAATTTGTTAGACTTCAAATGAGTAGATCTACACAATGAATATATAATATGGTATACTTTAGTATAAATTATTCTATAGCTTTAAATTAGTTAGAAATCAAATTTTATCTGTAATTAATTAGAATATGCTTGTTAAATATAAATAAATCTATAACTAAGTTATATAGAATCCAATCAGTACAAAATTTTTACTACAGTTTAAACATAAAATAATTATTCCACCATAAAAATTTCACTATAATTGAACTATAGAGGCTGCAGCTATGAATTATTCTAATTAATTATAGACAAAATTTGATTCTCTAACTAATTTAAAGCTACCAAAAAATTTGTACTAAAGTATGCCATATCATATATTCATTGCGTAGACCTACTCATGTGGAGTCCAACAAAATTAGATTTTTTATTTTATGATTTATCTGTGATTTACTATGAATTTTCAAAGATTCGATGAAAATAAATAGAAAAAAGAAAAAGTCAAAACTGTTATTACTGTAGCAAAATCATGGTTACTGTAGTAAAACTGACACCGAAAACCGTCCAGAAGATAATTTGAATAGTTTTAGATAGTTTAGGAGATAAATTAAATTATTTTATAGATTGAGATAAATTAGACACCTGTTGGGCGATGACGTAGACTTTTTCCTTCACCCAACTCTGCCGAAAATTTTGAAATCTTTCCCTCCTCACATCGACCGCCCGTATACATACTCCGTCCAACCCCGAGCCCCCGAGTCCACAGCGGCTGCCGGCACTATTCCCCAACTCCGCCCAAAATTTCGAAATCCTTCCCTGTTCATCGACCTCCGACCCCCGAGCCCCCCTCGATGGCGGATCCGCCGTCTGTGCTTACGCTCCTGGTGAAGAAGGGCCCCTGCGAGGGGAAGGCCCTGCAGCGCCGCGCCGGCGCGCCGGCGCTCCGCGTCGGCCGCGTCGCCAAGGGCAACGACCTCTCCGTGGGCGACGCGGGCGCGTCACAGAGGCATCTCTCCGTCGAGTTCCTCCCGCCGCCCGCGGGCCGGTGGGCCGTCACCGATCTCGGCTCCTCCAACGGCACCCTCCTCAATGGTACGCCTCTCGTGGCCACCATTCCTGCTCCGCTCTCCGACGGGGACCTCATCAAGATCGGGGAGACCACCATGCTCGCCGTCTCCATATCGACCGATGGAGGCCCCGGACCGGGCCCCGCCGCGACTAGGCGCTCCGCGCGCAACACAGCGGCGGCGGAAGAACAGGGCCCCGCTGTTCCTCGCAGGGCAGGGCGGAGGAAGGCCGCTGCGGCGGAAGTCCCTGAAGCTGGGAATGAAGTGGAGGAGGAACCTGCACTCCCGGCTCGCCGAGGCGCGCGGAAGAAGGCCGGTGCGGTGGAAGCCCCCGAAGCTGGGAATGAAGTGGAGGAGGAAGCTGCAGTCCCGACTCGCCGAAGCGGGCGGAAGAAGGCGGGTGCGTCGGAAGCCCCCGAAGCCGGGCATGAAATGGATGAGGAAGCTGCACTCCCGACTCGCCGAGGCGGGCGGAAGAAGGCCGTTGAGCCGGCTGGAGTGGAGGCGGTCGTCCTTCCGCCACAGCCGCAAAATACGAGGTCAACTAGAGCTGCTGCAAGGAGAGGTGAGGTGTTGGGGTGTGAAAACGATGAGGGGGAAGTGGTGAAAACCAGAAGGGGGCGAGGACGAGTTACATGGGCGAGTCCCCAGGAGGAAGATGAGGGTGAGTTGGCTGTGGTCAGAGATCTGGAAGGGCCGGCTGCCGAGGGCAAGGCTGAGGTGGTGCCGGCGGCTGGGAGAGGACGAGTAAGGAGGGGCAGAGGCCGAGGCCGAGGCAAAGGAAGGGCTACGAGGGCAAGTACAAGGAAGATTGAGGATGCAACTGTTGAGAACGATGACAATGAATCAGAAGAGAGAGATGTGGCTGATGGCAGGGAACGAGTGGGGAGTCCATTGAGGGTGTTTTCCGTGAATGATGGTTCTAATGAGGATGATAAGGTGGCGACTGAGGATGACAAGTTGGATGGAAACTCAAAGGCATCTGTGGAGGATGAGAAGATGGTGGGTGTGGAGGAGGATGTGACATTGACTAAGAGGGCAATAGAGGGGAGGGTCAATGCTCAGCATGCTCCTGCTGACAATGCTGCCAGTGGTGTGGAAGAAGAAGGGTTGAAGAATTTGAGCAAGGAAGGGGAAATTGCAGTAGATCAGGAATCGAGGGAAAAAGTGTCACCTGGGTCAAAGCTGGATGGTGTTGGAGAAGTGGAAAAGAATGACAAGAGGGAAGCTGCTGGTGCCAGTGGAGAGAAAGGCCATGAGGGGGAGAACACAGGAAAACGCAGATTGGAGGATATGACATTGGGGGAGTGGTTTGTTCAGGTCGAGAAATTCCTTCTACTAAAGAATAAACAGGCTGCAGAAAAGGCGATAGCTGAAGTACGAGAGAAACATCGGCGGTTTTGTGAACATGTTAAATCGCTCAAGCTCAACAAGAGTCCTGCTCCTTGAGATTCCATGGTACATTCAGCTATAACTAAAACATTGTCCTATTATTACTTCTGTTCGTATTTTTTTCAAGAATCAATTGCAATTTTTGCAAGTGCCCCTAATATATTTGTTAAGCATGAACTTTGGTATACTGCAATGAAATATTCTTGTGAGAAATGTTGAACTCTTGTGGTTAAATCTTCAAGTTCCTGTCCTCATGTGAATGCTGATTATAATCAGAAATTTTCTTGTAGCAAACAACTGGTTGCCAGTGGCAAGGGGTAGTTGGTAAATTTGATGCTTAGTTATGTAAAGAAAGTTGTACTGTATTATAGGCCTTGTTGCAGAATTTTCTTTTATGAGAAGCTGGCGAAAAGTGTATTTTGATTATTCAGTTAATTCCTAGTCTGGTTGTTTGGCACAGCTTCCGCTTTATCTGTGAAAAAACTAAAATATAAGTTCTGACAAACAGGGCCATAGTTCTTCAGGGACCTTTTATTTGTCCATGCTTAGTTTTTCTTTTTCTTATTAAGTTATTTATACCACATACTTGAACTATGCCAGTGTTGCTGACAAATTTTATGGTCCTGTGTGCTGTGATATCATGAAAGTCATGGTGCACAGTTCACCTGCATATATTAGCTTCTGTCTGACCGTTTGCTACTGTGAATATATCTAATTAGCAAGAATCATCTGTGTAGAAGAATTTAGCAGAGTTTTTAGGATATTATCCACCATTGTGCCACCTCTGATTCTCTGAATGATTCAATAATGGTGCTTGAATTTTGTTCATTTTTTTGCACAGCTTTGTCAATCAAGTAAAGGGAAATTAAGATAAACCAGTTACTTCAAAGTTTGTTTTCAGTAATCCTGCCCAACTGAATTAAACCATGTTACTTTCTATAACTAATAGATTGCTTATTTGACTATTTTCCACAAGTTGCTTAAGCCTGCAATGTTCTCTACAGGAGAATCTGGAAATATTTTGGACAGCCTAATGTCGGATGATTTGGTGACTCCGTAGGTTCCCTGGGGGATCATATCACAATCAAGACAACAATACTGAAGCGTCACAAACTGTAGGTTTGTGGTGTAGCCACCAGTAGCAGGGTGGTGATCTTCGAAGTTGTTTATTCCAGACTTAGTAGTTTGCTACTATTCCAGACTTACTAGTTTCCTACTAGTCATGAATGTCGTGCTAGCATGTATAAAGCAGTAGACTTAGCTCCACTGAATTCTCTCTGTTGCACTCAGTAGGGTTCTTATGTCCTGAACCTCTATGATAGTTAACTGCAATCTATCCTACTATCTCGTGACTCAGTTTATAATTCAGATATTTGGAGGATTATTGACCGTGTCTCCATTCCACTAGTAATTGTTTAGGAGCAATGCTATTTTTCTGCTTAGATGCCTCAATACCATCGGAGGCACTGCATGAAAATGGTATGCGATGAAGCGGCTTATGTACAACATATGATCTGATAGTTTATTCCTCTTTATTTACATGCTTACCCATTGCTTATGGCTTATGCGACCTTATATCCAATGCCAATAGTTAGTGAAGTACTGTAGATGGTTCTGAGATTCTAATTTCAGTCGTCCATATTGTGAATTCAGTACTAACAGACAAGTAGAGAGACGGACATACATAGTGGTTTTTTTTTTTCTTGAAAGCGTAGGAGACATACGTTTCATCATTATGATAAGAAGAAAACGAGTCTAAGAAGAATCATAGACACCCATTTGGGTGAAGTTTAGTACACAGGAGGATTTGCCAGATAACAATGGTGGCCGTTGTTGAGATTGCGAGCACTGATCATAGTTGTACTTGGGAGCAGATGTGTCAGAGAGGCTCACCATCCAGCCACCTTTTAGCCATCGCGAAACTTTCTTCAGGCTGATATTCTGGAGTAGTATGGCCACCACCCTGCGCAAGCAACAAAGCATTAGGTTAAGTACGTCTGATTAGCTGATCCAATCGTGAAAACGTTCGTGAGCTATTAACAGAGCTGATAGGGATTAAGGAGATAGCTACCTTAACTGTCGCAAAGGTCAAATTGTTGGTGTATGTTATCGTAAACCTGAACAAGAGAATTTAAAGAAAAAGAATGCAAGTGATGTCCCTGTCAGAGAGGGGATTCCAGACGATTTGATTGTAATAATATACTAGTTTCTATCTATCTGGCAAACATTTGTATATTCAGTAGGTGGCCTAAACCCCTTGTCACTGGCGGACGCAGTAAGGGGCATGGGTGTACAAATGTACACCCAATAATTTTGATAAAAAAACTACAACTACTATGCATATACATGTATACTACATATTCAACTACATAAGTAGATCAAATTCTGTATGTTTGATTCAAATAAGAGTTAAAAGGCCATGTTTCTTATTTCTAAAATTTATATTTATTAATTAATTGTATTAATGTACTCTAATCTAGCGTTTTTTGCTTTGAATTGATGGATATTTAGCTTTACTTATGCCACAACAGTTTGATTCTACGTGTGTATATATGTAGTATGTACACGCAATTTTCAATTCCTGCGTCCGCCACTGCCCCTCGTACACGTTAGTGCATGTAAGGGAAAAGAAGAAGGGAGTTAGATGACTTAACCCAGCAGCCTGGCCGTTGAGGTGCCACTCTCTCCATTCATCAACTATGGAGAAATTCAGTGACCTTATCCATGCTTGTGTGCCGAGGAACGGTACCATAAGGTCATGGTCTCCACTGCGCCCACAAAGATCGCAATGGCATTGGCATGGCATGGAAGAAGGTTCAGGTTCAGGCTCAGCTAGAAAGAACTGCTCTCAAATCTTGGATGCTCAACTGTACACAAGCGCACGGTAACCTCTGGTCGTGAGGTTTATATGGTACTTGATGCTGCTTGAAAGGTCTCCTGTGTAAGGAAGCCCTTTGATGCACCTTATCCATTCGCCAATTGTCCCCTTTTGAAAATTGACATATTTCATCATTAGCCATTGATACAAACAATGTCCGATTATGTAGTCTAGAGAATCATTAACCACAGGTCCAGTTTCAACAGTTAAGATATATTACTTGACTTCAGAGTCGTGCTTAGCAGAAGCAGTTTTCTGACAAGACCATATTCAGGAGTGCAAACCGAAAATAAATACCTCTTTGATCCCAAGAGCATCCCTGGTAGTATTGTTGTTCATCCAGTAGTAAGCCAGGTAGTAACCGTATGTCTGCAATTTCAGGAACAGTTACAGAACAGTTACAGATGAATTCTTGCTAGGAGAACAGAGAGGGTCGTCACATCACATCATAGTTACATTCTTCTAAATCTCTGTTAAATTAATACTCCAGAGGTAGAGACCGTCTTACAAAACAATGAAGTTTAGGACGATCCGGCGGCTCATTTAGCTGTACAGATTCTTCTGACAGAACCCTTCTTGAATCACCATTATATTTGGGTTTTGGCGCGGCTACAGGGCATAAGTCGTACAGGATATGTGCTTTTGGGATTTCAGAAAGGAGCTGTAGTGAAATTAGAAGGCGGCATTGGTTACATGAGGAAAAGAAATAAAAACAGGTCAGAGCACATGCATCTTTCTTACATCGTTAATAGTGAGCAGCACCTCAGCGCACAATTTGTTTGCAGGGTTTACATTTACATAATCTCCTTTGCAATGCTCCACTGCAGCCTTTGTAAAAGGAAAATGGAAACATTCTGCACATACACAAAGCTTATGCTGGACTTGTCAATGTTGTGGATGTGCAATTACTAGGTACCTCATACAGCTGATCAGATATGATTCCAAAGCCATGGGCAGCTGGAATCATGAAGTTTTCATCAAACCTAGAGTCTGTTACAGGATTGCCTACTAGATAGCCCTGTAAAATTGTAAATGATTGTATAAGCACAGCAAAGAAATAGACACATGATTGATCTCACACTATCTTGGCTCCTTTTTTTTTTCTCTGTCTCCATTTAAATTGTTTGAACGCCAGAGAAAAAACATGCCTTGAGATTGATGAGAGGCTGCTGCCTTTCCTCAATTCCTGAAGCATAGTATAATAAAATTCAAGAGATCAGCTTTATGATTTGGAAGGGAAATTTTTTTATGTATTTATAAAAAGAGGAGTTTCCATTGGACAAAATTTCAGAATGGTATTCGAAAGTGAATAAAGAAAAGGGTACCATAGAAATCATGTTTACTGAAAATTAGAGTATCATTGGGTAGGATGTCAGTTAAATGGATTATTTGCGCCTTTTCAAAATTTTCATGTATCTTGAGAGAAGTGCAGCTTTCTGTAGAGTTTACATTCTGAAATATACTGTGCAATAAGTGGAATCACCTTTCCAGCATACGAATCCCCACCAATGTAGAAACTATTTGAAAGATACTGCAGGTGATCGATGAACCACTACATAATAACCGTACAGAAGTTGGCAAGTAAATGAGGCACACGGTTCTTCCATATAGAAACCCTTCTTCAGACCTATCAACTATGCTTATTTTCACCTGCTTCAGGAATGTGACGATTTGCAAAGACGATGAGTAGTCCCCTACATCATAGCCTCTGGGATCCCGCGCATACGAGAAACCAGAGCCAACAGGGGAATCCACGAAGAGAATACTTGCCATCTGAAACCGTCAACAAGGCGCAAAACTGAATGCAAATGAGACTTTAGGCGAAAGAGATAGTTATTCAGGACTATGAATTGTCGTACATCAACACCTGTGTCCATGAATATGGGTTGTAGACCAATTGCGACAGGCTGCTTTGGTGAGGTGTATAAGGCGCCAACACAAATTTTAGAGGACCTGTGCAAGAAGATGAAAAACTATCTAAACAAACTATCAACGCAAATTTTATGAATTTCGATGGGCTATAATAACTAACCTACTTCAAAGGCGAGGCCACTGAAGGCAGTGCAGCGTGGCCCTCCGGTGAGCCACAGGAGGACGGGGTCCGTGCGCGGGCGCCGCTCCGACTCCACGAAGTAGTAGAAGAGCTCTGTCCCGGTGTCGTCGTCCACGCCCACGTATCCGGTCTCCAGGTAGAAGGGCAGAGGGCCGTGGAATCCCGGCAGGTGCCTCACCACCGACGACGACGACGACGATGCGCGGGACAGCGGCAGGAGGAGGAGGTAACAGCAGGCAGCGGCGAGAGGCAGCAGCAGGGAGAGACGCCGGCAGCTGCCTCCGGCATGCGTGGAAAGTGTAAGCTTGAAGATGAAGCCCATGCTTGGGATCACCGGCGGAGCCAGAACTCAAATATAGGAGGGGCCTGGGGGCCGGGGGGCTCGGGGGTGGGGGGTGTAGGCGAGGGGGGGGGGGGGGCAATTTGTAAATTAAATCCATATAAGTACAGATCTCAATTGAGTATAAAATATGTATCGCTCAATCAACCATTTATACCTAGCTCTATGGCTGTCAGACTGTGGCCTGTAGCCTGTACTTACGCAGACCAATAGGAGATAGGCATGGGCACAAGACAGATGCAAAGGATGAGAGGACAGATGAGCGCAGGTGTGGGTGATGGAGCTTCTGGCTGCTGGTCGACGGCTCACGGCGCCAGTGGACACAAGAAGACAGCCGAGGTTCGTAGTCGTCGTAGTTGTACAGAGCTGAGCTGCTGCGATTTGGACTGAATCATATGGGCTGTTTTAGAAAGGCACGGAGGCAAGGGAGGGCCATGGCCCAGCATGGTCTCAATGTAGCTCCGCCGGTGCTTGGGATCGTGTTTGGTTGTTTGATGAATGGAGAATGGTAAAGTTGCTACATGTTGAGTGTGGCAGAACCTCCTAAATCATATGACCCACACGCATGATTATTGTCTAAACAGACTTCAAATAACCATGACTGTGTTCCATACGACTTAAAAAGTCTGTCGGGTAAATCCCGAATCATCCACGATTCTCCGAGCAGGATCAATCGTTGTAGAGAGACATTACAGTATTACAACAGTTTGATATAAATAATATACTACGAAGTAAAACAACGGAAGACTTATAATAACATAAGTTTACAAACCTCTGAGTTTCAAATATTTACAACCATAAGTTTAAACTATACAAACCATAATAGTAGTGGAGTAGCAGTAGGTAGCCTTATTACAAAACCAAATAGCAAGCTCTGCCCAAGAGCTAAACCTCTTTACTCGTCGTCGCTTTCCTCGACGACTGTCACGCAGCAGGATGCAAAACACTCCTGCCCATGAGGCTCACCTACAACAAGGGTTTAACAAACCCTGAGTACAAAAGTACTCAACAAGACTGACCCGACGAAAGAGAAGGGTGAAGACTCAAGAAATGCAGGCTAGAGGGACAAGGTAAGGTCTGTAGGAGATAAGAAATTTTTGCAGAAAAGCTTAGCAAAGAAAAGTTGCTTGGGCTAGCTCCCATTATCAATCAACTTTATTATTGATCCTTAATTTTTGTTCAAGTTATTACTACGATGATGAACAGTGATCGAGTCTTCTTCTCCGAGAAGCAACGGCGATTCGAATCCATTTTCATACCCAGCTGGGACTTAGGTCACTGGAATACCGGAGACTTTAACTCCGATGCACCCCAGGTAACCGATATACCGGGATAACAACCGCAGCCGTATATCACCACATGGCACCCGTGAGCTCTGCGGCCCAGCGTACCGAGATACATGGGAACTTAAACCCCACAGTAAAACACACTATGACACAGATGGGATTCTCTGGCCCCACGCTAGGTCACTCCATGATATACACGGCTCCAACCATCCGTATACCACTTCATGCATGTGGATTTCTAATTTCTCGATTATCGACAGATCACCATCGAACGGGACCTAGGGCATCAACAGACGAGAACACTATAGAGGGACTCCATTCCCAGTGCAACTTCACCGTCCGGACTCGATTTATTACTATCATCAAGATTTCAACAAGAAAACCAATCTCATCTTTTTCATTCTTTTGCCTGTGAACAATTAAATAAATAAGCAGGGCTAAGCATTACTACTTATCTTTTTAAGCAGGTAACAAGGAATAAGGAAATAAGACAGGTAATGCAATTGGTGGGTTTTCACTCAACTCCTATTACTTAATGCAACATATCATAGCTGAAGCAATAAAACTTTTATAAATAGAATAGGGTTTGAATGTATCCGGGGCTTGCCTTGATGTTCGGGGTAGACGGTCTCGAACTCTGGGTCAACTCCCGATTCTTGAATCTGCTCGTCCTTCGGATCTGGGCGATAACGTTAACTCTCCATTAACGGAAACTATTCGATAATTAATATGCTTTAACACGATGGAATAATAAACATGATGCTCGATGGATGCATGATCAGATTAAGGGATCGAGTACAACTTTTCTTCATGATAAAGTTGCAAGCTAACAAAACTTCATTTATAAAACTTATTAGGGTTAACTACGCCATTTGAGAAATTAATTAAACACATAAAATAACGTTAATTAAGCCCTAATGACATGATTAAGATAAGCGCAAACAATTAATTAAAGTGCCAAAGGTCATTAGGGTTAATGACCTAAGGTCATCAATCAATCCCAAAGTCAACCAAATCCTATAATGATTAAGTTAAACTAAAGGGGTTAATTAATTATTTAAAAGCATTAAATAAAGGCATAAAATTAAAGTTATCAAATTATGCCCAAAATTTTATTTTAGAAAGCTCTTAGCTTAATTAGATGGAAAAACAAATTTCAGAATTAAAAGCCAATTATTTTATTTATTAAAAATCATGGAAGGTCCATTTTTCAATTAAAAGGGCTAATTTTAACATATGCAAAAAGTACTCAAATTTGGCATTTCATATTTTTTCTAGGTAGATGACATCATAAGGAACATTCACAAAAATTTTCAGAATTTTTGGAGCTATATATTAATTACTATGATTTTTCGAAGAACATAGCATTTAAATCATTTTCTGAAAATAGAAAAAGAAAATCGGCACAGTACCCCGCGCTGACCGACGGCGGCGCAGCGGTTGACCGTCGATTCCTCGCCGACGGCGAGGTCTCCGGCGACACGGTTTGCTCCTATGGGCTCATCTCGACACGGCGCGTCGATTGAGGTGGCTAACGGCGCGGCTGAGCGGCGGCGGCACCCACGCCGATGGCCATGGCGGCGCGGCGGAGCGGCGGCCTGGCGGGAGAGCTCACCGGAGCGTTTTCCGGCGACGGCGAGGTCACGAGCAGATGCAGGGCATTCAGGCGAGCGTATTTCACAGCAAAATGAAACTGCTCCCAGCTCCCAGCCTTGACGGCTACGTGCGCGGCGGCGCTGGCAAGCTCTTGCCGACGGCGAGCTACGGCGGCCGGCCACTACAGCGCGAAAGGAGTGAAATTGAAGGCAGGGATAGATGTAGGAGCTCACCACGGCGCTGATGCGCACGTTAATGGAGGCTCGGAGCGGCTAGGCTGAGCTGCGGTCGGCGGCGCTGATGGCGGCGGCGGCGCTCCGATGGCAAGATGGCGTCACGACGGTCTCCGGCGATGCGCTGCTCAAACCAAGGTGCGCATCAGGTGCAAGATGACACGGAGAACACGGTAGCGGGATCAAAGGTAAAATATATTCACCTGGTGCGGCAAACGGCGGCGATGGCACGGCGGCTCGGCTGGCCGGCCACGGAGAAGAAGGCGGCGTGCGGGTGGCTCGAGCGAGTAGAGCAAGCACGAACTGGCCCAAGATGACCGTGAGGATGTGGCAGAGCTAATGGCAAGCGCAATCGGACAGAGGTGGAGCATCGACGGCGAATTTCAACGGCGGAGCGAGGTCGTCGGCGACGGCGGCGGGAAGAAGAAAGAAGAAGAACGGCGTCGGATGACCGGTATTTATAGCACGGAGTCGATGGATGGACTGGCGACACAAAGGCGATGAAGTTTCTCGCGTCCATGAGCGCTTTGGTGGTCGAGCGGGTGCGGCGGTGGTCGGCGGCGCGCGATGAGAAGCCGGCCATGGCGATCGCCGATAGGGTTAGGTACTGTTCGAGTTAATTATAGAAATGCCATTCATTTAAAAATATAAATTACTTCAAAATTTATATAAGAACTTGAAAATCTCTAAAAATATCATTTGCATAACTTTTCGAGAGCTACATTTCCCTTTAACTGGCATCCTCAAATTCTGTCTAGATTTTAAAATTTGAATTCAGATTTGGAAAGGGGATAAAACCCTAGAAACAAGCATTTGAAATTACTTTTGATTTTTTAATAAAACTTGAAAATCTTAAAAACTACGAAATATTTAACTTTCTAAACCAAACCTTTTTCATATACAAAATTTTCCAAAATTATGTATAGTTTTTGAATTATGGTTTTAAAATCAAAAGGGGATAAATGCTAGAAACTGTATTTTCAAATTAATTTGAAATTCCTTTTGGAAAATTGAAAAACTTTATATACCAACTTTGTAGCTCTTGTCAAGATCTACAAACTGTCTTTTTAGAGTATCCCCAAATTCTTTATAGATTTTGAATTAGAGAAAAGGGGATAAAACTAGGTTTTAAAATAAAGGGTTTTTGAAATAGAATTTAAACTCAATTTGGTTTCTAACTTAATTGGTTGGTTATTAGTGATCACAAACATCATCCAAGGACATTTTTAGGTCATTGACCCAATGACACCCTTGGTTGACCAAGTTGACTTTTGAAAAACCTTTTATAGCATTTCCAATTTAAATTTAAATTTGAATAGCCAGACTCAGAAATAAGCTTTGGAATCCAAATTTAATTTCAAATATGGAAATCATTTTTAGGGTTGGACTTAGACTTATACACTATGCTTGACACTAGTGTAAACACAGTTTACACCTCGAGTACATAGAGTATAAACTAAGTATTTACAACGACATTCAAAATTAGGGTTTTATTATTTCACGTGACCAAACATTTCAGAAACGCAATCAACCTATAAAATGTAAATTAATTTTAGTTAATGCACATTAGGGTTGACTTAAACATAAATGCTTTGCAGTGCATATGATGACATGACATGTTTTAGCTAATATAATACTAGAGGTGTTACGTTGACCCCCATGGGATCGGACTGTGTGGAGACGTTGAGTTTGATTACTGCTCCCGGTAGGCTGGTAGATATTGGTGGTGGTGGTGGACCTCATATCGTCCTTTTCTATTTTAAAATGGGAAACAAGGACGATAGGGCATCGAGGAATCGCGTGTCTCAGTCATATCTAACAGCTGACAAATATCGAGATTAACATGCTACACGTGGTGCTATAAATAATACTCGTTTCAATTATATGGTATTATTTATAACCAACATATAATATCGAGAGTAACTATTATATGTTTATATCAAATCTCTTAGAAGAGTATTGATTATTATGATTTGAAGTTAACAATACTTTTTAATAAATCTTGTCAGACTTATTACGTTTTTACTTTCTGACAAAAAAACAATGGGAACATCTCCACTACTAGCCTCTAAATCAAGGTCTTTATTTTTGGGCGCTCACACCAATTTTTATTGGCCTGACAAATTCATTCTACTCCAACAACAGCACCCAAATAAAGGCCCCAAATTCACAACAACAGACAATGATATAAAGGATCCACCTGTCATAGAGTGTGGCCTTTCTTCCCCATCCTTTGCACCGCTAGGCACTGGCCATGGTTGTCCACCAGCACCTCGGCGTCGACGACTCCAGGTCACGCCGCATCGACGCTGGGGCCTCCCTGTCTTGACGCACGGCCCCAGCTCCACTAGCTTCTGCCGCCGCGTGTGCTCGCTGGAGGGGTCGCTCCCGTGCGCGTGCGATAGCCAAAGGCGCGAGTGGGTTCGTCGGTGGGGCTAGTTCCGTATGCTCATCGGAGGTGCGGGTGGGTTTGCCGGAGGGGCTAGTCATGTACGCTCATTGAAGGTGCATGTGAGTTCACCGGAGGGGGCCGTGTGCGCTCGCTGAAGGGGAGGTGAGACAGCAGTTGTGCTCACCGACGGACGATCATGGTCACAAGGGAGAGAGCGGCGCTCTCTTTTTTTTTTGAAACAGAGAGTGGCGCTCTGTTCGTACGACGCAAGGGGATGGGGCTGGGGTGTTGCCCCACCAAATTTGTTAGGTGTAGGATGAAATTTATTAGCCCAATGAATTTTGGGTTCCTAGTAGGGGTCCTGCCTGGAGTTAAGTTTTTAGCCTAATACCCTATTTTTAGCTATGGGGTTGCTCCAACATTAATTGATAATATTACTCGTGGTGTAATTAACTTTAACATCGGATGAAAAGTAATGACGTTAATTAATATATTGAACGTGTTGCGCAAATGAGCATTAGTTAATTAATCAAAATCTGCACCATTAAATTACACCTATTTTCAGAAGTTGGCGAGTAAGGTATATCATCACCACAATTTAATCTCTTCTTCAATACTTTCAATCTCCTGTAACATCCATACTGGCTTTAATGAAACTAATTCCACATCCATACTGACTGCTGAATTTGGTGGAACAGCAGAAAAATGGTTTTTAGCAGCTCTTCCCTGCTCCTCAAATGCATCTGTTTCTGCAACCCAAACCAATTTTGAATCCAAAACCAAACCTGTTTAGTATACGGACAGTCCTTGCAAAATGTGTCTTTCAGGTTGTACTCTACACAGCTTGCAGATCAAACCGTTCGGCTACCCGCACTTGTTCAGGATTCTTTTGTGTGGTAGAGTCCACGTGAAGAAGAGACATTTTGCTGAGTAGTCAAGCAAAACTCTGGCTGAGTCACCCTGGAACTGGAAGTAATGTACTGTAGCGACGATCGACCATGTAAGGCTGACACTCTTTTGCTTGGTTACACATTCTTTGCACAAATTAATTATATGTACAATAATTGTCATTCAACTTCTGAAATAATTTTGTTCTATGTGAAAATGTAAAAATGTATGGATAATTTGTTTGTGAGAACTTGCCACGAGGGCACAAAGAGGACATTATGTCATTATGTGCGATTATGTGCAGGGTCAACTGGTAAAACATAAAAAAAAATTGCTCATGACCTTACCGGGGCAAAACTACATAATGTTGCTCAACCCCTACGATTTGCTTTCAATGTGAAAGAAAAGAAGAAACATTAGTGATGCTTTTAGTGCTCTTAGCAAAGATCATGGTTATGTTTGAACAATTTAACACGATCAGGATCTGATCAGGATCCTCATCGAGGCTAACTTCCTCTACAATGTTAACTAATTCATACCAGTACTTCAAAGACATGCTCTGCAAAGATCACGATTATGTTTAAACAATTTAACACGATCAAACAGAAGCACACAAAATTCATAAATCAATCCTACTATGGTCTTGTTTAGTTCTCTGAATTAGGGCTAGAATTTCTGTAGCATTTTATTTATATTTGGTAAAAATTATCTAAACTTTGACTAATTAGGCTCAAAATATTCGTCTCGCAAAGTATAACCAAACTATGCAATTAGATTTTGATTTTATCTACATTTAGTACTTCATGCATGTGTCGATATTTTGATGTGACGGGAAATCTTCTTTTTGCATAGTACCAAATGCTGGAATCGGAAGGAAACTAAACAAGGCCTATGTATAAAACAAATCCTATTATATGAACAAAACAAGCCTGCACTAAAACTGAAATTAACATGTAAAGGGGGAATCCAAAGCTGTTCGGTACCAAAAGCAATCTATCTATGTTTCTGCATGTCAGATACAAAGTAGTAGCACGGTTGAGCTCAGAATTCAGACATGCATCATCAACTTACGTTCTTAACTCCTAACTCCTAACAGATGACCCCTAACCGATCAATCAAACACAGCAAGCTTCTGGTACTCCTCGCCAGCGATGGCTGACTTCACGACGGCCTCCAAGTTCACCACGCCATCGTTCTCCAGGAAAAGCTTCACCATGTTCTTGGAGAAACCGCTCACCATTGTGACTCTGGGCTGCGTTGACGTCACTGGCGTCAACTTTGAGTCCCTCATGTTCCAAAACACAATCTGAGGAACCGCGTCGCCATACCCGGCGTCATTGAACTTGCGGTAGATGGCATGGTAGTCCGTCTCCCAAGGCCGCCTAGCAGACACCTGGCCGAACTCCATGTCACTGAACACGAAGACGGTCCTGATCATCTTCTCCTTGGCCAGCCGACCATCCACCGCCGTGCGTAGGATGCGGTCGAAGACTGCCTAGAAGTTGGTGTTCACATTCCACTGCATGCGCTTGATGAAGCTCATCTTCTGGACGAGGGTCTCGCCCTCAATCTTGTGGATCTGGGGAGTCATCCTGAACGTGATCACCCTGCCCGCCCATGGCTTCTCGCTGAGCTCAGAGATGAGAAGACCCAGCACCACGCACACCTCCATCGGCGTACCGTCCATGCTCCCGGAAACGTCGTAGATGGCGATGCAATTGCTCAGAGACCCCTTCTTGCGGAGTTCCTCCACCATGCGGCGCCACTGCAGCTCCAACACGTCGTCAGCCTGGCCACAAAACGTGGCTGCGATTTCGTGAGGCAGGAGCGCTCCAGCCGCGATCTTGGCCTTGCCAGCCTCAACGTCCTCGAGGTACTTGTCGAAGCGCGCTTTGTCGTGTTTCTTGAACAGGGCCTTGTAGCGTCTCATGGCCACCGACGCCACGCAGGTGTAGGGCAGCTCGGACCACCACTGGGCGTTCATGTACACCTCTGAGAGCTCCAGGACCTTCCGCAACGACACGAGCACCTCGCGGTGGAGACGGAGGAGCACTCTGTAGGCGTAGTGTTCCTCCGACAAGTCAGAGTAGTCGGGGCTAGAGTCGCGCGGGAAGAGGCGACGCGCGATGGCCTCGCAGAGCAGCGTCGTCCGGTCGAACGACGAGCCTGGCGTGGGGCACCACTTGGCGGCGAGCCCGATCTTCATCTTCCTGCCACCGGGTGCTAGCTGCTCGAGGTCGGAGGCGAGGAGGTCGGCGAAGAATTGGGCGATGCAGCCGAACAGGAAGCGGTAGGCGCCATTGCCGTAGTACGTCTCCAGCGCTTGCATGGTGAGCTTGGCCACCTTCCGCACCTCCTTCGTCATGGGGATCTCCTTCACGGCCGCCATATCCATCGCCTTCGGCTTGTTCTCCACGGCCACCTCCTCTGTCTCCATAGGCGCTGCCGCCGCAGGAACCACGGCTCCCGACTCACTGCTATCGCCGTGCGCGCGCTTCTTTCCAGCCAACCTGGCAGTGCGGACCTCCATGACCTTGCGCCTGATCTTCTGGGTTTCCGCCTTGGCCTTGCAGAGCTTGCACGTATCGGCGCCGTGGATGAGGCGGTAGAGAAGCTCAGGGAAGTCCTTGAGGTATCCAAACTCGTCAAGCGTGGGAAGGTTGCAGGAGAGCGTCTTGGGATGGTGTTCGTGCATCCAGAGCACCGCGGCGTAGAAGCCCTCCCTATCGAACTTGCCCGTGCCGCGCACGCCGCGGAGGTTGGCGACGAGCTTGAGCGCGGTGAGCGGGTCGTGCGCCCACGCGAGGGTGACGAGCTCGCGCACGCGCTGCGCTGGCGTGTCCGGGATGACCTGGAAGAAGAGGTCTAGGCAGGGGTTGCCGGAACTTGCGTACGTGGCCGAGTTGTTCTCCGTCCGCGCTATGCGGGGGCCGTTGGCGGCGTCAGAACCGGATGGAGGGTCCTCGTTGTTGAAGCAAACATCGAGGAGGTCGAGGAACGGGTGCGAAGCGGGGGCCTCCGCGGCTGTGGCGGGCAGTGGCGGCGGCCGTGCCCCGCGGATCACGGGAGGGCTGAGGAGGACGGCGGCCATGGCGTGAACGATCCGATTGGTCTGGATCTATTTCTGGTTTCGAGAGGATTTGGGGGTCTCAACTCGATTCGCTCTGCTATATAGAACCGGACAGCGGTGCCGGCGCGTTTCTTTGCGCCGTACGATGTGGCCCACCAGAACCCGTAGGCAGGCGCACCTCCAGTTGGGCAGCGTGCATCATGGTCGTTGATTAAACCGACGTATAACAAGCAGAGGGTTCAGATTGATTACCTGGCGGTTCACGCCAGCAAAACGATTTGGAAACCGCCACCGCCTTCACGTCATGATTCACGATGCCACGCACCGCCATCACGATCCGCGTGGCGCTCCTTCGCCCTGCTGCCGAGGACGGTACCGTTTGTCTTCCTCGCTCCTTTGCGACGGAGCCGGCGCCGCCAGTCTCCTCATCCGCGCCGTCGACAGCCCCCACCTCACCGGCAGAGGTTGTATTCCCTCCGCACTAAACCATCATTTTAACAATGTACATGCTCTGTGGTAAAAAAATACTGCTCGGTATGGTTGGCTTTGATTTCTTTGTTACCGTGCTCCGGTGATCTGGTTCTCTCGTGGCCTGCTATAATACTTGCTCGCAAAAAAAAGGCTGGCGGTAGCAAGCAGACTGCGGATTTTGGCAATTTGGCGTCCATCATTAAGGTCAACTAGTTAAGAAAGACCTTTTTTATTGGTTCAAGATTACGACGCCAAAACACCCTGGTGCAAACGAATGACACAAGGCCAAGCTCCCAAAGCCATGGCTGCATCCTTCCCTCAACTCCCACCACCCAAATTTAAACCCACCTCCCACCAGCGCACCACTCCCTCCCCTCCACTCCATTACCGCTCCAGCCCCACCCCCGCCTTCCCTCACTGACATCGCGGCCCGTGCACACTAGGCCGCGCCCCGTCAGTTTCAGGTGGTAGGGTAACGCTCGGGTCCCCCTTCAAGCGCCGCGATCATGTGGTCGCATACTCCACGATCGGCAACGTTCTCAATCGACTTATTCACGCGATAGGCTTTGTTTGCCCGATCATTTGGAATTTGGAAACCTCGGAAACTTTCATTCTTCACAGGGCAGCAAGACACTGAGGCCCTATTTGGTATAGGTATATATTTTCAAAGCTTCTTCACACTCGTGGTACTCAATGCTAGTAGTGAAACAATCAAGGCTTCGTCGTCTCTACTACAGTAAGCGAACAGTGGATGAACGGCAGCACACTGGGACGAATCTAAAGTATACCATCGGGTCCGCCGACCCTGATAACTTTTAGCTAATCCTCTATATATTAGGCTCTTGTTTTGTCATAATGGAAGTCATGAAACTCTGTCCTATATATTTAGCTGGTTCATTTATCTAAAAACAAGATGATTCATCTAGCCATCTTTATTGTACACTTAAATTATGCTCACTCATGCTCTCGTAATAGATGACAGGGAGTAAGTGTGCGATAGCAAAGGGTGGACTAAAAGATGACGCCACAGAGCATGTAAAAGAATAATTGCATATGAAAATTCAGCGAAGAAATTAGTAAAATATTCGCAAATTAGCCCCGCTTCTTTTTACTAACTATAAATTTGATTGTTACGGTTAGATCAACTTGTGCCTAACAATAATTGATACGGAGTCCGACTTCGATCGAGACATGTCAGATCACTCCAACCATATCTTTATACATGACCCGGACTCATGAACCATGTTAGAGTTAGAAAGATTCACATGTAGCATATAATAATCTAATTCTAATGCATATTAGATCCCGTCGTAATCTACAGGCATGTTTGATAGTTCTCAATAAAGCATGATACCAGAGTAGCTTCTTTGGCTAGATTCGTGAGGGCTCCTTAATTTCGTACGGGATTCGGCTACTCAGACGGACGTGTACGTCACGCACACAAACAACATATTTAGGATAGTAATATTTTAGGGGTGCAAATGCAACGCCGGCCGTCGTTGAACACTTGAACCTGAGCTTAAGCCGCCGCTACCGCGAGGCCCGCAGCAGCCCTGCTGCGACTGCGAGCGGCCGTCCAGGCCGACGGCCCCACCGCGCAGCTCTTGCTCCGGGGGCCCATGAGCGCCTGCGCCCTCTCCGCCTCGTCCAGCCCGAACTCGCAGGGGCTGTCCTCGTCGATCCGTCCGATGGCCACGCTCTGGCTCCGCGGCCCGATCACCCTGGGCGGGCCGGCGGCGCGGGCGGCCTGCAGCCTGATGAGCTCCCGCACGTCCTCGTCGGTGCCGCCGCCGCCCGCCGAGCGGTAGAATCCGTGGCTCTGGCACCGCGGCATCGCCACCAGCCCCACGGGGCCCCGGCCCCGGCCGCCGCCCCCCGCGCACGCCGCCAGCCGGCTCACGTACATGTCCCGCGCGCGCACCAGCACGCGGAACGGCGCGCGCACGCACCGCCCTAGGATGGCCAGCGCGCGCATCGGCCCCCTGCTCGCCGCCGCCGCCACCGCCATGGTTCGGTCTGCTGGCCGGCCTCGAGGGACAAACGCACGCAAGTACGGGCTGTTGCTTCTTGCTGTCTTGCACGTCGTAGCCGTACGTGTGCTCTTGGGAGCGAGCAGGGCGCGCGCCAGGCACTTTGAAGTGGTGCACACGGCGGTTCTCGAGTGTCCAGTCGTTAGCCGGGGCCTTTGATTGAATGAATTATATAGGTGGAGAACATACGACTCGTTCTACGGCTGTGTCTCTGGATGGCTACGGACTCACTAGGGAGCACCTGAGTTCTGACCCGATGCCTGTCTCGTTCTTGTGGGTTGCGCGTGACTGAACTCACGAGGCTGGAACGGCATGTTGTTGTTGTTTCTTTAATCAAATCAGGAACGCCATGTTGTGCGTGGCGTTGACGGTGAGGGGGGCGGGGTATTGGACTCTTTGGCCTGTTCAAGTCAGGTGGGCGTCGGCCCCGCTTTGTGTGGACTCTTCAAGTCGCAGAAATCCGATCGACGGGCGGACGGGGTCAGTCGCCCTGAGGAGAGAATCAAATCAAGGTAGTACGATGCAAGACCGACACCCGACTGACACCGTTGATGATTTTCCTCAGCATCTTGTCATTCTTGTGGTCAACGGACACGGTTGATGATTAATTTTCCCCAGTTGGTTGGTACTAGCAATGCAAGAAACATCTTGTGTACGGTGCAAATGTGCTGTGCTGTGCTGTGTACAGATACGTATACGTACAAGATAAAAAACTGCAGCGCGCCATGTGGATGTACAGAGTACAGTGCCAAGTAGGTACCACCTTCAGGAGAGACGTAGCAGCCACGTCAAGCATTTCAGCCAAAATACCATGCAAGCTGCCTATTAAATCCACATTAATCGAGATTTCTTACGGAAAAAGGAATTGTACCTACGTGCAAACCTAATGTTGCAACTAATACGAGTACGGCATGGTTAAAAAAAACAAACAAACAAAAACTTGAGCGCATGGCTCATGCAGAGTCCAGACTAAAGGATTCATTCCAGACTCCTGATTCGTAGAACAAACATTTTCTTTGAAAAGCATAGGAAAAAAAAAAAGAGAAACATTCCAAACTCCTACGATGTGTAATTTCAGATGAGGCCCATATGTAGAAGTCCAACACAGAGGTTAGCCGTAGCGGCCCAGTCCGACAATGCCCTCAGCCCTGGATCCTACGGAAGCGCATGCATTCAACACTCGCAAGCCCAAGGCCTGTCCATGTCCCTGTGACCCTGCCCTCGTCGTCGGTTGTTATTATCCAAGCGGTTTGCTTTAGCGTAGCAGCATTCCTTCCTTCCCCCCAATAATGGCTCACATTCGTCCGTGCGACGATGATTGGTGCAATTATGCAAAGCACACGTTCACGTACGCGGTACGCGTCCGCCGCCCCGATCGTGTCCGGCGACGGTACGTGCTCCGGTACACGCTTCCCAACCGCCGGGGATCGCGTGATCGACAGCCTCGATCTAGCCCCAGACCCCCGGCGACAGCAGCAGGGCCCTCCAAGTCTACACGCACCGCGTACAGGTGACGGTACAGGCCGGGCCATTATGTCAGTCGCCGTCCTCACATAACCACGGTATAATTACTCTGACACGAGCTCGATTCCGACGTGCATGCTCTAGCTGGTTAGATGCGTGCCTACCCACTGCTGCAAGGACGACGTAACCGCTACCGTGACCGCTCAGGTCATGTACCTTCTCGAGCGGCTCCAAGGGATCCAAGTAGCGTCGCCAGTCAGTAGGCTCCGAGCGAGAGCACCCGTCACCACTCACCACACAGCAAAGTTACAAGTAGCAGTGGACCACCTGATCCAAAAGCGGAAAAGGAGAGCAGCATGGACATACGGAGGCGCCTTTCGCTGGCCCGCGTGGCAGCCGCAGTGGCGACGATGGTGGTGGTTATGCTGTCGCTGAGCTCGTCCTGCTGCGTGTCGGCGGCGGCGAGGGCGGGCGCCGGCGCTGTGGCGGAGCAGCAGCGGCACCCGGTGGTGCTGATCCCGGGGGCGGGCGGCAACCAGCTGGAGGCGCGGCTGACGGAGGACTACAAGCCGTCCAGCCTGGCGTGCCGGGTGTGGCCGCTCGTGCGCGGCCGCGGCGGCTGGTTCCGCCTCTGGTTCGACCCCTCAGTGCTGGTGGCGCCGCTCACCAGGTGCTTCGCCGAGCGGATGACGCTCTCCTACGATGCCGACGCCGACGACTACCGCAACGCGCCCGGCGTCGAGACCAGGGTCTCCGACTTCGGCTCCACCTCCACCCTCCGCTACCTCGACCCCAGCCTCAAGTAGGACTGCTTCCGATATGATAAGCATTTCCCATTCGCACTGTTTCTGGTGACTTTCCACTGTCCGTGTCCGTGTCGTGACGAGAAAACAACACTTGACGCCGCGTGCCGGACGTTTGTGCTGCAGGCTCCTGACGGGGTACATGAACACTCTGGCGAGCACGCTGGAGGAGAAGGCCGGCTACGAGGAGGGCCGGGACCTATTCGGCGCGCCGTACGACTTCCGGTACGGGCTGGCGGGGCCGGGGCACCCGTCGCAGGTGGGCAGCGCGTACCTGCAGCGGCTCCGGCTACTGGTGGAGTCGGCGTGCGCGGCCAACGGCGGGCGGCCCGCGGTGCTGGTGGCGCACAGCCTGGGCGGCCTGTTCGCGCTGCAGCTGCTGGCGCGCAGCCCGCCGGCGTGGCGCGCGGCGCACGTGCGGCGCCTCGTCACGCTCTCCACGCCCTGGGGCGGGTCCGTGCAGGAGATGCTCACCTTCGCGTCCGGCAACACGCTTGGGGTGCCCTTCGTGGACCCGTCCCTCATCCGCGACGAGCAGCGCACCGCCGAGAGCAACCTGTGGCTGCTGCCCACGCCCAAGGTGTTCGGCAACACCACGCTGGTGCTGTCGCGGGCCCACAACCGCTCCTACTCCGCCAAGAACATGACGCAGTTCCTCCGGGACATCGGCTTCGAGGAAGGCGTCGAGCCGTACCGCGCAAGGATACGCCCGCTCGTCGAGGCCCTGCCGGAGCCCGGCGTGCCCCTGACGTGCCTGGTGGGCACCGGCGTCGACACGGTCGAGAGCCTCGTGTACGGCGACGCCGGCTTCGACGAGGACCCCGAGGAGGTGGTCTACGGCGACGGAGACGGCACGGTGAACCTGGCCAGCCTCGTGGGCCCGATCAAGGCGTGGTCCGACTCGCCCACGCAGGTCGTCGAGGTGGTCGAGCTGCCCAAGGTGTCGCACTCCGGCATGCTCAAGGACAAGAGCGCGCTAGAACAAATCATCAGGATCGTCGATTCTATCAACTTCAACGCCACGAGCTGTCATCAGATCAGTCCTATTAGACCTTGTGCATCTCAATCTATACGTGATGAAGTGGATTGGAGAGGGAATTATTTTAAGTCCCACTCCAATCTACTCTAACCAACGGAGATGTTTTGCTTTGGTAGACAACCAGCGATGTTTTTTTCCACTTTATTAATCATCGAGAGCTGCTAGATTTGTTTCATTTGGAAAAAGTATTTGTTTTTTTTTCTGGGAGGATAGGGATTTGGAACTTTCTATCGCTGGTGCATCTGTACTGGATGCATCCTTGCTGTTCACGTCCGACAACCCATCTTGTTGGAGGCAAAACAACAAAGAGAGCAAAAGTACTTGTTAAGAGCCTTGTTCAGTTCTTTAACTCTGCAGACACATGCATACACACGATAATATTGTGTAGCAGTATCGCGATGTCTCTTTTATTTTCTTTTTTTTTAGTTTCCATGAATACATCAAAATTCTAAAAATCCCATCGCTTAGCTACACTCTGAACCTTCTCAGCCACTAACCATTTCTGCAATGGAGATTCTGGATTGAAGTTCAAAAAAAAAAAAAAAACATCGATGTAGGAGAGTGTTTGCATGAAGTGCCATATTACTGCAATTGAGTAAATACTTGCCATTACTAGGTTCATGCGAAGTGGAATGGCGAATGTCACCGTCCTCAACCAAATCCAACACACGGATCGAATACAGCAACACAACTCAATCTCTAGAAGATTCTAGAATGTTCTGGGTACATGAATTGGTAGATGGAAGGAGAACGAAGAGGGGAAAAGGGTAAAATCGAGCAAACGCTCGCCTCGACTCGAGCAGAGCTCGCCGCCGTCGATTTCGATTCTGGTCCTTCGACACCCTGTCCGGTTCCCTGCTCGTGTATTTCAACCTGCTGCATCTCCCATGCCTCCTTGATGGGCCAGGTCCAATGCTGCAGCCCACGTCCTTCTCCAGCCTGCTAGTCAGCCCAGCTCATCTCCAGTATGTTCCTGACAGCGAACTAATAAAGCAGAGTGCACAATTCTTGATGGAAACAAAGGGTTCTATTTTATCTTCAGGGGATCTTCTTAACAATCACTCAATTTAACAATTTAACTACGTAAAAATAAACAGCTACATGAGTGGAACTTACTGAAACAAAGATAAAAATGACAACTCTAGACTTTGGCACTTTTCAATCTTCTCTACTTCCAGGAAAACTTCACTTGCATCATGAATTGGCAACACTGTGTAGATCCAACTCTAGCAAATCTGGTTGACCAAGGAAAATAAGATTGAAATTAAAAAAATGTCTATGAATTATGAGAGGAGTTAGAAAAAGAAATTAACAAATCAGCATTGATGAACTCAGCATCCTGACTAGCCTTCCAGTCAGCAATATTTATAAATGTACATATTCTGTAAAGATTTTACAAAAATGAATGGAAGGACTCTGCATTTCTTGTGTCCAAATGCTAAAGTGCAACTGCTGACAGGTTACAATTACTTTCCAGATCTGAATATGCGGGTTGGATTCTTCAGCCCACTGTCTAAATGGGCTAGTAACGTGGGTTGGTCGCGCAGGCAGCCCAGCGGGTTCTCGCGGCAGTCCGCCCCACCTTGCAATCCTAACCCTATCACTCCTCCAGCCTGACAGCCGCCGCCGTTTCTTCGTCTTCCTCGCAGCGCCGGCGATCCAGAGGCGGCGCTCAGGCTCGGGACTCAGCGACGGCGGCGCAGTACCAGGCTCGGCAGCGGCGTCAGAGGCTCCCTCCTGGTTCTCGCCAGTCGCCTCGGGCCCTCGCCTCCGTCTTTCGGAGTTCGGACACCGGCCGGCGACCCTGCGTACGCACCTCCCCTCTCCCCTCCCGCCTCCGCGGGGCCGTCGACGGCGCTCGGCCCCTGCGGCTGCGCCGCGCGCCGCGCGCCGCTCGCGGCAGGCTGGCAGCCGGAGCCAGCAGCCGCTGCTCCACCAAGGCGATCGCGCCGCTTCTCGGGAGTGCTTATGCCCATAGAGAAGCGCTAGTGCGCTACCCGTCCGCTTAGCGCTGAAGCGTACGACTAGTGCGCTTTTTGGAACCCTCGATGAAAGACATCACAGCCATGAAACTTGCTATTGCATTACTGCATGATTTTTACTTGGGAACTTGGTATCCTTTATGCTGTCGTAGCTCCCAAGTTTTGCTTGCTGGACTTGTGGGTTTCAGTGCGAGCAGCTGGAGCATTCTTTGACCTAACAGTACTTCTGAAAAAAAAAAAACTCAGCTTCTGGATTGTGGACTCTAAATGTAAAACAAATTGGATAAAATGTGCATCTTTTCTACCGTTAGACTTGTTTGGATGTTATGGGATTCACCTCAAGCCACATGTGTTGGTGTGGATTGGAGTGGAACTTAAACTAAATTCCACCCCAATCAACACCAACATTTGTGGATTGAGGTGAATCCGACATATGTTTCCTCCACTGTTAGCACTACTGATTGTTCGGTCAAAAACTTAAAACACTAGCTGCTTTGGATCAGAATTTGCTGTTTCCTCCATTGTTAGCATTGCTGATTGTAAGATAAAAAACTTAAAACACTAGCTGCTTAAGATCAGAATTTGCTCTGCTAACTCGTTATTTGTATGTCGCCGATGATAACACCTCTTGTGATTCATTATCTTCGCAGGTTCACTTTGATATTACAACAAAGGGCACCTTGCTAGTCTCCCAGATTGTTTCCTAACAATGAGGACACATGAACGAGCTGCCAATTTGGCTCTTGCCGGTACGTTAATTGTGCAGTTGAGCCATCACTGCTTCTACAGGGCTCCTTACCTTCTTCCTTTCCCTTTGATATAATGAGCACGAGCTGACCTCAGCAGCATATGTATTTTACAATATGCAGGTCTGAGCTTGGCGCCACTTGTGGTCAATGTAAACCCAAATGTGAATGTGGTATTGACAGCATGCCTTACTGTCTATGTGGGTTGCTACCGTTCTGTCAAGCCAACTCCACCCTCTGTAAGTAATATGTATTTATGTATCTGCTGGCTGTTACTGTGTCTTGTAAGTCATGCGACCAACTGATTTGTTTTTGCAATTGTTATTATGCAGGAGACCATGTCCAAGGAGCATGCTATGCGGTTCCCCTTAGTTGGAAGTGCTATGCTTTTATCACTGTTCCTTCTATTCAAGTTTCTCTCAAAAGACTTGATCAACACTGTGCTCACTGCCTACTTTTTCATTCTAGGCATTGTTGCTCTCGCGTAAGTCCATTTTTTCTTGGAACAGCTTTTGCAGACATTTTAAGTGTTATGTGCTGTACTTATGAGGCTCTTCTTATGCAGTGCAACACTGCTTCCTTCTATAACACGTTTTCTTCCAAAAGAGTGGAATGATAATCTCGTCGTCTGGCGGGCTCCACGTATCCGTTGGGCTCCATTTACCCACTGTATGATCCCGACTCCCTTTCTTTGGTGCTTAGTCTTGTTGATCTAGTTATGCAGATCTTGAAATATTATTACACCTATGTTTTCAGTGCTATTTTAGAGCACTATTTGATTGTATTTTAAGTACTTCTGCACATTTCAAAAAATTTGGTGACTGGTGACTAAGAGTTGATATATTATTTTGTGTACTGAATGAACTCGAGCTTTTTCACCATTCCCTCTTTCAACCTTGCTATGAATGGTTATAAAATAAAAAAAACTTGCTATGAACAAAATGATATTTCTCCATGTGGATATGGAAATCTTCCATTGTGACATTAGAAACTCTAAATACTGGCATGGATTTATATTTTTATTTACAACATTTTTATGGTATAGAAGCTTCCATTTCTCCCTCAGAAATAGACTTATTACAAGATTCAATTACAATGGCTGTCATGGTGTTAACTGTTAATAGAACTTTGCATTTGATATTTGATTTCTTATGAGTCTTAATTCAGAACAAGGACAAGGTGTATTGGATTTAACTATGCCAGTAGCCTCCCTTTACAATCTTTATTCTTGAAGATGATTTAAGCTCATGAATTTCTTAATTCAGCACTCTCGGTGGAGTTCACAAAGTCCCAAATTGTTGCTTCGATTCCTGGATTTTTCTTTTGCTTGTGGTATGCGTCAAAGAAGCATTGGCTTGCAAACAATGTGCTGGGATTGGCTTTCTGTATTCAGGTTTGTTTGCATGGTTTGACATTAATATACATTACTAACGATTATTGTGGAATAAAAGCTAAAATCTATTGATTTGTTTTACGAACCAGTTTTTAGTTTACCAGAACCTTAACACTTAAATTCTGCAGGGGATTGAGATGCTGTCATTGGGATCATTTAAAACTGGAGCCATTCTCTTGGTAAGGATTTTCCCAACTTTTGCTTGATTTGGCCTGAACACTATATATTTGTATTTTCTGTTATAACTTCTAAGAACACATCCTCATTATTTCAGTCGCAAACCTGTCCTTATTTTATTATCTCTGCACTATCATATTCACCACTGTGACATTTGTTATATATATCTATGATTTATTACGGATCATCTGGTCTAACATACATCTTTACTTTATTTAAGCTAAAAGTATTGCTTGTTGTCTGTATGTGGATTTAAATGTGTACAATTTCTTACTCTTGTCAAATTGTATTGTGCCCTTATCTTCATGAGGGTTCAATATATTTTCTAACACTTCAGTTATTGCATTTTAAAATCAAATTTCAGATCATGCTATCTGTTGTTTCTTCCCCTGCATTGACCAACATATTTGTTTGACTGCATTATTTGCCCTAGCTGCATCACCATGTTGGTAGATTTAATTTAATTCAGTGCTTTGGGTTTTTTAGCATGCAGTTTGTCATATATTTATTAAACTTGGAAAGAATAGTTTTTCTTAGCAAGCTTTGAATTGTTGATTATATTATGTCATGAATATTAAAATATGGAACCTTTGTCTGGCGTATAATAGATTAATAGTTTTGAAGTAATTTGGGCTGGGCCCTTGCATTTTGAGTACCACTGAAACATTCTCTGTTCATTTATTCTTATGTAAAATTGTAAATGCATTTTTCCTTTTCCATTTCCAGTGTGGACTTTTTGTGTATGATATTTTCTGGGTGTTCTTCACTCCAGTTATGGTCAGCGTGGCTAAATCTTTTGATGCTCCGATAAAGGTCGGTGCTCTTTCCAACTTGGTCTTTGTTAATACCATTGTCAGTTAGTTCTATTTTCTCATCTTGATGCTTCAGCTGATCTGGCTTTGCTTGGTTTTGTACAGCTTCTGTTTCCAACTGCAGACGCTGCAAGGCCATTCTCCATGCTTGGCCTTGGTGACATTGTAATACCTGGTTAGTAATAAAAATTTCTTTCCTTGTGCTATTTTATATTCTGCTTTGCAGTGATGCAGATTTATCCCCCTTACTGAATGGTAATATCACCCTCTGTAGGGGTGTCAAGTGCCAACTTTGTTCTACATGCTTAGATTATCTGTACCAAACTGTTATATATTGGAACATTGTTAGAATGTCGATAAGTGGGATTTACTGGTATGCTGTATCAGTGGAGCTCTTGCATTTGTTGATTCATGGGGACTGGTCAGAATTTTAGATTTATGATATGGGTTACTTTTTGTGTCTATGTATTCTTTGTAGCACTTGGCAGAGAATCAATGTTGTAACAAATTGGTCCTGCTGGATTGAGATCATGCTCTACACCATATTGCTAGGTCCATGCTCAGATATATTTTTAGGCTTTCTCGTTGCATGCAGCCTTAGGCTTGCCATTACAAGTTTACAACCAATATTTGTGTCCATTACTGGCCCCTGGAGAACCACACACTTTGTATCAACAGAAACTATAATTTCAATTGATTCAAGTTGCATACAAAAAAGTGATATCTGAATCTGAATTTTAGGCAGTTTCAAAGTCATTAAGCACATAATATGTATGTGTACTTTTGCTTCCAGGTATATTTGTTGCACTTGCCTTGCGCTTTGATGTTTCAAGAGGTATCAAGAATCGTTACTTCAACGGTGCATTTTTGGGATACGCTGTGGGTATGACGGTGACTATCATTGTAATGAACTGGTTTCAAGCTGCACAGGTGAGTTCTGTTACTCAGGTTCATATTGTTTTGTTTCCCCTTGTTTCTGTCATCCCTGCAATATTAATACTACGATTATTTTGGGGGTTTTGTTGCAGCCTGCTCTACTATACCTCGTTCCTGGTGTGATCGGTTTCGTTGCTGTTCCCAGTCTCTGGTATGGAGAAGTGAAACAGGTCAGATTCTAAATGCTTACTGCAGCTACCATTCCAAAGAAAAAGTTTTGTCTAGCCTCTTAACTCATCCTTTGCCTTGAACTTTAAGTAGCGTAAAAGTTAAATAAAAGATGAACTTTTAGAAACAGTAAATATGCTTCTTTGGATAGGCCTAATTGTATTCCTGAATTTTCTTCTTGGTTGATGCTTAGCTGTTGCTACAAAACAATGTTACATTTTAAAAACTAGTGTTGTGCATGCAAGAAAAGGATCTTCTTAGAACAGTTACTACAGTTTAAGATTGGGTGTAAAACTAGTGTCTTTTAAATAATATGCAAATAACTCTTGTTTTGCAATCTGATTGCTTCACTTGGAGTATCTGACTTGCTCAGTACTACTGTTAGTCATGAAGAACTTGTCCTTGTGCTGAGTTGGTATTAACTATTACTATTACATTTGTTGACGGTAGAACTCAAGAATGTTGATGGCGATCTGTAGTTCCATCTCCTGGTGGTTTGTTCCATTTTCGTTCTATCTTTTTTTTTGTGTGGAGGGGTGTGGATGCTTTGCAAAGTTTTATGCTTTGCAAAGTTTTATCCTTTTTGTTTCCCACAAAAGTAGGCCTGTTATAAATTATGCATCAGAATGTAGGACCTTCTGAGTTCTGACCACATTTCTTACAAATGCAGCTGCTGGAGTTTGACGAGTCAAAAGTTGAGGCAGAGGAAGGGGGTGCAGAAGAAGAGCAAGATGATGATAGTTCCAAAGGCAATAAAAAGGTGGACTAGCATTCTATAGCAGGATTTAGTTCCGGAGGTAAAAGGACAGGACGACAGTTTTCGTGTAAGGTCTTCTGGCAGCTAAACAGGCTTGATGATCTCCAATACCGGATCGGCTTACTTGAGTAATTAGAAATGGTTCAACATGATACAAGTTTTCTCAAGTAATTTGAAATGGTTCAACATGCTACATGTTTTCTTTTTTTCGCTTTGCGGATTATTTGGCCTGGTGGAGAGTGGAAGACGAGAAAAAAAAAAGATGCTATTACTTGGGATGTCCTGACGTGCTCCTGATTCGTTAAGGAATTCACCAGAACTCTGATTGGACCGACGCATTCATGCCATGCATCTTGTTTGCTTTGGTTTTTTCACAGGCAAGAATTTCATTAGGGATTTTACGTGTTGAATCAGCTGTGAGAAAAACCTCAGATCCAGCATGGGCATAAAGAGCGAGTGATTTTAGCTTTTTTTGAAAAAAATCGGATTTATATTTCTCATGAAGTTTTTGGTGATTACAACCCAAATGTTACAAGAACACCCTGAAAAGGAAAGAAAATTACAATCTGGTTCTTGCAAACTCCTCCCAGTCTGCCTCGCCACCGGCGGCTAGAGGGTGGCGGCTAGAGCAGAAGCCGACATCCTCTCCGACGAAGAAACACACTTTTTTTTGTTGCCGTCTTGTGCAGCGAGTCTATGTCGACTTGCTTTGTAACCGCTGAACGATCCAGCTGAAAAAGATGACCATAGCCATCACATCGTCGGACACCGAGGAATCTGACGCCTAGAGCCCCCCAGCTCACCGGACGACGACGAACCCCGAAGGGGAACTGAACCAGCAAAGGTGGTGGTAAGCACAATCCAACCCGATTTCTCATCGAGTTGGTAGCCAAATCCACCGGAACTCCTCCAAGCATCCAGCACCATCTCGTAGCTTGCAAGAACGGCGTTGCCGTTGATGTCCTGGGCTGCGACAGCACAGAAAAACATCCAGAGGAGTTGGACACCAATACATAAGAAAGCAACTATGACATACCCATCGGTACCAAATCCTCCGCGAAGAGAGCCGTCGTCAAGCACCATACACACCCCAGCCACAACCAAATCCCGCTCACCACCGACACCAGCAATGGCAGAGGAGCTCAAGAGGAAACAAAAGATCTCATCGTCCATTCCATGCTGAGATAGAAGAACGACGGGAGCAGATAGATCCCCAATCAGGCATATCATCATGGGGAGATTTATTCTGAACTTCTCACTCTCTTCTCCAGAAGACACAGCATAGGTAGAAACATCTCCGGAGAAGAAACAGGAACAGTAGAGAAGCTTATCTACTCCTACCGGAACTAGATTTAGACTAGCAAAAGAGAGTATATACATCGGCAAGCGGATCCCTAGCTCCCTGTCATCTCTAGCAGCGACGAGGCCGCCAGAAACGACGGGGAGCCAGCGGAAACGGCGCCGGAAAGAGGCAGATCGCCTGCGAGTCCCCCTTTTCTACAGAAAAGGAGGAGAGAAGGCGAAAGAAGCGAGTGATTTTAGCTTTGGGGCAAGGATGGTGGGAAACCCAGAATGATGGCCCACGGTATTTTGTGGCATCGAACCCATGAGGCAGAATGGGCTTACCCAGAAAGAATTTGAGACGCGTTGCTTCAATGCTTGTTCACGTCGATAAGCCATGGCAGCAAAACGGAAAAGAGAGGAAAGGTATCTTAGCTCTTTAAAAAGCTCTTGTACTTGCCGGAGGCGCAATCTTAATTCATCTTCGGTATGGAGTTATACTGGGATTGCAATGAGTGATTGCTTGTGCGAATACAGACATAAACGACAGAATGTAAGACTGACATGAACCATTAATCATCGAAAATCAGATCGCGTTGAGTAGGTACAAAGTAGGATCACTTTACCGGTTGATTCAGTGGTCCATACGTGACAATTAATTGGGATAGCGGTAGCTGCAAGCCTGCGATTCGAGCGTGCAGGTCAAACTAATTTAAATCCAGCTGACTTCTATCTTTCATTCATGGTGACAGTTTTAAAAACTTTGTAGCATTTGGTTTCTGTAAAGAAATACTACAGTGCAATTCAATAACTTTTCAAAATTATTGTTAAAAATTAACTTTTCAAAATTTACAGTTTGAAACGAACGACCGCCACGACCGCGAGCGCGATTAGATGGGAACACGAACAGGGGAAAAACCAGGAGCGCCACCAGAGCCGGGCCCAGTGGCAACTCAGCAAACGAGCCGTCCTTTGTCTCTTCTCCCAATCCCGTCCATTTCAATTTCAATTTCAATTCAAGCAAGCAGGCCGAAGAAAAGCGGCCGACCAACCAACCCAAGCCTAGCCAACCCGAATCCCAAACCCAACTGCCCCGCCGGCGGCGATCACCGGAGATGTCATGGCTCGCCCGCTCTCTCGCCACATCACTCAACATCCCCGACGATTCAGGCGCCGACGATGACCCGGACGCCACACCCACCCCTTCCCCCTCCGCGCGCACCCCGCCGCCGCCGCCGCCGCCGCTCCCCACTCACCCGCTGCATTCGGGCGCGGCGGAGGGCGTCAAGGAGGACCTCACCGAGCTCTCCAAAACCCTGACGCGCCAGTTCTGGGGCGTCGCCAACTTCCTCGCGCCACCGCCCGGGGAGACCTCGCCGTCGCCGTCGCCCTCACCCTCCCCTCAATCGGCGGAGGGTCAGTCTGCCGATGCGAGGACACCGCCCGAGATCGCCGGGATCCGGAACGACTTCGCTGAGATCGGCGGGAGGTTCAGAAGCGGGATCTCCCGGATCTCAGGCCACAAGGCCGTGTCTGGGTTCTCTAGGATGGCCTCTAGTTTCTTCGCTCCGGATGACGACGCGGAGAACGAGTGGGAGGAAGAGCGGAGACGACATATTAGGTATGGGATGGAAGAGGAAGTGGAGGAAGGCGACGAGGAGTGGCATCGGTGGGAGGAGACGGTAGGCCTTAGGGTGGACGATGGTGACGCAAGGCGTGAGTTGGAGATAGAGAGAGTAAGGGATGAAGAAGATGACGAATTGGAGGAGCTGAGAGCAAGGCCTGAGGATGATGGCGAATTGGGGGAGCAGAGAGCAAGGCATGAGGAGGATGGCGAACCGGAGAAGCTGAGGGTAACACATGAGGAGGAGGAGGAGGAGGAAGTGGAGGAGGACTGGGATGTGATTGGAATCACTGAGGAGGTGCTTGCATTTGCCACAAACATTGCCAGGCATCCGGAGACCTGGCTTGACTTCCCATTGCTGCCTGATGATGATGATGCCGATGGACCATTCTCATGTAATTTCTTCACCTCTTTCTTCAAGTTATTCATATTGATTCTCAGTGAAATCATATGTAAAGTTTCAAGTTTACTATTGGAAGATGTGTTGCTAGGTTCAAGTCATTTTGGCTCTACTGCAACTGAAAAAACTCTTCATGTGTTAACTACTATCGGCTTAATGCCTTTGGTTGCTCCCCATTTTCATTGTGTTTCCTACTAATTTTGTACATATAGAAGTGCTTACCTAAAATTTTTATTCTGTCAGATTTTGACATGTCTGATGCTCAACAAGAGCACTCCTTGGCTATTGAGCATCTTGCTCCCAGATTAGCAGCTTTGCGAATTGAACTATGCCCGATCCATATGAGTGAAGAATGTTTTTGGAAAATTTACTTTGTTCTCCTACATCCTAGACTTAACAAGCGTGATGCCGAGCTTCTATCTACACCACAGGTAAAATTCTTCTTATTCTTCATACTATTATCTCCATGGTTAACATTGTTCCAGAAAATTGGAATAGATATGTAGTAAAACTATATGCGGTTATGTGTGCATGTGAGGACTATAAAGATAGTTAATAATTGATGATCGGCTGATCTCTCATAACAAATTAGGTGGGAACATACTGGTGCTTAATGTTAAGTTTAGCCATGCTATTCTTGTACCAAATATCTAGTTAATTCTGACTTGACATTCATTAGGTTAGAATATTTCTCAAGACATCTTTTTGTGGTTTACACATTCTTTTATGTGATTCATGACGCATGAGAACTTCAAAGGGTTGCTGTACAGGAAAAAGTAAAGAATACTAAATGTTAATATCAACAGTGTTTATATAGGTGCCATTCGAAGTAATTATGGCTGAACGAGCAGAGACAAACTTATAATAGGTAGCATATTCTTATGATTGTTTGAGCTCTTGGACAACATAGCTTAGCCATATAATTTGTGTTTACTTTCAAGAGATCTTGATTCTTGGTTTAGTTCTACATATGTGGTAGGACATTTCTAGTTTCATACTCAATTACTAGACATAAGAGTTGTTGGTTCACACCAGCGCACCATACAATTAAACATTATATTTAGTGGTCTGATGAAGGAAGCTGAAATAACCTTTATCTAGCTTCTCTTGAAGCTAGCAACTGCAAATTATGTCGTCTCTTCCATAGTGTCAGGCATATTTTGATCATAAACACAGTTTGTGGTCAAATCTAGAAATTTCATGGCAGATGACCAACTTGTCCCACATTAAGTGTCCATACTCCATAAAGGGAAAATATATAGTTTATGTACTTGGACATAAATGGTAATGGGAGGCAAAACAACACGGTAAAGTATGAACGTCGTACTTCTCCATATGTCAAATGGTGGAGGAAGGAATTAAACTAAGGTGTGGTGAAATGCGGAAGTAGGTAACATAGGTTGAGTAGGACTGAAGATTTGAAAGGTTTTATACACATGCAAGATTTAATGATTTTGTATTCGCCAAGTAAAGAATTATTTGCACTGTTGAGTCTATCTTTACTTAATTATTTGCCCTGTTCTTCATAATCAATACAAAATTTAAACAACAAATTAAATAAACAAGTAAACAATAATTGGAAAAAAAAAACTTATGCTGCTGCAGATTGGGCCTTACTCCCTTACCTGATTCTGATCAGCGTGCGGCCGGTGTTTGAGTGCCTGTTCTTCTGCATCAGTGTGTGCCTTGGTGTTGTTGTCTTTTTGTGACCGCCTCGCCGGCTCAGATTCTCCGCCTCTGCATCGGCGTCTAAGCCCTAGGCATCATCTGCACCCTGCAAAATAGGCAGCGTAGCAGAACTTGAGTCGACGAATTGTCTGGGACTGGGATACTATAGATGGACAGCCGGATGGGAACGGAATACATACAGGTGGTTGCCGGATGATAAAGAGGCCGAGCACACAACAATGGCCCATACCATAAGCAAGGCCCAAAGCCATGAGCCCATGACCTAGAAAAACCATTTGTTCCTTCCTCCTGTCTATTGGGCACACTGTGTTCAAAGCTTTGCTCCAATGTACATGGCCAATCAGCGGACAGGGTGCGTGTCTGGCAGTTCTGGGGGAGATCCGCTAGGAAGTCAAGGTAGGGTGTCCACCATACCTAGACATATTACATCCTTTTCCCATGCATGTCCGTGACTACATGTTACAACAATATTTGAGAATGCTTCCTCTATCTTTTGCAACGAGTAGTAGATAAGCCTTCTTCAAACTATATGCATTTTTTCCTTCCCAGACCCCGCAGTGCGGGAGCCTACGGCACTGAGTACGCCCTTTTTACTAGAAATATAATCATACCAGCATGTTTCAGACCTCCCTAACTAGATTTGGAAGCTCTGGGTAATTTATAGGCATACTTTAGGTTTATGTGGCTGGATTTCTCTAACCTCTAGTTTGCATGCACTGTTTAGATTCCTTATTGATGTACTAAAAATATCGACCCCTGTGGGAGACCCTCGCCATGGTGTTGCGCTAAGATGAAGTTTATTGCCTGCGTGTCTTACTGTAAACTGCATCGGACACGTGTTGCAGTGGAAACTGCCGATGAGAGAGGGTTATGGCGAAAAGTTGAATCTCTAAATTTGACCTTCAAGTGCAGATTCAAGCAACGGGCATATTGTAATAGCTAGAAGTTAAGGCCAGTTACTCAATATGAACTCTCAGATGCCAAACAGAGTATTTTGTGCAATTATGGTAGGCTTTTTCAGTGACATCACAAATTGGGCAAACTAAGTGTAGAAAACTCTGCCTATCTAATTATTATATCAAAGACAATAGTAGTAGATGCCCATGGCCTGTGTCCATCCATGCGTGCTGTGTCCATCCAAATAGAGTATTTTGTGCAATTATGGTAGGCTTTTTCAGTGACATAAAAACTGGGCAAACTAAGTGTAGAAAATTCTGCCTATCTGATTATTATATCAAAGACAATTTTAGTAGTAGAGGCCTATGTCCTTGCGTGCTGTGCAGTAATGGTCCAAGAAGTTCCTCTTTTATGCGACATGGTTAAACAAAATTCCAATTAAGCACTTGCAAGATCCTGCATAAAGAGGACTAGAAGTATAGAAGTATATAGTCTTTATCTTCAACTGACTGTTGCCTCTATGTGCAACCTTCTCTGGTTGAGAACAAAGCTAATATTATAATGTGTCTGCTTGTGATGATTTATCGTGAAGTATACTGATTGCATGTTCCCAATCCTCCCCTGCACCCTGGTGCTGACAACCTGAAATCAAATAAAGTTAGTTTGGTTTGAGTTTTCTTGCTAGGTATTTAACTTTTTGAACTCCAATAGAGGAACCAATGAAGTAATTAAAAGCTGAACCCATCCAGGACCAAAACTGCTTGCTTTAGTGATTAGTATTCTGCACATTTGTAGTTCTTTATATAAATTAGATTTGCACTGTGGCGCAACATCTTCCCCCAAGTTGACTTTATTGAACTTTTGGAGTCCATTTATGTCATGGTCATGGGTGCACCAAAAGGAGGGATGCACAATAGAATATCAGTTGCCATGGTTGATGTAATCATCATAACTAAAGACATGATTATTTTCCATTTCTGCTGGTATCAAACAGTTTATTTCACGAATAATGATACCTACCTGAGCCAGTAATCTAAGTCCAGTTCTTGTTCTTGCAGATTGTGGAAGCTAGAGCAATGCTTATGCAACGTTTGCAATACCAGTCAAAGCTTGAAACTGAGCAGCTAGGTCATCATAAGGATGATCATGGAGTTCAGTTACGAGAGGACACCTTGAAAGATGGTACAGAAGCATTCCCATTCATGCGACGGGAAGCTGCTTCTGTTATGCCCATAACAGAAATTGAGATTGAGAAGCATCCTATCCATGTAACTGAAGTTGCAGTTGTGGACAAATCGGTCATCAAAGAGGAGCTGCCCAAGGATCATACTGAGACCTCAAATGTTTTGCAAGAGGCCTTTGATGATGACATAGACGATTGGTTCGACGAGGAGGCCGATCTTGCTGGCCACCCAACTATCCACATAGGTGACGAGGAAGACGTGTCTTTTAGTGACTTGGAAGAGGATGATGTAAAATGATTTAGTTGCAACTTGCAAAGTGAGCTGTCCCTGTATTTTGGAAACTGGATATCTATGCTGTAAAAGAAAATGTAGAGGTGAAAGCTGTTCCTGAAAAGAATAGGGTGTACAGTGAAAACAGAGTGGTTTTGTTTTACACTCAAGCTGCCGGGCTGAAGGCACTGTGATCTTATTGCTCAAGCTGCCAGGGTGAAGACACTGTGATCTTATCGCTCAAGCTGCCAGGTTGAAGGCACTGTTCAGGATACCGGGGTGAAGTCCCTGTGATCTTATCGCTTGAGATATGGTTGGGTGCTACGTTTGACCAGCATTACTGTTTGTAATTTGATTCATACTCTTTTGTACATAAGCATTCTTGATGCTATAAGGTCAGAACAATAAAGTTAGATTTGATGTTTGGTCAAAGAATTGCACATATATCAGATATAAGAAAGCAGTGTGATCTTCAACTTATCGAGAATTTATGTGCAGTTCAAGTTGCTGTACTTTATATACAAATTTGTACTGCTTCTAACATTGTAATTCTTGGTACCCGAGATATAGGAAATTACTGGAACTTTTGTTTTATCTTAACAGGCTCTTATGGCCCTGGATTCATAACCAAATGCTTAGCCAAATCGCAAGCAGCTAGAGTATTTATGAACTCTAGGAGGGGGTTCTCCAAACAACGAATTGTCCTAGGTCCCAACTCATAAGTCATACCCAACTTTGCGATCTCAGGTGCTATTACAAGACCGTCGAACATTCCGAAACGAATAAATTGATCGGCAATGAACTCCCGTATACCTATAAACAAGGCACCCTCTCGAGAAGGTCCCTCTTAATTTTGAAGCTCCCGCCGACCAGTCACCTTGTATCTAGATCAATCCCTCGTCTTATGATATTGGATTTCCACGCTAAACTGTCATGTCTCGCGCTCTTGGTAAGAATTGCTTGAGCTTTGGTGGCCATTTCAGTTTCCAAATCTTTCTCCACACCTCATCGGCATTATTGCCACCAATACCGCTAGAGCTTTCACCCCGTTGATAACGACAATTAAGTTCTTGGTTGGCTTCCAATACATGTAGGCCGATTGGACACTAAAAAATAAAAAATACCCTTTGGATCAAAGTCCCATGCCATCATATCTTCACAGGCAGGACGAGTAGGAATAGCAAGAATATTTACCACGTCCTCCTCCCAAAATATATGCCGTACCAGCTCAAAATCCCAAGTGCCCGTCAGTGGATCAATGGGTTCAGAGACTTTGGATAAAAGTACTGAACCTCTTGGTGTTCGAGGTCTCCAAGTTATACCCACCAGTATATCCGAATTTGTTCACAATCTCCAACTCTCCAAATCATTTCCTTCTTCATCGCTCTAAGACCTGGAACAAGACTGCGCCAGGTATACGAGATCCCCCGCCCCTCCTTTGCCTCCATGTTATATCACCATTTGGCCAATATTTCGTCTTCAAGAGCTATGCACAGAGTGACTCTGGGTTTTTCATCAGTCTCCACACTTGCCTCGCTAGCATGGCCAAGTTAAAAAAGGTGCAGATCCCTGTAGTCAAGCCCCCTTCTCTTTTCTGCTAGCCAATGCCATTTCCTTTCATTATTTTGCTGCGCCCACCAATCTCTGCATATCATTGTACTAATATCATCACATAGAGTCTCAGTCAAATCAAAGGAAGACATTTGCAGCCAAAAAAAAACAAAGCAAGACATGGCAAAACTTGGAATTGCTTGGGCGACTACTTTAATCAATGTTTCCTTCCCTGCCTTGGATAGTAACTTTTCTTTCCACCCCTGGATTCGATTCCACACCCTATCCTTCAGGTATGTGAACATTTTTGCCTTTGATCGACCCATATACATTGGTAGGCCGAGGTATTTGTCACTCCTCGTCTCATGTGAGAAGTCTAAAGCCGTTAAAAACTCTTCCTTGGCTGAATCACCACAATTCTTACTGAAAGGGACCGAAGACTTCTCTTTGTTTATGATCTGACCCGAGCATTCCTCATAATGTTGCAGCACATATGTGAGATGATTTTCATTCTCTTGGTTCACCTTGAGAAGAAGCAGTCACTTGATCACAAATAACAAATGAGTAATGCTCGGTGATTATCACAAATAGAAACCCCTTGTATTCTTCTTTGTCCTAAGCACCTATGAAAGCATCTATGCAGATTGCAAAAGAATAACAGTTCACACAGAGCGTTATGTCTTTCTATTAGAAACTAACAAATATGCCAATGGGAAAAATAAAACTACTAAAATTTATGTAAAATGATAATGTGAATGGTAACTTATGTTTTATGTTTTTATAATTTATTTTATGATGACTATCACATTCATAATATAAGTTAATGCTCACATTAAATAACAGCGTCCTATTAAATCTATATCCAATTTAAGTGCACCTTGGAATATTTTTCCTTCTATTGCAAAGTGCACAATTATTTAGATATAAATATATTATAACTTTGTAGCTTTTTCATACTACTTATGTGTTTCTATGACTCAATATCGATATGTGTAACTTTTTTCATACATCATATCAACTTTCGTAACCTTTTTGTCGATGTGTTAGGTTTGGTCTCTCCACTTATGATTATGACCAGAGATCTCCCTCTTTTCACATGGCAGCCATTGTCAAGACTTATATATTGCCCAACATTTGGGTTCGAAATAATTGGCTGTACCATTGGCTAATCCATATTTCAATATAAATAAGTTTTTTATCAAGACTGCACAGATGATGTAAATCTTTCTCCTCAAAACATAATAAGTGTTGAAAAGTAAGGATTATGCATTGAAGCTTGTCTTGGACAGAAATTGAACAACAGACAAATAGTGAAGGCTTGGAGAACACTGATGGTGAGGGCATCCTCTACGTATTCGCACCTATATGCATACAACACATGCAAGGATGATTTAGCACACTTATAGACAAAACATAACCTAACAAGATTCATAACATACATGGATAGATCACATATTTATGTAACAAATATTGGTTTGCCATTTTTATAATTTTTCCATGCTTTTTTCTGTGAATTTTGTAAGATCTTTGACAATTTGCGTTGTGAACCCTAGTCTATTTCAAATAAAAAACTATTAAGGCACTTCTACTCTTTCTTTCTCTCTCTCTTGTATATTTTCATCTGAAACCCTATATTCCTTTCTATTTTCTCCCACACACGAATCTTAGTTTGCATAGATGGAGCGAGGGTGATTGGGTGGCTGGAAGAAAAAAATAAAGCGGAAGAAAAAACAGTAAATTGTGCCTCTTTAGTATTAAATATCTGGCAAATGCATTGGAACGGGATTTACATTTTAAAATCAGAGTCTGTATCTAGGTTTGACATATGCTATATAACTCACATAATAAAGCTTATGAGTTCGACACAATTAAATAATTATGATTTTAATATCTTCGGCATCATTATCTGGCCATCCGAAAATAGTTTCTTACTCTTGATCCGTCGATGGAGCACCTTGAGAGTAGAAGCATTTCATGAATAATGTTTTATTTAGATTTAACAAGTATAACTGTAAATAAATCTATAACTAATTTATGCATCATCCAATGAGTATTAAATTTTTAATATAATTTAAAAATATAATAATTAGGCTACCATAAAGTTTCACCGCAATTAGACCATAGCAATTGCAGTTATGAATTATTATTCTAATTAATTATAGAAAAGCATAGATCTAAATCAACAATAACAACTTTGTACTCGAGCATACCATATTATGTACTCACTTTGTAGATCTATTTATGTGGACCCCAATCAAATTATATTTTAATTTTATGATTTTTTGTGATTTATTGTGACATTTCAAAATTTCAATCAAAATAAATATAAAAAATAACAAAACTACCTTCTAAACCACTCCAAAAGGTAAAGTGCATGATTTAAAGTGTACTGTTTGAAATATTGAAGGAGGTGATTTGGCCTGTTTTGCGGTTTAGGGAGGAAAAATAGACTCGCAAATGTTAGAGGAGGAAAAGTGGAATGTTTTCTAAAAAAATTAAAGGTATAAATTTTTTCTGAGGGGAATTTAAAGGTATAGAAAGAAGAGCAATTATATAACACTCCACTCGGCCCAGTAAGGGAGGAAGCCCAGTAGCCATTTAAACTGTATAGAACACCCAACGATGCCCTAGCATCCTCGCTCTCAGGAGATCCCGCTGCCTCTGCTCAAAAAAAGAGAGGCAAGACCGTGCCGCCGCTCCTCTACTCTCCTCTCGCTGCGTGCCGCCGCTCTTCCGCCTGCCCCCCGCAGCTCCTCCACCCGCGTGCCCCTTTCCATCGCTCTACCTCTCCACCTTCGCGAAATCGAGCGACTTGCACACTAGGAGGTACGCACAGATGGTTTGATTTGTGTAATGTTAGAAATACCTAATACTTTTAGGTTTTAGGGTTTAGGGTTTGAAGTGTGACGGTCTAAGTGTTTAGCGAATTAGCGGTGCCGCGCCTGTATTTATATTGTCATGAAGTGAGTTTTTTTGTTGTTGTTTGGTCGTAGTTTTTGCTCCTCGCTAATGGCCTCGGACATAGTAGGTTATGTTACCGGCGAGCTTGTTGGCTTCTGCAAGGTGATGTTAATAATAGGGGCTATATAGCCCTCTTGTGATGCCTAGAATAATCATGTATAACTGTGGGTAGATACATCTCTCTAGGCATGTTTGAACATGAACTGATTAAATCCCTTGTGTTTATTTGAGACCACAATTTACTTGTATGATTAGGAGTGTTTGGGGCTGTGTGACTAAATGAATGTGCCGTTGGCAATGCATAATTTGTAGAGAAATTATATACTTTATTGTCATGAAAGTTTATGATTTCATCTCATCAGGTTTGGGATATATGATTTTTTTAAGTTCTCTGTAAGGTTTTGACTGTGTGTTTCTGGACTTTTGTGTTTTTCGATCATGTTAACTTCAAAACTAGCTCCTGTTGATAACTAGGAAGTTGTAGCATTTTCCTAGGCTTTCTAAACTGTTAATATTTTTGGTTGGCTAGAACTCTAGATATGAATTTCTCAAGTTTCCTGTCAGGTTCTGTGCAAACTGCTTTTTTGTGCTTTTCGGCCTTGTTAACTTGGAAACCAAACCTGTCTAGAAACATATGGAGAACTTCACAAGCTTTCCAAAATGTAAAAAAAAACATAGTTTTCTGTGATCTAATACTCTGGCTATGATTTATTATTTCTACTGTACTGCTGCTGTCCTGAAATTTTTTGATCTTGTAATTGCATGATTTGTGTATTTGTATAGCTTCAATGGAGCATGGTTCCTGTTTGTGGGATGTAGATGGTTTATAGTTTTCAAACTCCAAGTAATATTGTTCACTACAGGTTTAAAATGTGTTCTGCTATTTAAGAAGCTGAGTTAATCAAACTGTAGTGTGAAGCAATTGTCTTTCTTTTACGTAGTTGTTTCCAATTTATTGTTCTTGCTAGTTCAAGTTAACTTTGTCGGTTTCTACTTCTCTATACATAGATCCTTTGCCTTGTTGTGTCAATGCCAAATATTTTAAACGGTTAGCATAAAGTTAAGTCAATATAGTTAGCATGTTTTGGTAGAGGTTCGCCTATGCTGACTGAGAATCTGTTACTTTTGTATGTAGGATACAGCCATGGATATCACTCAGGTTCTGCTAGCTGCTCAATCTCCTGATGCTAACCTTCGAACAGTAGCAGAAGGCAACCTCACGCAGTTCCAGGAGCAGAATCTTCCTAACTTCCTCCTCTCCTTATCAATAGAGCTCTCAAACGATGAAAAACTTCCAGAGACTAGAAGGCTTGCTGGTATTATCCTTAAGAATTCTTTGGACGCAAAGGATTCTGCGAAAAAGGAGCTTCTGACTCAGCAATGGGTAAGCGTGGATCCATCTGTCAAATTGAAGATCAAGGAGTCGTTGCTGGTGACACTAGGATCTTCGGTGCATGACGCAAGACATACCTCGTCACAAGTCATTGCCAAGGTTGCAGCAATTGAGGTACCACGTCGAGAATGCAAGACCTTGTTGCCAAATTGTTGGGCAACATGACTTCTCCAGGTGCATCCGCTCCTTTGAAACAAGCAACACTAGAGGCATTGGGTTATGTATGTGAGGAGATTTCTCCACAGGACTTGGAGCAGGACCAAGTGAATGCTGTTCTGACTGCAGTTGTCCAGGGAATGAACCAGACAGAGCTCAGCCCTGAAGTTCGTCTTGCCGCAGTTAAGGCCCTATATAATGCTCTTGACTTTGCCGAGAGTAACTTTGCAAATGAAATGGAGAGGAATTATATAATGAAGATGGTTTGTGAGACTGCTTTGTCTAAAGAAGTGGAGATCAGACAGTCTGCATTTGAATGCCTTGTTGCAATAGCATCCACATATTATTCACACTTAGATCCTTATATGCAAACCATATTCAACTTGACAGCTAATGCATTGAAAGGTGATGAGGAACCAGTTGCACTTCAAGCTGTTGAGTTCTGGAGCGCTATTTGTGATGAAGAGATTGCCCTCCAAGATGAATACGAGGGATCTGAGGATGGCAACTCTACTGTACACTTTCGCTTTATTGAAAAGGCCCTCCCTTCACTTGTGCCGATGCTGCTAGAAACTTTGTTGAAGCAAGAGGAAGATCAAGATCAAGATGATAATGTTTGGAACATTTCTATGAGTGGTGGAACTTGCCTCGGACTCATTTCTAGAACTGTTGGTGATGCAGTTGTCCCTCTTGTGATGCCATTTGTCGAGGCCAACATCACAAAGCCTGATTGGCATTGTCGCGAGGCAGCTACTTTTGCATTTGGTTCTATCCTTGAAGGCCCCTCTGTTGAAAAACTTGCTCCACTGGTTCAGGCTGGTCTTTATTTCTTGCTTAACACCATGAATGATGCAAACAGCCAGGTAAAAGATACTACAGCTTGGACTCTTGGGAGGGTATTTGAGCTCTTGCATTCTCCAGCTGGTGCAAACCCAATCATAAATGATTCAAACCTTCCTCGTATCATGTCTGTGTTGCTTGAGAGTAGTAAAGACGCTCCAAATGTGGCTGAGAAAGTCTGTGGAGCTATCTATTTTCTTGCCCAAGGTTATGAAGATACAGAGTCAATGTCTTCTGTGCTGACACCTTATCTACCTAATATCATTGCTGCTCTTCTTTCTGCTGTGGACCGTGCTGATACCAGCCATTTCAGGCTTCGTGCTTCTGCTTATGAAGCACTGAATGAGATTGTGAGAGTCAGCAACATACGTGAAACTTCAGGCATCATAGGTCAATTGTTACAGGAGATCATGAGAAGATTAAACCTTACATTTGATCTCCGAATACTTTCTTCTGGTGATAAGGAGAAGCAAAGCGATCTGCAGGCTTTGCTATGTGGTGTTCTGCAGGTCATCATCCAGAAACTGAGCAGCACAGATGCAAAGTCCATAATTTCTCAGACTGCTGATCAATTGATGATGCTCTTTCTGCGAGTCTTTGCCTGCCACAATTCTACTGTTCATGAAGAAGCAATGCTTGCAATTGGTGCTCTTGCATATGCTACTGGTCCAGATTTTGTTAAATACATGCCTGACTTTTTCACATACCTGGAGGCTGGCTTGCAGAATTATGAAGAGTACCAAGTGTGTTCCATCTCTGTTGGGGTTGTTGGTGATATTTGTCGTGCCTTGGAAGATAAAATTTTGCCCTTCTGTGATCGCATCATGACTGTTCTTCTTAAGGACCTATCAAGCTCTATGCTCAATCGATCTGTGAAGCCTCCGATTTTCTCATGCTTTGGAGACATTGCTCTTGCTATTGGTGAGAATTTTGAGAAATACCTGCCATATGCCATGCCGATGCTCCAAGGAGCTGCAAGACTCCTTGGTACTCTTGATCAGAGTGATGATGATATGGTTGATTATGGCAACCAGCTCAGACGCGGCATTTTTGAGGCATACTCTAGTATACTACAGGGCATCAAGGGCCCAAAAGCTCAGCTGATGATCCCATATGCAACCCATCTACTACAGTTCACTGAAGCTGTCTTCACAGATAGGAGCAGGTGCCTTTCATTTACAGTGTAATTTGTGTTCAATTTATTTTTCTTACCTGTTTCTTACAGCTATAATATATCCATGTTCTGTTCTTGTTTGTGCCATCAGGGATGACAGTGTGACAAAGGCTGCAGTTGCTGTCCTTGGGGATCTTGCAGACACGCTTGGCCAGGACTCAAAGGATCTGTTCAAGACCCACCTATTCCATGTTGAGATCTTGAGGGAGTGCCAAGCCCAAGAGTTGGATGATGAAGTTCGGGAGACTGCACAGTGGGCCCAGGGGATGATAAACCAAGCGGTGGTTTCTTAATGTGGGATGGTTTTGGTTTGTTGGTTATGGGAGGTTTCTTTTGTGGCTGTGCCAACGAAAGGATAGCTATATATATGTAGCGTCAGTCCTAGGATCCTGTTAGGTAATTGTGCGTTGTTGTTGGTCTGTCAAGTGGGTGCGCATCGCATTGGACCGGGTGGTTTATGTATGTGGATGTCTTGAACAGCAAATCTTGGTTCATTTATCTTAATATTTTTCAATGCTGTTGATGTGGTTGCTTTCTGTTTTTTATTTCTGGTTCATATTGTTTCTCAGTGAAATGCTACGTAAAGTTTCATGTTTACCATTGGAAGATGTGTTGCTAGGTTCAAGGCATTTTGGCTCTACTGTAACTGAAAAAGTTGTTCATATGGTAACTACTGTTGGCTTAGAGTCTCGGTTGCTCCGCATTTTCATTGTTTTTTACATATACTCACTCTGTTTTAAATTGTAGTTCACTTTAACTTTTTTGTGCATGTATTTTGCTATGTATCGAGACATATTATTTATCTAGGTACATAGCAAAAAACATACAAAAAAAAAGTCAAAGTGAACTATAATTTGAAATGGAGGGAGTAGAAGATAAGAATTGACCTAAACTTTTTGTTCCTTCAGATTTTGACATGTCTGATTCTCAACAAGAGCACTCCTTGGCTATTGAACTTCTTGCTCCCAGATTAGCAGCTTTGTTTAACATTGTTCTGGAAAATTGGAATAGATATGTGAGGACGATGAAGATCTATACCTAATAAGTAATAACTGATGATTGGCTGATCTCTCATAACAATTTAGGTGGGAACATACTGGTGTTTAATGTTATGGTTAGCGATGATATTCTTGTACCAAATATCTAGTTAGTTCTGACTTGATATTCGTTATGTGAGAATATTTCTCAAGACATCTCTTTTGTGGTTTACATTAATCATTCTTTATGGATTTATTTATTTCTTTAATGTGATACATGATACATGAGAACTTCTAAGGGTTTCTGTATGGGAAAAGAAAAGAATACCTTATTTCGTTCGATGTAATTATGGTTGTATGAGCAAAGACAAACTTACAATAGGTTGCATATTCTTATGATTCCTTATCTCTTAAACAACATAGTGTAGCCGTAAATTTTCTTTTTACTTTCAAGAGATTTTGATTTTTGATTCAGTTCAACGTATGTGTAGAACATTTCTAGTTTCATACTCAACTACTAAGACCGGCAGCCCAATACGTGCAACTTAGGACCTAAGGACATGGCTTTGTGTCTCGCTGTAAGCTGCATAGGACACGAGTTGCACTGGAAACTGTCGACGAGAGGGTTAACTCATTGGTGACAAGTTGAATCTCTAAATTTGACCTCCAAGTGCAGATTCAAGCATGGGGCATATTGTAATAGCTAGCAGTTAAGGCCAGTTACTCAATATGAACTCTCAGAAGCCAAACAGAGTATTTTGTGCAATTATGGTAGGCTTTTTCAGTGACATCACAAATTGGGCAAACTAAGTGTAGAAAATTCTGCCTATCTAATTATTATATCAAAGACAATAGTAGTAGATGCCCATGGCCTGTGTCCATCCATGCGTGCTGTGCAGTAATGGACCAAGAACTTCCTTTCTTATGTGACATGGTTATACAAAATTCCAATTAGGCACTTGCAAGATCCTGCATAATGAGGACTGGAAGTATACAGTCTCTGTCTTCCACTGACTGTTGCCCCTATCCTGTTCTCCATGTGCAACCTTCTCTGTTTTTTTTTTCTCTCTTTTTTGAGCGAAACGATCTTCTCTGGTTGAGAACAAAGCTAATATTGTAATGTGTCTGCTTGTGATGGTTTATCTTTTAACAGATTGCATGTTCCGAATGCTCCCCTGCACTCTGGTACCGAAGGCTTGAAATCAAATGAAGTTAGTTTGGCTTGAGTTGTCTTGCTAGGTGTTTAAATTTCAAACTCCAGTAGAGGAATCAATGTGGTAATTAAAAGTGGAACCCATTCAGGATCAAAACTGCTTGCTTTAGTGATTAATATTCTGCACATTTGTAGTTCTTTCTATAAATTAGATTTGCACTGTGGTGGAACACCTTCCCCAAAGTTGACTTTCTTGAACTTTTGTAGTGCATTTATGTCACGGGTGCACCAAATGGAGGCATGCACAATAGAATATCAGTTGCCATGAATAATAATACCTGCCCAGTAATCTAGGTCCAGTTCTTATTCTTGCATACTGTGGTAGCTAGAACAATGCTTATGCAACGTTTGCAATACCAGTCAAAACTTGAAACTGAGCAGCTAGTTCATCACAAGGATGATCATGGAGTCCTGTTAGGAGAGGACACCTTGAAAGATGGTATAGAAGCATTCCCATTCATACGATGGGAAGCAGATTCTCTTATGCCCATAACAGAAATTGAGCTTGAGAAGCATTCTATCCAAGTAACTGAAGTTGCAGCTGTGGACAAATTGGTCATCAAAGAGGGAGCTGCCCAAGGATCGTACTGAGACCTCAAATGTTTTGCAACAGGCCTTTGAAAATGACAGAGGATTGGTTCGACGAGGTGGCCGATCTTGCTGGCCACCCTACTATCCACATAGGTGACGAGGAAGATCCGTCTTTTAGTGACTTGGGAGGAGGATGACATGAAATGATTTAGTTGCAACTTGCAAAGTGAGCTATCGACCAGTGAAAACCGAGCGGCTTTGTTTTGCACTCAAGCTGCCGGGGTGAAGGCACTGTGATCATATTGCTCGAGATATGGTAGGGTGCTACCAGCATTACAGTTTATAATTCAATTCACACTTGACACTACTGTGCATAAGCATTCGTGATGTTATAAAGGTTGTTAGAGCAATAAAGTTAATTACGTTGTTTGGTCTGAGAACTGCAAATATATCAGATAAAAGAAAGCAGAGTGATCTTCAATTTATCGAGAATTTTATGTGCAATACAACTCGCTAATTTATATACATCTTTGTGCTGCTTTCTGAAATTGTAATTCTTGGTACTCGAGGTAATTACTGGAAATGCGACCCTATGAAAGCGTCTATGCAGATTGCAGAAGAACAACAGGTAAATTATTCTCCGAAAAGGTTTAAGACCTGATGTAGTTTAAGTTATTCGAGAGCTTCCCAAGGTGTGACCATAGAAGGCTCCCCAGGGAAGGTCTGGGTCTCTCCTGAGGCTGAGGCCCCGCGTCGACGGGCGGGGCTGGCATGCTGGCCTTCCTCACCGGCGGCCACCCCGGGGCCTCCTTGACAACGTCGACTGAGAGGTCCATCGCAGCGACCCTCGCCTGCACAGCGAGCAGTGCCTCGGTGCGCACCTCGCCGCCGGTGTCCGTGACGAGGTGAAATATGCCAAAGGCCTCGTCCTTGTGCCTCTTGAGCTCAACTCTCAGCAGCGACAGGCCGTGCTCTCGCAGCACCCTGGTGAAATCCGACAGCAACCCCGACCGGTCGGCGGCGCGCACCTCCACCCTCACGCCCTGCAACGCCGTGCGTTAGTGAAACGATGACAAGTGCATACAGCGGAGAGGAATGAATGGTCGAGCGAGCTGAGCCTGACATGAGTGGCCCTCCGCTCCACCGCGGCCACCAGGCACCGGGAGACCTTCTGCCGCTCGGCGCTGCTGTCGACCGTGCGCCCGTCCTTGTGCCGGATGTAATATTCCTGCACGATGATTCCAAGGATGACACAATTTCCAAGTCTCCAAGGGTGATGATGCCATGGCGACATGGGCACTCACGTACTGACAAGAGGTGACAGAGACATGTGGTGATACCTGAATGGCAAGAGCCCCCTGGGATCCGACGGTAGCGTGGAAGACGACGTACTGCATGTCGGTGAGCGCGCACACCGTGTCGAAGAGCAGCCTGGGCCGGTCCCTGCTCGTCATCTTGACGACGGCGTAGCCCCGCTCCTCCCAGCTGTCGATGGACACCCGCGTCGTGGCGCCGCGTCGGGCCGTCATCCGCGCGGTCATCGCCGCCTTGTCGCCCATGCTGAAGAGCTCCTCGTCGACGGGGGTCGGCGCCGGGCCGGACTCGTAGTCCCGGTCGTCGTGCATGAGCTGGTGCAGCCGCCGCTCCGTGTGGACGCGGCCCTGCACGGGCTCCGACACGCGCACCCAGTGCCGCTCCCCGGTCACGTTCTCGCGCGCGTCCACCACGGCGTGCACCAGCCGCTCGATGCGCGCCCACCGGCTCATCGGGAGCAGCGCCTGGGCCGCCGCGCCGGCGCCGGCGCCGTCCGCGGTGACGTACAGCACCCCGGCCGCGCGGCCGTTGTGCGTCCACGCCTGCCCGGACGCGACGTGGCACCCGTGGTCCGCCAGCACGGACGTGATGGACGACAGGAGGCCCGCGCGGTCGTGCACCGTGAACTCGAGCGCCGCGCAGTCCGACACGTCGGGCCCTCCAGGCCCGACCACGTTGCCCAGGCACGTGGTGAACCGGGGTGAAGGCACGTTGCCCGGCCGGTGGAACGGCACCAGCGCGCGCTGGATGAACTCCGGGAGCGACGGGTCCGTGAGCTTGCGCCCGATCTGGTCCGTCACGTGGAACACTGCATTGGGCAACAGTGGCACACAGCCGGTCAAGAAGAAATTGAATTGTGAGGGCAAGCCGGCAATGGCAATGATTATTGATGCCCAACTTTCCATGAAAAGACCGGAGTCAAATTCGACGGGCGATGGATGGCACGATGGCATTGAAATCAAATGCAAATTGACAAGAAACGAGAGGAGGAGCAGTAGGCCTTGCCATCCATGAGCCAGCCGCCGTCGGAGGAGATGTACGACTTGGAGATGACGAGATCGAGGTCGGTGAGCAGCTGCACCATCTCCAGCAGCACGCCGTCCCGGTTCACGCTGTCAACCTGGGAACGGGAACGGGGGAGGCAGCACACGAAATCAGAACAGGAGGTGAATAGGAGGTCCTGTGCATGCTCGGCAATGTCGCGAGAGCAAACAAACCTTGAGGAGCGTGCAGTCCTCGCGCGTGTCATTGTCGACGACGACCCTACAGTGCAGCCATGCGGAGCTCGTTCGTCAACAGCCGGCCGGCGTTCAGAAGAGAAGGGGAATCGCGGAGCAAGGCAGCGGAGGATGCGTACCCGGGTGTGCCGAAGCGGTCGAGGAGCGGGTCGAAGTCGGGCTCGAAGTACGGCCCGGAGACGTATTTCATCGCCGCCGCCGAGGCGCCGAAGCGCCGCTGGCTTTCCTTCTTGGATGGACAGAGCCCTCTTGATTCCGCCGATCTTTATTTATTTATCTCTGCCTGCGTGGAAACCTGCAGGGATTGTATAAAATACAAGATATAAAGATGGTAAGAACAAAGGCCGGGCAGATCCAATCTGACTATCTGAGTTGATTGAGGCCAAGAACAGGAGAAAGAAACAAAGGAAAAACAGAGAGACGGGGTGGGCGGCAAAGAAAGAGGACAACACGAGGAGGAACGCGCCCCGTGATGATCACATGCGACGCCGCGGGTCGCCGGCGCGGCGGCGTGGCAGCAGCAGCAACGCAATGACCGCATGCTCGCTGCAGGGGACGCGGGATATCGATCACCAACCCTTCTCCTTCGGGGAGGACGGAGCGGAGGCGACGAACGAAACCGGAGCGGGAGGCTATATAGGTGCACCGTGGACGGATGAGGATAGATGAGACGGGAGATCGATCACCTTGCGCTTCGCTTCCACAGGCGCGGGGAGCTGAAAACGAGCCGAGGTCACGTGTGGTGGTTGCCCGGTTCCGTTCCGGGCTCCGATTTGCTCCGCGCGAAGCGCCTCTGTTGGTTGTCGTCGTCGCTCCTCCTCCTCTCTCTGCGCGAACGAACGAACGAACTCTGCCAATCGGCGGCGTTCTAGGATTTGAGCGCGGGGGCGCGAACGGCCGCCGCGCCCCCGTCGGACGGGCGCGCGGGCACGTGGCGGTTGCTAGCGTAGCCTTTGTCCGGTTTCCTTGCTGAATTCCGCCTCTGTTTCGCTTTGTGTTTTTCGTTCCACAATCTTCGGTTCCTCCTCCTCCTCTGAGGTTATGAGTTCTGACCCTCGTTTGACCGGTCAAGGCTTGCTTCTGGATCAGATCTGTTCGTACGGATCGTGTCCTTTTTCGATCGGTGAAGGGTGAAATTTCATGAACTTCTACGGAAGCTGTTTCGTTTCCTGTGATTACAGGGAGAAATCATGTGCAAAACATTTTTCTTTTTATTGTTATAAATATCTAGACATACCAGCGCAGAAATACATAATATTTTTCTTATAAATAGTTGAAGTAAATTTTATGAAACAAAAAAGAAGGTTATGGGAGTGCGTGATTTGAATTATTGATTTTGCTATGCAGATTGAGAATCATATTTTCCACATTAGAATTCATGACCAAAGGTATCTGTGCACATCCAATTAACATGTCCCCTTTTTAAGAAAGATAATAGGTGGTTCACTCGAAAAGAATATTACCCATGATCATACCACAACCATATCATCCATAAAGAGGCTCTATAAGAACCCATAGAACATATAAATGAAATAAGTAAGGCCATATGATCCAATTCTATATTGATCATGATTACTTTTTATTATGGTATGAGAGTAAAGAAGGTTTCTAAGGAAGAAAGTAGGCTAAACCTTTTTCTTTTTTTTATTGTTAATAAGTAAATACTAGCAAATATGTCCGTGCGTTGCACCGGAGAAAATCCATCAAATATTTATGAAACCGCTATGACAAAATTTTTAATTATTTATTTATGTTTAACTCTTCCGTATAAAATTTTGAAGACATATATTTTTGACAATCATAACATCCATAAAATACCTATTGCCTGCATATATAATATGATAGCGTTGAGGTGTGTATGTAGGATGTGTGTGCGAACGATGTTAAACCGATCAGCGAGTCTGTTTGGATTACGACCGATGTGGTGACTCTCCACGCCACCATGAAGGCACTGCTCTTTTTCCTGCTGCATCGCGGTCATCTACCATCGATTTGGGTCACCCATGAGTACGTCGTCTAGGAGAGTACAACTCGTAACTTCTCGATCGAGACGGGCCGCAGGCACGGCACCAAGCGGCAAGGCACCAAACCAGCCAATTAAACTTAAAACTCCCTCGACATCACGCACCTTTGGATCATGGATATGAAGCCAACGACGGCCAACCAAAAACTAAACAGAACATGACACAAACACGGTACAGGGAGCTGGAAAATATTTTTGATAACAAAAAAATTAAGTTGTATATATGGACATCTCCGTGTCTTTTGATATTGATTTTTAATATTTTTCACATAATTTATATTGATTTTTAATATTTTTCACATAATTTATAAGTTATTTCACAAAAAAAAGAAAAAAAAGAGGCAAGCCACGACTCGGTCTAATCCAGTGGCACAAAAGGTTAAGGCTTAACATAAGATAAACTTTTATATCAGAAATCCTTGAGTCTCTTAAATTCAATTTAGATTCTCTCATCTTTTTTTCTCTCTTGTAATTTTGCACATAGAACCCTTATTTTTTCTATTTCCTTTTTTTCTAATCCCCTACGTGCAACCTCCCGTGGCCGATGTGAACACTGAGGCGAAAGAAAATAGGCGGACTGAAATTTTGATGATTTAGGCAGCGCCGACAGATAGAACACACGGTGGTGGGAGGAAGCGGCATTGGCGTAGGCCCACTCGCTGAAGCGCACTCGTGGCCGTTGTCCGCATCGTGCACAGGAACTTCATACGGATCTCGAGGTCGTGCCGCCCGGAGCTGCCACGTCCTGTCGTCGCCGTGCAAATTGTTTATACTATTTTTATCTAATTAACATGGATGAAAACTGCATTAATACGATCTATGATTAATCTAGTTTATTTAGGATTTTTTTAGAATTTTCTTAAATTATTAGGTTTACCTTTTTAATATCCTGTGTATGTTTGCTGGGCGGACAGCAATTCCTTAGTGGACTGCCGCGTGGGTCCATGAACTGTTGCGCCAATCTGTGAACCTCCCCACCTTTTCTCTATATTTCACGTAGACCATGTCTACAAACGTAAGGAGTGGGTCCTTGACTGTAAGGTGTGCTGCTTTCCGTTTTTCTTTTTTTTAGAAACTGCTTTCCGTTTATTGGCCAACATCTCCTTTGCCTCACGGTCACGGGCTCTCGGTCCTTCCTGTCTGTCCGCCCGAGAGAGCAGCAGAGAGAAAGAAGACGGAAGGGAAGGAGAGAGGTGGAGGAAGCTGCTGGGCGAGCGGGTAGGCAATGGCGGCGAGTCAGGAGGGCGGAGCTGCGGGCTCCGGCTTGGTTTGCGGCAAGCGAGCAAGGCGTGGGCGGCGACGGGATTAGTCTCCGGCGGCGCGGCGGCGGTGTACAGTCAGAGCAGAGCACCGAGCGGCGGCTGAGCGGTGGCGGTGGCGCGGCGCCCTAGCTGCGGGTGGTGCGATGGAGACGCGATCTCGTTTCATGCACTCTTCAATTCTTTCTCCAATTTCTTTGATTCAATTCTTCCTCTGATATCTTTTCCGATCTTTATTCTTGTGATTGTTGTTGTGCTCCATGAAGAGATCGCAAATTTATATTGGCTTCATTTGATTTTACAAGCTATAAGCTCTGTTTGTCTTTCCAATTTGGGTTCGGATTTGGATCGACGTAAAGGACAGACTGTCACAAAAGTAGAATGTATAAATAATCTTATATACGCTTCAGATACATTCGTACATATAGGATGATAAATTATAAAGAGTATTATTATCCTATTTATTATATAACGTATTTATATTTATTATAGAGTATTGCGCATAAATAATAAATAACTAAGATATCTTTATTACGAAAGCTTCACATAAAGACACGTCAACTGGTGAACACCAAGCCTAGTACTTATCACGATAGCTTTTATTCCAACCTTCATCTGTTACCTATTCGAGATTTTTTAAAATTGAAAGTAAAGCAAGCGTAAGTACACAACCGTACTCAACAAGCATAACATGGGTTAATGAGGCTCAAGTAAGCTGACACTGTTTGACTGCATTTAGCTTTTATAACTTAATCATATTAAAGCATAGCATCAAGGTAGTGATAATTCCCATATTCTCATGATCAAAATAATATTAACCAGTGTGTAGCAATAACGATATTAAGATGCACACATTAACAATTTAAGAACCATTATCTTTTGTAAATGTGTCAATACCGCCCTAACCGAAGGGCACAGACAATATATTGATTTAAACTCTGATCAGAGGTGTACACTTTCACTGTGAGTCATGTTTTGCAACTGAGTGGACTTATATCTTTCAAACCACCGTAAAACATATAAAGCCTCCTATAGGTTCTCCTAACCAATCAGAGATACGGAAATACCGTTGTGTTAGGAACTCCCCTTCCAATATGGCACACACCTACCCGGCTATACTCATAAGGACAGAGGCAGTCCTAAACCCCAACTTTCAGACCACCAACCAGCTAGAAAAGGGCCTATAAATGACTAGAGCCAGAGCCATATAGCCCTCACAGCTGTACGGATTCTCTATGATAAATCACTTACAGACAAAAGTCCATGTTTGTTAAAAGTCATCGTTTTCGTTAATAGCATAACACACATCAAGTTATAAGATCATGATCATTAGAGCACTAGCATCATAACTACCCAATGCAACCCAAAAGGTTCAAGAAATCAGGATATCAAAGCTAGTTATAATCTCTAGGTCATCAAAGACATATACATATGAATTGTTATTTATAGTGGATAGGTAACAAGGATGGTCCATGCTATACTTGCCTTGATTCACCAAGTCCTGCTGATCCTGCTGATCCTCAAAATAGCTTTGCTCAGCAAAAACCTCACCGTCTGAACTCGACATTAACATTCAACACCAGACAATCCAATCAAGTATACATACACGAAGCAAACAAAGAGCTATTAGAGGAACAGTACACCAATGTCATCAAAATAAAATAAAATATTTATAAAACTGTTCTACTCGCTTCTACGATCACACAGACGTCAAGTTCACCGAAATCAGAGTTATAACGGCGAAGATATAAATTTTCAAAGATTCCCTGTAGACAAATAAATACTTTAAATATAGGCTAAAAATATAAAGTTTCCAAAATACTTCAAAAATAGTACCACTGCGTATATTATGAAATTATGAATCTAACGAAATTTGAACGGACCAATTCGGAGTTAAAACGTGAAAGTTATAAGCTTTTAAAAATAATGATAAAACTGTAAATAACTGAAAACGAATTCTGAACTGAAAAGGAAAAATACGTTTTCCAGAGAAGAAAACGTATTATGGAAGCTATTATAAGGAAAATACGCTTTCCAGTGGACAAAGCGTATTATGGATCTATTAAGCAGAATTTACGCTTTCCAGTGGGGAAAACGGATTCTGACCAAAGCGCCAAGGACTCTTAACAGAATACATCAAAACCCAGGGGGTTTTCTGTAAAAATGCCCCCCGAAGGGGTACGGGCTGTTTCTGGCCGTCCGAATCAAAACCGACGGCGCAGATCTATCCGGCCAGTCGGCCTCGCCGGGGAAGAAGCCCGACGCGGCGGCGGCCATCGCCGGCGGCGAAATAGCTCGCCGGAGTTCATGGAACTAGCTATCCCGGCCACGAGAACGAGCGCGACCGGTACCATTCGAAAGCGGAGCTCACACCGCGCTCACCTGTGGAGAAGATGGAGACCGAGGCGAGGCAGGGACGGCGTGCGGCTCGGAGCGGCGGCCGACTGCGCACGGTAGGAGCTCAGATTAGACGGAATCGGATCAAATTAAAGACACATACGTGCTCAGGGAAGCATGGCGAAGCTCGAGGACTGACTTACACCAATAAATGTCCCACGGTTGCGGCGAATTGCGAGCTTCGGTGGCGGCGGCAATGGCGGCTAGGGTTTCGGGGCGTTGCGGTGACTCACGCGAAGGCGGCTGGCGCTAGGGTTGCGTAAATAGCCCCGAGGCAAGGGGTGCGGCCGAGCGGACGTCGGGTCGATCGCGTGGGATCGGGCTCGGAGCTCCGACTCGCGTCCCGGTTGGATGAAGGAGAAGGCGACGCGGGGTCCACCTATCGGCGACAGCAAGAGAGGGAGGCAGACGCGCGGACGGATGGCGCGCCTTGCTGGGCCGCGGCCTCGGCCCAAGAAGAAGCGGCGGGCGCGGAGGGGGAGCGGAGGCGGGGAGAGGCGGGCCGCCGGCAGGCCGAGCGGGCCGAAAGCCAGGGAGGAGTAAATAAATGGTTTTCTATTTATTTCAAACATTTTCAAAGCAATTTTCAAATAAATTTTGAATTCTAAGTCAAATTCAAACATCACACAAGAAAAGTATGCACCAGCATAAATGCTCAAGCATGTTTCTACCATGTTGCAACTTCATTTCCTAAAAAAATTTATTTTGCCATTTATTTATCCACCAACAATCATTTTGACTATTTATATATATTTTTTTTTTTAAAAATGGAAAACTAGGGTGTTACACAGACGAAAAAAAGTTTGATTCCTTCTTTCTGGTCGTTTTATGGGTTCGGATTTCAGAGGATTGAGGGACCCTTGTTCTTGTCGATTAAGGTAAAAGTTGTAAGAGTCCGGTTTGGGATAGAAGTTTCTTTTTTTTTATCTCCATACTTTATTATGGTCAAGCGGAGGATCAGGGTGGCGAAAGAAAATTTATACAGCGGAAGAGGTAGATAGAAATTTTCACAATTAGAGATTAGGTAAAGATTTTGTTTGGACATAAGAAACCTACGTAGCTCAAAGTGAATGGAAAAAGAAACCCGTCCGCATTGTATTGTGATATGAGAGAGAGACAGAGATAGATAGAATCAATATATAGTTAGTGGTCAAGGATTAAATTATATAGCCTGAATCTTGTGCCAAAACCGAAAAGAGAATAAATATTTTCTCAGAAATTCATACTAATTAGTTAAGATAGAGTGACATACAATTCTCGTATAAGCACAACACACATACTATTAGTCTTGACAAAAGGAATCAAACAGCCAGGATCTCGTATCTCACGGCCGAGCTATATAGAAAAATCCCAAGTGTGTTCCGAGTCCACGTGGGTAATATGTATATATACTGTGTGTTGTAAGCCATGCATGATATGATGTCGCCGGCGCGCCACTTGCACAAACCAAGGGCGCCGCCGCCAAGCTTCTGCCAGCTTAGAAAATCTCGCCACCTTGTTGACGCGATGCGTGAAGACCAAACCATGGCGAATCCAATCCGTGGTGGGTTTTGTCTTGAGCACGGGGCAACAGAACAGAAATGCCATACGTAGGCGGCCTGTTGAACGGCTGGTAGCCTTCGGCTGCTTCGTTTCAGTTTGATTCAAGGAGACGTTTTTGTTTGCCCTGGCCTGTCAGTTGGATGGATGTTAGCCAGGTTGTCCGTTGTCCATGTCAAGACATGGATGGATTTAGTAGTCGGAACCTAATGATTGGGTTACTGTGTTGTACTACCTAAGGATGCGCTGCTTGATGAACAACTAACTCCGGGCTCTGCAAGCAATAATACCGGGCTGACTTGGAAAACCAGCGCTCGGATTGCATTGGGCTCACTTTGCTCGTATTTTGGTCTTTTGGATGATGATCGACAGACAGTGTCCAAGGTTACTAAACCTCTTCGGGCTACGGCTAGAGAGGACTTTCCTATTCGTATTTGCATATTTGGATGGCAGGGCGAGTAAATTAAAATTTTGGGCAAGACCGAGTGCACTACACGGCTAGCTCTCTGCTAGCCTAGCAATACACGGTACACTATATACATCCGAGTGTTTTCACTTGTCAGCGCCTGTAGTATCCGGTTTTAAAAATAAAACCAGATATACACCATATGTGAGTCCTCAGAGTCAATTTTCACGTATAGCTACAAATAAAGGATAGTACCATTAAACAATGCTTAATATATAACGTAGATAGTATAAAACAGATATACCCTTAGGTAGCAATCAGCGGAAAGACAACTCCGATCTTTAGATAAGGACTCCACTCTACTGGATCCAACTGACTGGTTGATCACAAGTCTAAACAATCTTCATCCCTGACAATCTGGTACCCATCCGGGATTTTTCAAATATTGAAATAAAACAAGCGCAAGTATATACGCACTTAACAAGTATAGAGGAGGTTTATGAGGCTCAAAAGGCTGACATTGTTTAGACTGTATTTAGCTTTTAAGTGTATGTTAAGTTTTATCTTTAGCAACAAGGTAGTGATAAGCCTATAACCACATGATCAGATTAACATGAATAATAAATAGCACATAAAATTATCAAATAAACATTTATCAAGTTTCATAAATGATCAACTATCCATAGATGTCTCCAAGGCCGCTCTGTCTATAGGCACGGACGATATATCGGTTTAACTCTACGCAGAGATGTACACTTTCACTACGGTTCATAATTTCTAAACGCATGGGTTAATTACCCCCAAACACTTAAAAATCATATAAAGCCACTCATATGTTCGTCTGACAAGTTAGGGCCGCAGGGTCATCCGATGTAGGAAATCTCCCTTCTAATATGGCACATGGCCTACCTGGTTATACACATACTGAAGAGGCCATCCTATACCCAACACGCAGATCCTCTGACTCGCTAGAAAAGGTCCTATGAATAACTAGAGCCAGAGCCATATAGCCCCCGCAGCTATACGTCAAGTCTCGGATGATCACAAATAGATAGGATCTTATTTAAAAAGGGTTTTATTCCATTATTCATGGCAAAGTTATTAACCAAGTTATGAGATCATATTTCAATAGATCATTAGCAAGCTTACTACCCAAATGCATAGTCCAGGGTGACAAGGTATATAGGATTCAATTACTAGGAAATTCTACATAGGTAGCAAAAGACACATGCACATGTAATTAGTGTGTATAGTGAATAGGAAATAAGGATGGTTCTAATTATACTTGCCTTAAACTTAGATCCTTCAAGTCCAAACCTTTATAGAACTATTTCTTGATCTTCAACTTCTTCTTGATCTCCAACGCAAGGCTCACCGACTCGACACGATCATAGAACACCAAACAAGCATCTATACAATCATACATGAAGAAAACAATTGGACTAAATTAGAACAGTATACCAATCATAGTAAAATAGATTGAAAAGCTTTTAAAACCAATCTACGCGTTACTACGGTCACACAGACGCAAAGATCACTAAAAATGAAGCTAGAACGAAGAAGCTAGAACGCAAATATGAACTCGAAATTTAAAGAGCTATAAACTGAACTAACAGTAGCACGAACACGTAGCTTATGAATCTATGAATCCAACGCAACTTGAATGGATCGATTTAGATAAAAAATGGAGAAGATATGAGATTTGTAAGATGAATGGCAAAACTATAAATACCAGGAACGTATTATGTATTTTCATTGTATTTAGTGATTTATTTTTCTAAAGGAAAATGGCGAGAAAACAAAAATGATGTTATCCTGATATGATCATGACGTCAGCAAGCTAAGAAGCTAAAGCTAACCAACAAAGCTAGCAAGTGAAGCACGTAGAGCATGCACGGCATAGCCACAGCCGACAATGCATGAAGTTTCATGGTGACGGAGTTTCCGTGGAGATCAAAAACAACGTGTACGTCTCGGTTTTACTAAACTAAGTACAGAGGACGGGAAGGGCCATAGGTGAACTCGCCTAGAGGTGGACGATCAAACGGGGTGTCCATGACTTGCATCTTCACGAGGTATTTGATTTGGAGATGTGCTTCACGACTTCACGTAGGACTCCACAAGGCAACGATCGTCGACTTGCTCTGAAGGCGCCACGAGCAGTGGACGTATGACCTCCGCGGCGGTGGGCGGCGGTGAGCTTCCCACGGTGAGGCTCGGTGGACTGCATCGATCAACGTAGACACAGCAGGGTGCCGCGGCAGCTTCGGTGGATGGCGGCGATGACGAAGATGAAGCGGCAGTGCAGCTTGGCGACGTCAGGCTCCTCTCGGCGAGGGCTAAAACAAGGTGACGCACGGGCTTAAGATGAAGGATAAAATTCTTATTTATTACACAAGGGATTTTTCAAACTAAGGGCTCCTCAAATGGTAGTTTTAAGGTGCTTTGCTCAAGGGTTGGGTCCGTATATATATAGAGCGGAGAACTACCCACATTTATATCAACTAGCAATATGGTACTAATTGATATTACACCATCCACTTTACTAATAGACCTAATTATTTATTAAAGCCCGTTAGTAAATAATGACATGGGCCTTGAGTATTAAAATAAATGAGAGATTTTATTATTTTTAGAATTAATTTATTTCATGTATAAACTAATTCTAGAAAAGTCCAGAAGTGATTTTTAAGCCACGAAAAAATACTCCGAAAGCTTCAAAAATTTGGAAAAAAATTCAGAGATATTTTGGAACATGAGCTACCCAAATAAAGTATCTAGAGCTCATAACAAGATGTTTTGAAGCATCTAAAAATTAGAATATACTCACATATAAGTGGGAATAAGTTCTACAAAAAGCTAGAAAATTTCCAAGGAATCTATAGAGGGGCTGAATGGAGTGATTTTGGAATACAAGGAAAACACCTTAAGAAGCTCCCTAAGAAAACTTAGGCTGAGAAGCAAGAAATTTGATTGCAAGAAAAAGAGATGGGTAAGCTGGAACAAGATAAACGACTTACTAAACATTTTAAAGTAGATTTTGAATCCTTTACTTGCTTTTGGTCAAAACCAAACATCACAAAAATATATAAATGCACCAGCATTTATGCACAACCATGTTTTTAAAACTATGATAAATTTTAATTATATAAAAAATATTATTTTTTCTATGTTTCATGAACACATAAATTCATAATAAATTAATTTACTCTATTTTTTCAAAAATACAAAATTTGAGGTGTTACAATTCTACCCCCTTAAGATGAATCTCGTCCCGAGATTCGAAAAAAGATGATAAAAGAGATAGGGATACTCCGCCATTTGGATCTTCTTTATTGCATCGAGTAGTCCACCTTGTTGGTAAAGATTCTACCTTACTTTGCATATCCTGATAAACGTACTGCAAATAAATCGTTCTACTATTTTCAATATTTTGACAGGCATTCCGAACAACTCTCAAGTAACTCCAAACCAATCCTCGGTTAAATTCAACTAGAGGATACATCTTATTTTTTTAGCAATCTTCAAATAAATTGTTGCAACACAATGCTAGCTTGCTCTTCACACCATCTCTCTTTTGCTTCTCATGAAAGACCACCTTGAGATGATTGTATGTGAACTCACTTATATGACAGACTCTTGTCTTCACTGATTCCAAAATGCAACATAACAGTTCTTATTATGTTTACTTATATCCCTCTTTAATCCATATTATTAAATCTCTGTCTTCATATGTTCACATTCCAAATGACCCTCATGATCCTCTTGATCTAGTGTAGGTTATACCACCAATTTGAAAACATTAATGATCATATATGCTCAAGTTAAGGCGCTCCTCTCCTAAACACCATTTGTAGTTACTTCCAACTAACCTCTGTGATGCCTCCTATTCCAAAGTGAGCTTTATTAATTACCAACTTTATAGCATTAGTGACCTCACTCAAGTTTCATACACAACTTGATCTTTTGGTGTTGCCCGAATCTTAGTATGACTCTCATTGCCAAGGTCATCGACAATGACATTTCCGTCACCCAGGTGATAGCATCCATACTTCCAAGTCATAAACCTTTGATTACTCAGCCCTTCAATGATATAAGCTTCAATCCAATCCTTAGTGCAAAATAAATGTTCTTCATCATGTCCTTATGAATACCACTTGACCCAATCAGACAGTACCTCCAAATCTTCAAGACATAAACCATTTTCGAGACCTGGGTGTCATGGCCCACCATAGCTTCATCTCATACCAATTCTAATGTAATTATATTGCCACTAGATCCACCTCTGCTTAGTAAAGATCCTTTGAATTCTTATGATCGGCCTTGACGTCACTCTTTATGTCCACACAAATACCTCTATGCTCCACACTGACAAATAATTCTCATATGTTGAATAGTTCAATGCACGCCTCATAGTTGAGTTGATGCCTAACCCATTGCTGGTCTTACATAGAGCACCTCCCCAATCATGCTAAATATCTCTGAATCACTCTCACATAGTTGAACAGGAACTCAACACATCTTCTTTGAATTCTTCTTCATGTAATTGCACCATTAGACATATCATATGCTTGGCATAACAGTGAGGTCTTTTGAGTTATCATTGAACTGTAGATAAATCCATCATCACGCTCCTTTGTCATTAATGCCAACTTGTCTTGAGTTGAAAAGTTGAACTCCCAAGTGATGATAACTTGAAACAAAATCCTACATTGATGATTACCTGACCTCCTTGTAGATGATCCGTCGAGTCACTATTCAAAGCACAAAACAATGGCACGTGGATAGACTTCCAACCATGACTACTCCAAGTAAAATGCTTGAATGCATGAGCCTTCATCTTGCAGCTTCTTCATCATGGCTACCCCATTAAGAAAATATCACTAGGGGCACCAAAGGATCGGTTGCATCTTCTTTTAAGTGATTTGATTATCATCATGCCCTCTTGTCATCCCAAATAGACTCATATGCATTGGCAAGAACTAGTAACTTGCAGTTCCTCACGAGCAGAAAAACAGCAGTGCAGTAAAACAACTATATCTCTAGTTCTGTTCATCCAATGAAGCTATGGCTTATACCATTGGAAAGCATATGAAATTATCTACTACTCCTTTATATAACTCTTCTCCAGATTCAGCAATTAAGTTGGTCGAAAATGATGCTCAACAGAAACTATTCCAGACATCCAGACTGTAGTAACCGCATCTTAGAACAATTATATCTCGCAGCTTAGAATAAGGAAAAATACGATTCTTATGGCATTCGAAAGATACAGAAGTCTAGTTGTTCCCAGAAAACTTTCATAAACTTTGCATGAACATATTTCGAGATATAACTATAAGACCATAAACTGCTCCAGATTTAGACAGTGCAGATGCATCATTTTGTGATTTTCATATCTCCCAAACGAAAACAGCTATAAAGATAATTCTTGTGGTCAGAGAAACAAGTTGAAGTCTTCTATTATCCAGAATTTTCTCATGATTTTTCGTCATCCAAAAACAGAGGTAGAAGTTGAAGAACACAGGCTGCTCCTAAAGGACTGGATAGAAAGAACAAGAGAAAACTAGAACCCAACTATTTACAACATTACTCCTTATACCCTAGGCCTATAGGCTAAATGAAATTGTGGACAAATCCACAAGATCATTACACTCATCAAATGATCCAAAACAAGCATAAGCATAATAACAACACAACAAGGCATTTGAAAGATGAATTAAGTAAACATTAATCGAACTTGCGATACTATCGTTCTCTTCATGTTAAGGGCAAGAGATCCTAAAGCTTCCACTTCTAATAATGCATGAAGGTGGTGAGAGAAAGTTCTAAAAGAAAACCAAGGCAAGAAATAGGTGAGAATAAAGTATTTTAAAAATAAGCATCAAAGAGGAGATGAATATTAACAGTAGGGACATAGTAGTGTAAAAATAACAACATTTAAAAAACAAGGATGTTCCAGCAATTATAAAACCTTAAAACGGCCAATTTTTAACTAGGCTTGTGTCCTACGGTTAGTATTAAGCTGATACCACTTGTAATACCCGGTTTTAAGAACAAAACCAGATATACACCATATGTGAGTCCTCAAAGTCAATTCCCACATATAGCTACAAGTAAAGGATAGTATCATTAAACAATGCTTAATATATAACGTACATAGTATAAAAGAGATATACCCTTAGGTGACAATCAGTGGAAAGACAACTCCGATCTTTAGATAAGGACTCCACTCCACTGGATTCAACTGACTGGTTGATCACAAGCCTAAACAATCTTCATCCCTGGCAATCTGGTACCCATCCGGGATTTTTCAAATATTGAAATAAAATAAGCGTAAGTATATACGTACTTAACAAGCATAGATGGGGTTCATGAGGCTCAAAAGGCTGACATTGTTTAGACTGCATTTAGCTTTTAAGTGTATGTCAAGTTTTAGCTTTAGCAACAAGGTAGTGATAAGCCCATAACCACATGATCAGATTAACATGAATAATAAATAGCACATAAAATTATCAAATAAACATTTATCAAGTTTCCTTAATGATCAACTATCCATAGATATCTCCAAGGCCGCCTTGTCCATGGACACGGACGATATATCGGTTTAACTCTGCGCAAAGGTGTACACTTTCACTACGGGTCATGATTTCTAAACGCATGGGTTAATTACAACAAACACTTAAAAATTACACAAAGCCACTTATAGGTTCGTCTGACAAGTTAGGGCCGCAGGGTCATCCGATGTAAGAAATCCCCCTTCCAATATGGCACATGGCCTACTCGGTTATACACATACTGAAGAGGCCGTCCTATACCAACCTCGTAGATCTTCTAACTCGCTAGAAAAGGTCCTATGAACAACTAGAGCCAGAGTCATGTAGCCCCCGCAGCTGTACGTCAAGTCCCGGATGATAACAAAAAGATAGGATCTTATTTAAAAATGGTTTTCTTTCATTGTTCATGGCAAAGTTATTAACCAGTATGAGATCATGTTTCAATAGAGCACTAGCAAGCTTACTGCCCAAATACATAGTCCAGGTTGATAAGGTATATAGGATTCAATCACTAAAACATTCTACATAGGTAGCAAAAGACACATGCACATGTAATTTAGTGTGTATAGTGAATATGAAACAAGGATGGTCCTAACTATACTTGCCTTAAATTTAGATCTTTCTTCAAGTCCAAACCTTTATAGAACTGCTTCTTGATCTTCAACTTCTTCTTGATCTCCAACGCAAAGCTCATCGCCTCGACACGATCATAGAACACCACACAAGCATCTATATAATCATACATGAAGCAAATAATTAGACTAAATTAGAACAGTACACCAATTATACTAAAATAGATTGAAAAGCTTTTAAAACCAATCTACGCATTACTACGTTAACACAGACGCAAAGATCACTAAACGAAGCTAGAACGAAGAAGATATGAATTTTTGAAGATTTTCCTATAGACTAATAATGCATTAAATATGAACTCAAAATTTAAAGAGCTATAAATTGAATTAACAGTAGCACGAACGTGTAGCTTATGAATCTATGAATCCAACGCAACTTGAACGGATCGATTTGGATAAAAAAGGGAGAAGATATGAGATTTGTAAGATGAATGGCAAAACTATAAATACCAGGAACGTATTATGTATTTTCATTGTATTTAGTGATTTATTTTTGAAGAAAAACGGCCAGAACAAAAATGATGTCATCCTAATATGATCATGACGCCAGCAAGCTAAGAAGCTAAAGCTAACAAGCAAAGCTAGCAAGTGAAGCACGTAGAGCATGCACGGCATAGCCACAGCCGGCGATGCATGAAGTTTCATGGTGATGGAGTTTCACTGGATCGATGAAAACAACGTGTACGTCTCGGTTTTACTAAAGTACAGAGGATAGGAAGGGCCATAGGTGAACTCGCCTAGAGGTGGACGATCGAACGGGGTGTTCACGACTTGCATCTTCACGAGGTATTTGATTTGTAGATGTGCACGACTTCACGTAGGACTCCACAAGGCAACTATCGTTGACTTGCTCTGAAGACGCCACGAGCAGTGGACGTATGACCTTCGCGGCGGCGGGCGGCAGCGAGCGTCCCACGATGAGGCTCGGTGGACTGCTTCGATCAACGTAGACACAGTAGGGTGCCGCGGCAGCTTCGGTGGACGGCGGCGATGACGAAGATGAAGCGGTGGTGCAGCTTGGCGACGTCATGCTCCTCTCGGCGAGGGCTAAAACACGGTGACGCACGGGCTTAAGATGAAGGATAAAATTCTTATTTACTATACAAGGGATTTCCCAAACTAGAGGCTCCTCAAACGGTAGTTTTAAGGTGCTTTGCTCAAGGGTTGGGTCCGTATATATAGGGCGGAGAATTATCTACGTCTATATCAACTAGTAATATGGTACTAATTAATATTACACCATCCACTTTTACTAATAGGCCTAATTATTTATTAAATCCAATGATATGGGCCTTGAGTATTAAAATAAATGAGAGATTTTATTATTTTAGGAATTAATTTATTTCAAGGATAAACTAATTCTAGAAAAGTTTACAATTGATTTTTAAGCCAAGAAAAAAAATACTCTAAATGCTTCAAAAATTTGGAGAAAAATTTCTGAGATATTTTGGAACATGAGCTACCCAAATATACTATCTGGAGCTCATAACAAAATGTTTGGAAGCATCTAAAAATTAGAATATGCTCACATATAAGTGGGAATAAGTTCTATAAAAAGCTAGAAAATTCCCAAGAAATCTATAGAGATCGATCGATGGTTGAGGGGCTGAATGGAGTGATTTTTAAAAACAAGGAAAACACCTTAAGAAGCTCCCTAAGAAAACTTAGGGTAAGAAGCAAGAAATTTGATTGCAAAAAAAAGAGATGGGTAAGCTGGAACAATATAAACGACTTACTAAACGTTTTGAAATAGATTTTGAATCCTTTACTTACCTTTGGTCAAAACCAAACATCACAAAAATATACAAATACACCAGCATGTATACACAACCATGTTGATAAAACTATGATAAATTTTAATTATATGAAAAATATTATTTTTCCTATGTTTCATGAACACATAAATTCATAATAAATCAATTTACTCTATTGTTTAATGACCGTTGCAGTCGCCATGTCATGTAGTACACGGTTACGCGATGCTGGCGTGGCATGGCAGGCCTGATGAAAATGGATCGAATACGAACGGATATAAGTCATACCATATTTATTTTCATATTTAGCCTCGGATACGGATTCGAATATGGATAGTGTCAACCATGCCGGATAAGATACGATTGGGTATCTGACATCATAAATATAAGAATGTATACGAATGTTAAATATCCGAACACAAATACGGACAGATTTAAACCTCTCTAAACAAATTCGGTCTCGAATACGATCGAAAAATATCCATACCGCTTTCATCCATACGTAGCAGCAGGCCAGCAGCACCAGCTTCAATCTAGAGCCGCAAACAGCAGCCCCAGCCCCAACCACAAGTGTTAAAGCGCCGAACCCATCATCATCCGTGGTCACACGGGTGCCCGCCGTCTCGTGCGACGTACGGCTGCAACCAAGGGGCAAGGGCGGATCAGATCATCGGAGTGGGTACGGTGCGGCTCCGGTAGCTTAGCTAAGCTGCGCCTGCGCGCGTGTCTAGCCGACCGCGGCGGCGGCGCGACCCCAAGTCGCTGAAGATCGAATGAACGCCACGCGGCGGCGAGTAGTAAGGGTGGGCAACGGCCTGGCTGTGCGCCCGCAACTGGCCGCCGCGCCCGTGACGCGGTGACGTGCGGCCGCCGCAGAAAAAAGGGGGTGGCGCGACGCCCGTACGCGGCCGCGTGCGTGCGTCGGCATCTGTTGTTGCTCTACCCGGCGGCCGCGTGCGTCGACAGTTTCCCTTCCCCCCATGTGGGAGTAGGATGGATCGATCGGCGTTCTATGATCAGTTCACGGAACGGCCCGCGATAGTAGGCGGCCACGTAGGAGTACGTCACTGTCCCAGCAGCCGTGGCGTCATCTCGGGGTTCGGAACGGCCGGGCCGCCGCCGGGTGTCACGGAAGGAAACTCCACGAGGTCTTTTATTATTGTGCTCTGAGACGGCCCGATCGTAAGGCTAGTTTGCAGATCACGGCACCGCAGTACCGATAACTAATCCTCGTCTGCATCGCGACGGCGACAGTGGTTGCCAAAGATTCGAATGGAACTCTGGAAGGTACGGTAGTACCTGCTGCTGCTGACTGCCGTCCGAGTCATGAAGCCGCCGTGACCGTACGCGTGAGTTCCTTATCCCGGCCTAGCTCACGTATATATCCCGTATACGTTTTCCTTTCTCCATCCAGGTGGTTTGTTGGCAATCAATCATGCCGGCATGCTCTATGCTCAACTGCTGATTGCTGGACCGAGGTGAAAGATTTAGCACCATGCTCTATGCTGAACGATGCATGGACGGGAACGTGGACAACGATGCGATATATGCCGCCGGCCGTCTTAGGTGACTGGCACTCCCAGGTGGGTGATGGCAGACACGCCGCGGCAGTCGGCAAGAGCTAGCGCGGCATGGTGCTAAAACTACGAGGCATCAACTTGCAAAACGGGCGTGAGGAGATAAAGATTGACAACGGCTAGCTTGGTGCGCAACTGGCGACCAGGCGCGCGGCGGCGTGCGGTCGACGCGACAAGAAGCGGCGGCGCGGCGCGTTGGATTGGATTAGGGCTGTGCCCGCCTTGGGCCACCTGAGCGGAGGTCCGGCATAAGTGGCTGCGCGCGTCGCACGGAGCCACGGCGGCGACGGCACTGCAGAACGCCCGCCAACGGTGGCTTACGGTACACGGAGGCTGAGAACGCCTGTGGTGGCGTGGCGCCACACGGCCACACCGCACAAGCGCAGCGACACTAGTGGTATGGTATGAACCGGAATTTGGCAGAAGGTACATGACATGGCACATCCAGAACCGTAGAGTTCTTTTTTTTTTGGTTGCCCGGTACCTGATAATATCGTCCATACAAGCCGGGCTGTTGAATGTCACTGAGGTATGGTCGATATATTCTCCACCGTTCGGCTTCTTATGTGCAAGTAGATCTCGGAGCACATTATGTTTGGTGCCAATAATAATTGGCCAAAAGTTTGAAGTAGCACGCGACTGACAAAAGTACATTGGTTACCTGCATCGCGGGGTGTCTTGGTGTTGTGGATCCTCTGAAGAACAAGATTTGAAGTAATCCATGGGTAGTAGGAAGTTTGTTTAACAAGAAAGCTTGCGCCGGTTCTTGGTTCTTCAAGCTACAATGAAGTTTGCTCAAAATATGACCTAGATCACATTCAGCATTGTGTGATTATTGTATACAGCTACCAATGAATCAAGATTTTTCAGAACATCTGATCTCCACAAATGTGTTACTAATATCGACAGCACAGGGTATGGCTGCTGTATGGTGTGCATTTACTGTCTTACATCAAAAGTGAAGGTAGGGGAAGTTGTAGGCTGTTCATACAAAAGTATATAATTCAGTCAACACACTAGAACAACGTCACTCAATCAAAACATTATGTGTTGGGATGTTCATCCTCCATGCTGATCAAGCCCAAGACCAAGCTGTTTGTGAAATGCATACTGAGCTAAAATGGAATAATTACCCATGATTGCGATTACTGAGTCCAACTATATCCTAAATGGTATGTTCGGTAATAGTAGTCACCTGAGAGAGGACACCAGTAATACTACAACGACTGTCTTTTGATTATCTGCATTGCTGTCTTAACTCCTTACTGGCGCTTAGCATCTGACCATAGCATGAGAGCAGATAGGAGGGATACTGTGGCTGTCTCCACTCGTAGCCTGCATGGACCAAGACCGACAGGGACCGCACCTGCTGACTTCAGCAAATGTACCTCCTCTTCTGTGAAATCTGAGAAATATGGTTGGTCATATTAGATCCACTAACATAACAATATGACATCATGTCTGAATTCTTTTTGGAATAAGATTCTTTGTTCTGAAGTTCAAACTTCAAAGCACTCTCTTAGTCAGTGGTACTATAAAGTCTATCATGGGTGAAACTTAATGTAACCCCATACGTGTTTAACACTGTGCAAGCTTCTCATATCTCATGTCTGATTGTCTGAACCTACATTCTAAGTCCTTACTTTACTGTTTTGTTTTAAAATGTTTCATAAAGGAGATTACCTCTGATTTTTAGAACGCAATAAAACATTTTTACATACTGGTTATACCAGCTTGTGATAAAAGCGCATAGCAAAGAAAAAGCGACCACACCTTTTTGTTTTAAAATATTCACATTTGCTTTGCATTATTTATAGCATTTGTTAACCTCTCAGTGCAAATATGAAGGGTAACAAACAAAAACAAAATTCATATGACAAATAAGCAAGTAATAAGAAGCGCTTGGAAAAAATTGTGTTTATATTCACCTGTATCGGTCTTATAGTCTTATTTAAAAAATTAGATTTCTAAGACATTCAAATAGTTAAATATGAACAGATTTGTGCTTACCTCCTTCAGGTCCAATAATCAGAAGCCCACTTTGATCAGTGCTGGATTTTGTCAGAACACTTAAAAGAGGAGGCGCTTCTGCTGATGCTAAGAAAGCAAGCTTTGACTGTGATACCTGATGGCAGAAAAGGCCAGCAGCAGAATGTTAAGAATGTTGTGAAGGAACTCTCAGTAGTCAGTGCATCAATTAGAGATTGCTCACAATATGTCAGGCTTGGTGCATGGACAACAAAAGCATAGGAGGTACTTACAACAGGTAGAAGGTGAGTTATCTGAATTGGGGGCTTCAGCGACATTTCATGTATTCTCTGGCCTACAAGATATATAAGAGTAATGAGATTAGTATGTTTTAGGTCACTAAGAAGGCAGGAGCAGTTTAATCTTTACAAAATCTTAGTCACTCACAATTTCATATTGAGAACATGCTAATAACATATTTAAATAGAGCATAAACTAATTAATGAACATGCCAAGAACGGAAGTTATATCCAAACTCCATACATTGTTTAACTGCAGCCAGCACAAGCCGTTGCAGCCTGTCCACCCGATTCTCCGCTATTGTGTGACATCTTTCTGTCAGGAGAGGGGTAACACTAGAAGCTCCAAGTTCCTAAATAAGAAAAAAAAAACAGACTTAGAAGTAGACAATGAAGAAAAAGAACACCCAAATAGTAAATAACATACAGTACATTTCTCTATAAGCCAATCAGCACGTCCGCCTTTGAGTGTCCCTGAGGATTAGAATAATAAAGTGATTACACGTTGGAATACAAAAGTTCACATGGTTTACATAGTACATCTATTTCACAAGACTCACCAAATGCAGCATAGACATGCCATTGGATGCCTTGAGGAGCTATGATCCTAGCATCCTCTAACAACTCAATATCTGAGCCACCTTTGTCAACTTTATGTATGAATCCTTCAGCTAAACCACCCGCCCCATCGAATAGTTCAACCCTACGAAAGTTGGTGAGAGAAATACCAAGATGTAACTGATAAGCTCCAGAAACATAAAACAGAGGTTGAAAATGACATCTCGTCAAGACCACAAGAACAATTTTCTTTCTATGAACAGTAAGGTCTCCTAAAATGTATCATTATATTTATCTAATATCCATGATCTTACTAGCTAAAGCATTTCTTGGAAGGTCATTAACTCATTGGGGATGTTGAAAATACCTTGCAAGTTAAAACTGAAAAGTTATAGGTTTCACATATCAAACTTGTTGGAGTACACCGCATAATTTACCAAGGTTACCTGCTTAAGCAGCAACAACAGCTAATTTGCAAGCCATATACTTTCAAGACCAACTGTCGAATCAAGAATATGGATTGCAAATTAGCTGTTGAATCAAGAACATGGCTTCACATATCAAACTAATTTGCTGTTGAACCAAATACATAAAAAAATCTAAAGCTTAGAGAGCCACACTTGGACTCAACAGCAAACAGTGCAACCATTGAATCAAGAACTAATTACCTTCGACGAAATCACATAGTCTAAGAAAGAAGAAAAACAGTGGTACAAACCTGTCGTTAATGCCAAGGCGCAAAACCCGTGTCATGTGCCAAAACTCGTCTCCTTGGATGCGAATGACCTCACCCTGCAAGGTAATATCCATCTCAGTCACAGGCCATATGTTTCCACGGAACTACACGTGAACAACCAAAGGCACGGCACCACAGCTCAACAAAATGCCATGACAATGAGACAAGGGAAAGTATACGACGTTCCATGCAATGCAACACACATCCACATCCACTCCTCGAAAATTCAGTGCACAAACAAGGTGGTGGGTAACTGGGTATTTTCTGCAGAAAGCACACAATCTACGAAGACCACCACGCGCTCAACAGGAACGAGCACAGGGCGCTCGACGAAATGCCTAGGTGGTCGACAGCTGGCGGGGGGCTGACAAACACGCTTACCTTCGACGAAGGGAGAGACGGGGCGTGGAACCTCGGTAGCCCACCGCGAGCGCGGCTCGCCGCGCCGCTGTGCGCGCGTGCAGGGGCGCCCAGGAGCAGCCGCCGGGTCCGCCGCGGGGCTCCGCGCAGCAGCGCCAAGGAGGAGGAGGAGAAGGCAGCGGACGACAGCATCTCCCCTCCCCGTCTCCCGGCTTATTATAGCACTCGCACGGCGACGGCCGTCGGCCGAGCTCACGGCGTCGAAGTTCTCGTGCTTTTTCACGCAGCGGAGGCCGGGGGTGGAGGCTCGCTAGTGGAGGCGGCGGTGGTCTACTAGTCTGTCTCAGGATATCGGTCGGTGTAGGAATTTTTTTTATTTTTAATTTTTTTTAAAAAAAAATTTATAAAAATAGTCTGCGGTTTCAAATAATGACAGAAGTAGTCGTCCACAGTGAAAAAACGCCCACTATCTGGGCGTTTTTTAAAAAACGCCCACTGTCTGGGCGTTTTTTGTGACGTGGCAAAACGTCGGGCCGGCGCCGGTGCCGGCGTTTGCGGGCGGCCCTCTGCCGGCCAAAAAACGCCCACTGTGTGGGCGTTTTTCTGCGGCCAGGGGGCCGCCTGCAAAATGGCCGGCCTGTTTTGCCGGCGGGCCCCGAGCAGTAAAAAAACGCCCATACAGTGGGCGTTTTTTCCTCCCCAGGGGGCCGCCTGCAAAACAGGCGAGGCCGGCCGTGCACTTTTGCAGGCGGCCCCCTGGCCGCCAAAAAACGCCCACACAGTGGGCGTTTTTTGGCCGCCACCTATATATACCCAGCCCCCCTTCAGATTTTCATTATATTCACTAAAATTTTCAGAAAAAAAGGGAGAAGAGAGGAGGGAGGAGAAGGAAGTAACGGCGAAGCCCTGCCAGTTTGAGACCTCGGTTTTTAGGTAAGTTTCTCATACATTACAAGTCTGTTGCTATGCATTAGTAAAATATAATGTGCACTAGAGTTGTTTAGTTTTTAGTTGACTCTGGGTAGATCTGTGAGTAGTATGTATATTAGATCTATAAATAATGATGTTAGAGCATTGCAAATGTGGTGTTAGAAATAATGATGTTTCTTTTATGATTTAAACAATGGATTGCATGATTTGAAATGTGACGAATATCGTATTTTCTCTGAATAGATATG
>CM041628.1:22037860-22057898 GCA_023333625.1 Bothriochloa decipiens
CTTCTTCCTCCTCCCCTGCTTCGGCTTGTGCTGGGAGCGATCCACCAATTCATCACCGGCGGCGTCCTTGCCGCCATCGCCGCCGGCGACACTCTTGCTGCACGCCACGTAGGCGGCCAGGAACGGGTCATGGGGCGGCGCCCTCCTCAGTACCCTGCCATGTGGGCCGCGCACAGCATGCGCGTCGGGCCCCACGCGCACCGACGGGTGGGCCCTGCACGGGGGCAGCGGCAGGGGCAGGGGCAGGGGCTGCGGCGCCTTGCCGATGCCGATGTCGTGCACGGGGGCAGCGGACGCGGCCGGGTCGTGCACGAGCGCGTACAGCGAGCCCGAGCGGTAGACGCAGCGCAGCTGGTCGCCCGGTGGTGGCCTGTTGTTGGGCTGGCTCGGCCCGGCCTCGCAGCGAAAGATGGGGTTGGACACGATCTGGTGCGGGCTCTCGGCGAGGCCCGCCGGTGCGCGCGGCAGCTCGGCACGCCTGGTCCGGCGGCTAGTACCCACCGACGCCGCCGGCGGCGATTGCTGCTGCTTGGCTCTACGGCTCATCTCTGCTTGCTGACTCGCTCACCCCGACTAACGGAGAGGAGTGCTTTTATATAGGGCTGCTGCTGCTGCTTCTGACGAGCTCGTGATCGATCGACGGCGACAGTGATCGGGAGACATTCGTTTTATTCTACCTTGGGCATGTCACATGTGAACAAGATGGAGGCGTGCGGGGATCGTTGGTGTTCCTTTGGGGCCTCCCGCAGCACGGTTTCGCGGCACGGCCGCTCGTACTCGTACCACCACTGTTTCGCCTGTGGCCTTGCGTTGCGTACGTGCATGCCCCGCCCCCTCCCTGCCCGGGGAAAACTGACGTAGTACGCTGGTCGTGCCACGGCGCGCAGCGAGCCGCGAGCGGGCAAGCGCACGGGCCTTCGGTAACGCCGTGCTCAGCAGTCAGAGCTTGAGTGCCGGGACGCCGGTTCCGGTTGGATGGACGCCAACGCGACCGCGCGCTCACGGTCACAAGAGACCGTACCGCCCGCACAAACCGAGCGTGCTCGTTCGCTGCAACTTCTCTTCTGCTGTCACGACCGCTATGAACTGTACTACGTAACAATAAAACTAGCGTGTACTGTGCAAAAGCTTATGCAGCCGTCCTGCAGCCAAAAACAAGTAGCAGCTCTGTTGGTGTCGGTGAAGTGTACGTGCCCGATGGTGCGGCACACAGACAGTCCACCCACGCGAACGAGTCGATCGAGTACGAAAAGAGCTCCGGTACCGATACGGCCGGCCCTGTTGGCTGTTGCAAAAGAAAAGCCTGGAGAGCTTTATCACCGGTACAGCAGCAGCAGTGCACGAGAGCCATTTTCTAGTATCCAAATCAGTACTCCGTATATCCGTATTATAGCTAGTACAGTATATTTCTAAAGGCACAACCTTATCATTGCATCATTGCAGGCAGTCACCAGCAAGCGCTTGGACGCCGCATCCATTACTACCCTTTCCGTGCCTCCAAGCAGCATTGGCACAGCAAACAGTGAACCACGGAACAGGAACGAGCATCGCATCGATGAACAAACCATCAAAGATCAATGGACATCTCCACCGCCTCCACTCCGATCTCGGAGGAGGAGGACGAACATCTCGTCCCAAACTCGAACCCCACAGGCGCTACACGCATTTCCCGGTGCCGATGACCAAAATGCAGCCGGCAGCGCCACCAGCGCCTCAGGCCTCATCACGCTAGTGCACATCACTCGCTCTACAGCGAGTCTACAGCAGCCAGCCAGCCAGCAGGGTCCCCTGTACTGTACACCAAATCATCACAAGGGCGACGCCACGCAGCGATGCTTACCGGCTGGTCGGTCGCCCGTCATGGATGCCGGATGGAGGAGGCGGCATCAGCCATTCGCAGGCAGCTGGGCAGGCATGGATGGCCGCAATGAACAATGGCTCCTCGCTGCAGTGCGAGCTGGGCGAGCGAATAGGGATTGGCTCTTTTGCAGGCCGGCCGGCCGGCCGGTGGCAGCTGTGGCCAAAGGGGTGGGAAAAAGGCTGGTGCCGCCAGCCGTCTCCTGGGAACGTATCATTGTATTCCTGCCGCTAGCTGTTGCCGTCGTGATGAGCGCTGGAATACTGCGGGACTAGTAGAAAACCGATCCATCATTCTTGGAGCAGGGTACGTACGGTACAACCATAGTTGTAGTACCAGCACGTTACGTACCTTTTTCTTTCATGTGTACAGAGAAGTTCCTTCTTGCAACAGTATCAGATGTACATTTGGTTGGAGGTACTGCAGCTGCTAAAACAGCGTCAAGTATTTCCAGCTGAACTTCTTGTGAATGCAATGTTTCTGAAGATGCTTTCTACAGACGACGCAGAGCACAGATTCTAGCCCAGCTTTACAACTCCACAAGCTAGAACCAGGGCCAACGATGGTGAATTACTGGCAGACAGGAAACAGAATTCTGAATCCAAATGTGCAGTCTCACGACCTGTTGGTTAACACAACCTAACCATACAACTGTGTGCACATGTAATGTAGCAGCATGAAGTATAAACACGATACTCAGCATTAATCCTTGAGACAGACGACTATGATCGGATACTGGCTTTTATCTGACGATTATGCATCAACGGCGCACCAAAATCCATCCACTACCACACACCACAGCGCTTTTCACGATCCAAGGAAGGTGAAAGTTACAAAGCCAAGTTAAAAGGAAACAAAAGAAAGAAGAACTTAAGTGACAAAAAACAGGAGATCAGTTTCAAATGACAAACTACGAGCTAAATGCTCCCTCACGCTTTGAGGATTACCATAGCCATATGACCCTCTTCTGTGGCTGCCGTCTTGTTGCAGTTTTTCATTTTCAGAACTCAGAAGCTCACACAAGGCGGATGCTCGGATGGTTTACTACAATTGAGCCGAGATCATCCCGCAGGTTGCTGATACCATCGTAAGCGCTGTGGCTCTCAATCCTAGGGCTGCTCCCAGTGCTGCTGGAGACTGATCCAAAGGCAGTCTTCTGCAGAACTCCCACAGGGGAGTGGGATGATTCCATCCCGTGGCTTGAATCCCAGTAGTCGGTTAGATGGTTCAGAGGCGCAGACAGATAATTTTTTGCTTCCACATTGCCGTTCTTGGTCAAAACCTCTCCCAACGGGCCACCCATCGAAGAATCACGGAACATCGTCGCCCAGGTTGCTTCTAACTGGCTAACCTCATCTCTGTTCGCTGCGATGCTGAGACCAGTTGGACTATAGTCGCGGCTCAGCTTAAGAGGTGACAGCATCAGCTTCTCATGGATGGGAGATGTGGAGGCCGATGATAGCTCAGAGGATGCCATTGGAGCAGAGATTGAGAGCTGTGACCTCTGAGCTGGAATGTCTTCTGCCTCGGGCCATGAAAGACCTCCCTGGGCAGGTGTCTTGGGCCAGTCCACAAAGTGATGCAGGGAGGCTGAACTCTGGTGTTCATTCAGACTCTGTGAGCTGAGCAGATTAACATTCTCCAAGGAGCTATGAGGTGAACTCATGAGTGAATCTGATGAAACAAGGCCAAACTCTGGCCTTGAGCTGGTCACTTCAAAAGGATTATTTTGTTTTGAGAATGGAAACAAGCTGCATGTGTTTCCTGTAGTCATGGAAGTCAGCATCGAGAGACTGTCAGAGTCCTGCATGTTTTCGCTCTCATTCTGCTTGTTCACCAGTTCCCTGCATGAATCATTCGACAAGGGGATTAGTTATCATGTTCATGTTTGCAAGGGGATTATATCAATGAACGACTGAACTTTCAGGGCTTATGAACATATTCATGGAAACACACCAGCAGACTGAAGACTTTGAGATGGGACTAGATTATGTAAACGCTACACTACCGAGTACTGGGGACAAGTATCATAATATCATATCACCAAAGTGCGGTGTCACAAAAGAGCAGCTAGAATAATAATATAGGAATAGGAGAAAGCAAATTAGGATTCAATTGACAAAGGCAGAAAGTTTGGCTAGCAAAATCAACACTAGACATATTCCACGCGTGTTAAAGCATTTAGAGCATAGTACTAGAGAAGATAATACCTGTTATATTGCAGAGAGCAAGGATCAGTCGCACCCGTGGCATAGCTCTTCGCCGGGTGCTGGTGCTGATTCACAGTAAGGCCAGCAGCAGTAGCTCCGGCGCCGGCCAGAGCAGCAGGCTGGGCAGCAGCAGCAGCCGCCACCACCGCGGACATGGCTTTCGCGGCAGGGCCAGGCTGGCCTTCCACATGCTTTCTTGAACGATGGCGTCCCCGGTTCATGTGCCGCTCGCAGTACTTCTGGTCGGCGACCGCGTCCCTGGAGCACCGCCATTTCTTGCCGTCCGTCCGGCGGCACCGTCCAGGCTCCAGATCCGCATTGCCGGAGTAGCCCAGCTGGAAAGAGCCCCACCCCACTGTGCCAAACAAAACACGCAACAGCAGCGCCAATCAAGATCCGGAAAAGAAAGAATCGACACGGCTTTTATCATATCGATGTGCATGATGGAACTGAAGCTAGATAGCCCCAAAAGCACTCTCGGTCGCTTTGCTTTTTCCTTCTCCTCTCTCTCACTCTCTGTTTCTTGGCTTACATGTGCTCGTGCCGAAGTAGGAAGGCGGGTAGGGAGACGACGCGAGGCTCCTCCTGATGGGGATGAGGAGGCTGTGAGGTATGGGGCTGTTGGCAGCAAGGTACTTGTAGATCAGGGCCTGGTGCTCCAGCTCGATCCATTGGGACGGCGTGAAGGGGCCCCTCACCCTGGCCATTGCCCCCTGCATGCTGGTGCTCAAGCTCACCGAGCTCAATCCTGCGGGGAGGACGCAAGGCAGGCATAGTTAGGTGATGAGCAGCAGAGAGAGCAGTGAAAGCCAACAAGACACAGCCAAAAACATGTACTGCTTGCTTCATAGAGATGACCACCAAGATGCATGCGTTTCCTAAACACAATCCTAGTGCAGGAGAAAAGCCAAGCAAAAGACACAAAAACCTGGGACATAGTGCTAACTGCAAGGATCAGAAACCTGATAACCAGCACAGATTCATAGGTGATGTCCGCAAAAAGCCACCCCAAAGATCACACCGTTATTTGGTCCCTACAGTAAGCTTGAATCGCGAGGCTCCGTTGTGTTCCTGAGACTTTCTTGCATGCATTCATTCTCTTTGAGCTGTTTATCATTTTTTTTTTTTTTGAAGTTTCAGAATGAGAAAGAAGTTGAGGTATAGGTCGAGGGAGATCACGCCATTCTTTTTCCATTTTTTCTCCTAATATTAAGAACTATACTAGTATAGTATTAGCAGAAGGCATGACAAAAAGGAATCACACGATCGCACCGTTGAGGACAAGAAAAGCGTTGGTGGATGTCAGCAAAAAGAAGTGCAAACTTATGTCCATACATATCACGAATGATTCAATAAAGCCTTTTTTTAAAATAGTATTTAAAATCATTTCTTTTTCCGGAGGTGAAAGAACTTTTACAGTCATCACTGATCTAATCTAATCAAAGCAAGCCAGAAAACGAAAAGAGAAGGAAAAAATCCCGCAAAGATCATTGGCAGCTTAAAAGGGTTAGCTGATCATGAAAACCCCATGAATAGCTGATGAAGCTAGAAGAAGACAGAGTAGAAGGAAAGGAAGAGGGCTCAAATCAGCTCCATTTCCGGTATGAACAACGGAGAAAGCTAGAGGGATAGACATAAATAAACAAGTAAAGATAAATCTGTATCTACCAGTCCAAGCGCAAAGAGAGAAAGCGAGGCGATTCGAATCGAAAAGCAATAATACTCGGAAAGAAGCGGATAGCGAGCTTTTCAATCACCAAATCCAATCAACAAGCAACGGAAAAGGAAGCTTTGCAGCAGCACCACCACCGCCACAACGACCGGTCACCGTGCTCCTCACCTGAGCAAGAGGCCGGGGTTCCGTAATACAGCGGCATCGCCCCGCCATCGGCCGCCACAGCCGCGGCAACCGCAGAAACCGCGGCGGTGGAGGCGCACGAGGACGCGGCGGCGCTGACGGCGGCGGACGAGAAGCTGAGCATCTGCTCCCCGCCGTGGCCGGGGCTGCACGAGCCCAGCAGGTACGGCGCCGCCGCCGCCTTGGCCGCCTCCACCACGTCCCCGGGGACGACGGACGCCGCTGCAGACGTCCTGGCCTGCTTGGCAGCCCTTCCGCCTCCGCCACCGCCGCCCCACCCGTGGTCCTCTCCCCCCGCCGCCGCCGCATTGCCGCCCCGCCCGTGCTTCAGCAGCCTGCCGCTAGATCCGCCGCCGAGCAGGCCGTGCTCGCCTCCGCCCGCGTCCATCACCAACCCGCCGCCCATCAGGTCCATGCCACCCCGCCCCCGCCCGCCCGCCGTGCTCCCTCCTCCGCGCTACTAGTGCTGCTCGCGTCCATGGGCCAAAGCGATGGAAGGCGGCGGCATTGCTCGAGTTGTGCCGGTAGCAGTAGCTAGCTAGCTGCTGGTGAGTGTGTCTGCGTGTGTGCGCAGCTGCGCGCGGTGCTTCGCTTGGTTGGTGCTTGGACTCGCCTGCGTTGGCTTGGGTTTTACGGGGGAGGGGTGGTTGCGGCCGGCCTGCGCTCGGGAAACCAGGCTGGTTTTTCTTTTGGAGGCAGACACGGGAGAGGGAGAAAGAGAGAGAGAGGGGAGGCGCAGTAAAGACAGCTAGGGAGCGGGGAAGGATAAATAGGTAGCGGTGAAAAATTTAGGGGTCTTTTGGCGAGACGGTAAAAAAATGGCGGGATGGATTGGTGGTGGCCTGGCTGCTACCAGTAGAGTAGTAGAGAGCTATCCTATTCTTGGTTCTTGCCACTGCGGTGAGAAAAATAGGCTATGATGCCGATATGATATTTACCGTTTTTGGCAAGGGAGGCGTCTTTGCGGGGTAAAGTTGCGAGAAATATTACCACACGTCTTTGCGGGGTAAAGTTGCGAGAAATGTTACCACACGAGATTTAAGCTTGGGAGGTAGATATTCGAAAGATGGTGGTATCTTGTCTTGTGACGGTAGCACGTTAGATGGCGACGTTTATTGCCTGTTTCCATCTATGGGACAGTGTGCTGAAGGTGATGTATACACCATCAAAATTGTTTGTGTGTGTTGTGTGATTTCGCCTCGTCTCCTGTCCACTCTTAGCCACAAGAGTTTCCGTTGAATGATGATCGTCCCAAACCATGTTTGCCCATACAGGAACAGGCATCGTAACTGTACAGGGCACTGCTCACACAGTGTGGGGATTTCTCGGTAGAGTCTGTGACGTTGCCTGCCTACAGTCACAGGGACACACTACTACTACCACTAGATCATCAGTTGTTAGGCGGTGACACGATCTAGGGCCATAGCGAATTATTGGCGTTAGATTAGATTCGGCCTCCGATAGATAGATAGGCGTTAGGTGAAGTCCGGACCCAGCCGCTTGCTGTCGGAGATTAGGTCGAGTCGTAGGGCACGCAATTATATCGCAACCTTTTAAATGTGTGTGTGTGTGTGTGTATGTGTCGTGCAAGGTGCAACACGCGCCTTCAACGACTTTGCGCCGTGGAGCAACACGGCAGGGAGTCATGGTGCATGCGCTCCACGTCAGCTCGAAATCTCGCGGATGATGGATAGATTCATGCACAGTATATATACGTACGTATGCAAGTTCACGTGTCAAGAACTTTCTCGCCTTTCTCGCGGGAGCATGAGAATGTGAACTCGTGCGCCTCAGCACCGGGACCAAATACTAGTAGGGCGTGAGAAGATGATCGACCGTGCAAAAACGCTACAGTGGGCTGGTAGAGCAGCTGGTAGTGGTAGGTGGTTCACATTTGCTTGCCGGCTGCCCGGCCTAGTCCGTGGCCGTAGGAGAGTGGTAGCCCAGAACGGGCGGGCACGTGCGTCGAACGTGGCGACGACGCATCCAGCGTACCAAGCCGACTCTCGGCTTCCAGCCTTCCAACAAGGTGTGATCCATGCCACTTCGATCAGTCATCAGTCTCGTCGGGGCACCTCAGCTTTCGTTCGGTCCCAGGCCGGCCGGTTGATGTGGTTCACATTTGCCTCCTACGTACTCCGTATTCTACGGTCTACACTACGTACATACGTACAATGGACGCGCCATGCTCTATACTCCTAGTCATCCTTGGGGACTTTTTTTTTTCTGTGTGCCATTATAAAAGATGACCCTAACCTTCATGCCACTAAAAAGTTGGTTTTGGCCTGTGTGACCAACACCAACTTTGTTTTTCCCTCCGTGTCATTCCGTCCGACTTCTGTCTATTTTCAACGCTTTGACCGTCCTGACACGTGGGTCTCGCCAAAAACAATGTCCAAAATACCCCCTCTCATATCTCCTTTATCTCTGCACAGTGGGTCCCCATCTCCTTCTTCTTCCTCCTCTGGTAGCAACCGAATCACGTTCCTCCTCCTTCACGCCCTTGCCATCGCCAGCAGCGGAACCCTTCAGGGTCTCGATCTCCTCCCCGAGCCCTGCTCCCTTGCGCATCTCCTCCTCATGGCTAGCCTTCTCGGCGGCGAGGAGGCCCTGGAGGCGCTCGACCTCGGCGCGGAGCGTGGCGGCTCGCCCGCGCGTCTACGTGGCCGCGGCGGCCGAGGGGCTCCCGCGCGCGCCAGCGTGGCCGCGGCGGCGGAGCGGCTCCCGCGCGCACCCGTGCGCCTGCGGCGGCGGAGGTGCTCGCCCGCGCGCCTGCGTGGCCGCGGCGGCCGCGGTGGCGGAGCTGCTCGCTCGCGCGCCCGTGAGGCCACGGCGGCGGAGGGGCTCGGTCGTCGGCGGTGCGGTCCAGCGTCGGCGAACGTCCCTCGGCGCCCATCCCTCCCTCCTCCTTCTCCCTGCGGCCTCCTTCTCCCCAATCGCGGCAGCGGCGAGGTGAAGCTCCTCGCGGGCGTTCCAGGCGGCCCCTATCGCGACGCGGGCGGCCCCGGCGCGGCCCTATCCTCCTCCGGCGGAGGGCTGCGGCGGCGGTGCTCCGGCGCCGCGCCGCCCTCGCTTCCGACGGCGGCGGCCCTTCTGCTCCTCCCATGGCGAACGCGAACTGCAAGGGCGCCCTCTCCTTCTTCTTCTCTGCTTCGAACCCCGGCGCGTCCCACTGCTGGCGGAGGACGAGAACGAGCAGGGTCGGAGCGGCTCCCTTTTTATTTTTTTTCTTTTGCTTTTGCCCTATGAGAAAAAAGTTTGAGTGGCTGACGTAAAAGCTAAAATGGTCATATTTGATACCGTTAGCAGGGTCATATTTTTTTTGCTTTGCTTTTGCCCAACTAAAAGATAAATGGTCATGTTTGACACCGTTAGCAGCTCAAATGGATGGAATGGCATAGAGAGAAAAACAAAGATAATGTTAGTCACACAGGCCAGAATTAACTTTCCAATGACATAAAAACTAGGTGCATCTTTTATAATGACACACAGAGAAAAGCCCCTCGTCCTTGGGCCGTGCGGTCGACCTGTGGCGCTGCCGCGTGGTGGCCAGGTGACCTGTGAGTTTTTACCTGGGAGTAAATGGCATCGCATCGTGTAACTTGCCTGCTATTACGCGAGGGAATGTCTCTGCCTGGCCAGTAATAAGTGATGCTCTCTTTACGGGGGTCAACTCTGGATCACCTAACGCTATACTTATCCGTCCAAGCAACCAGTTACCACTCCAACAAAAGCCAGATGATGGATTAAACATTTTTTTCTAACCCTCACAGGCTTCGGCAGTTGTTTTCACTCCAGCAGGGCTCCAGATTACTCCAATCATCAACTCTTGCAGCCACTGGACAATCAGTTCATTTTATTTACAGGACAGGGGATTTCCTCGTCAGTAATACTAACGCAGCTTAGCTCTGTTACCGCGTGGTAAAAAAAAGACGAAATGAAAATGACCTTAAAATCTCGCCACCACATGACATAATCATAGCGCTAGGCATAAACAACACTGCGGGCGCTATAATCCAAAATAAATACTCGTGCACACACACGCCAGCTGTTCCGTCTCTCTCTCACTGTCCTCCCAAGTCCCCCACCATCTCGCTCATCTCACGCGACGGTAAAAGAAAAGGAGGGGCCAAAAAAAAAAAAACGGGAATCAAAATCAATCCGCACGCTTAGTTTACGCCTCCTCGATGTACTTGACGCATTAGAAAAGGCGTCTGGATGGTCCAAGGGCACGGCCGGCTCACGTGACCTCCCGCGAAGCATCTCACGAGCGCCGGGGGGATTTTTTTTTTTGCTAATGGCCGATTAGGCTCGGTGCCTAAACGGGCTTTGTTTGTCTCGGAGCTCTTTTTTGGGGGCGGTCGTGATCTCGGTCAAAGAGGCGCTCAGATTCTAGCGGGTGGGCCCCCTCCTCGCCAATATTTCTTATAGCGATCTGATGCGTGGGGTTATGTACTATTTTAGATATAACTTTAAGGTTACGCATAAATAAACACACAGGGATTTTATATATAGGGGGAGAATAAAATATGGTCCACTCCTTTCCGCGGCACATGTAGGAGAGGTGGTTCTTCATTCTTTTGCTTCTTTGAAATTATTGATTTATTGACACGGCAAATAAACTTGGGGCAATTGCTCTGTTTTCTTCTCCCTTTATTCACACGGCACGAACGACCAAGGGACATATTTGATCTCACGTAGAGGCGAACAAAAAGTGTACTAATAGCATGGAAACGTTTTTCTTTTCTCTGAGACAAGATGGTTAGAGACCTAGACACACGTTGTTTGTCCATCGATTTTAGGAGAGCGCACACATGTGTTAGCTCGCTTGGTGTGTGGTCCTCTCGAAAAAGCACATGTCCAACCACTCCAGAAAAGGAATAATTACCCTGACTCCTTTTTGGTGTGCTTGGTGGATGGAGGGGGGAATGTATATGAGTCACTTGGACACTCTTCTATAACCTACGCGTCAATTATTTGGACACAGTTAATAATACTCTAAATCAACCCCTCATATGTTATTATCGAAAATAATCTAAAATAACCTTTTAAGTTTATATGTTTGAATTAGTACATCCGCAGCTAATTTAAATTAAAAATATTAACATAAAGTAATCCTTAAAAAATATTAACATAAAAAAGCTAACTCAATGTAAGACATTATTCGTATCACCACTCAGGCCACATAAACATGTCGTGGGGAATTGATGATCATATATATTCCATATGGGAATTGATGAACACATGGATCAAATGTATAAAAAGAAAAAAAAATAGAATAAAAAATTATAAAGATTTACTGGTAACCAGTTATAAAGACCGAAGATAAACAACTATGATTACAAAATTTTGGAGTGTCTGTAAATTCACAAAAAAAAAAAATTTTGGTTAGCTGTATCTACCGTACTTCCACTCATCCTTCCGATCTGGTTGACATTTTGCCCTTTTGATCGAGACCAGGTGCATACTACTACTCAGGTATAGGTATATATGTACAACTTGCTCATCTTTAATTCATAGGATTGATAGGTCAGTGTCGAACCTTTCCGGTCGCTACCAGCTCACGCCCTGCGGAGATCTCAATTGCTTGATGCAGCACGTTTCGATGAGAAAGGAAATCTGAGCGTACCAAATGACTATACAAATCGCATCCACGGGGTACCTTGGAGCCACGGAGTTGGTGGCTCGATCGAGACTCGACTCGAGAGGGATCAGATGCAGCGGCTGGATCGGAATAGCATCACTGCGCCATTGTCACGCGCGGCATGAGCAAGGTCCTGCCTGCCTGCACAAGCAAGTACCTGCGTGTGTATGGAGCTATGGACCCCTACATCACCCTTTGCCCCCGGGCCGGGCGGCCCTCTGCGTGAAGAAGATCCACAGATCTCACTCATGCATCTTCCTGGGGATCAGCCGGCCGGCCACCCGCCCAATTATGCACTCTTTTGTCCATTGGAAACCCCCTTCTTTTTTGCCGTTCTGCGGTCCCTCTTAAGCCTTTTTCTTGAGCACAAACAACACCTCGGGCATGCTCGCTTTATTTGTCCCGTTGAACAACACAGTGCTCCTACACACTTGGGCCGGTGTCGTCTTAGCGGTAAAAAAGCAAGTGGTGGACCATGCGGGCAAAATGAGTGGACACGAGACACAGAACGCATGGCAGCAGCTGGTTTAGCTGCGGCTGGTGAAATGTGCAACGTTTGATCCCATTCCGCTGCATGCGTGAATGAAGAGCTGCGAGGAGGGCCACACGGACGGCGAGTCATGATGCGCGCCGATAGATCGAGCAGATCTTCAGCCTGCAAGCAAGCGCGAGCGATTTGAACGCCGGCGGGTGCAAGACCACACACAAGTCACTTCGTTCATGTCACTCTCTAGACGGATACGGACGCGCGAATCTCGGTCCTCCATCTCATGGCCTGGTCCTCCCGTTTTCACCTGCTGGCTGCTGCCGCGCCCAATCCTCGGTGAAGAAACGTGCTGCGTGATGCATGCGTGCACGTGACGAGAGAAAACGCATGCGTCTTGTAACGTTGCTAGTAATGACCGTCTTACCACTCGCCCGTGTGAAAGTCTCGGCCATTTCCTCCTCTCATTTTTACTCATTGGCCATTTGTGGTCAAGCTAGGGTGGCCTGCTGGTTTACTCGATCACCGTACGCATAGCATGCTTCTTTAATAAGGGCCAGGTTAGATCGTCAAATGGTGGTTGGTAATTACTACTCCTGGGTACTGCCGCGTCGTCCTACACCATCGTCTCGGACAGTTGTTTGTACGTCCGGGATCATGCACAGGGGCAGCTAAGCTAGCGCGCGGCGCATGCAGCTCCGGCGCCCCACCTGTTGCTTGCACGTACGGCGCGCATAATGCCGCGGCCGCGTCGTTGTCCAAGTGGCGAGCGCGAGCAAGCAAAGGATGGTTGTTGCCGGTAGCGTGGTACATTCATAGGCGTGTCCCCGATCCGGCAACTTAGTACTAGTACTAGCATAGCCCCCTAATAACTCCGTTGCAACGACTCGGTGGACCGGCTGAACTATAATATAGTAGCAGTGTGATGATGCGATAATGGAACGCCGAGACGCAACAAACAAATAATAATGGACGTTCAATCTCTCATCAGTCTTCGTGCATTCATCGTGGGAAACTTAACTTGCCCCGGTTGAGACGTGAAGGCTGGAGGGACCAGCGGGGGCCCGGCCGAGGCGACAAGGTTTTACCGTGCGTACCACTTGCGAGTTGCAAAGCTTGCCTGGTGCAGTGGATGGTCCAGCACGACCATGAACCGGGCACCACAAGCGCCGACCGGAGACGGGAGACCGACGATCTTCGGTGCCCCGCAGCCACGCGAGCTTCCCTTCCCGAGTTCCCGTACGTCCGTGCGCTGCGGGGACGCGGGACGCCCAACGGCAGCGGCCCAAGACGTCTCCGTCCGTCTCCCCCTCCCCTGCAGGAGGCGGCGTTGGCGTACGGCAAGGATGACGAGGCATTTGCTACGGTCGGCGCGGGCGGAGCGGCGGGCGCCGCCGCAGCGCCCAGGAACAGCAGAAAAGGACGCGTCGAGTAACACATGCACTTGTCGTCGCGGGAGGCGGACGCACGCTGGGGCCTGCACCGTGCACATCTCCCTCCGTCTCCGGACGCAGCCAATAGCCACCGTGTACATTATTTCTATTTCATTTCCCGATTTTCTAGTAATAGCATAAAGATACTCCTATACTACTACCACTTGTAGTATAGGCCAGCTGCAGTACCGATGTGACGAGGCTAGCACTGTAGCTAGCAGCTGCCTCTGTGAGCTGCTCCTATCCTACGAGTAGAGTACCTGGCGAGATCCATAATAGCACGTGCTACTACGTGGTTGTAGTGTAGGGCCTTGTACTGCTCCTATGTGGCAGTGACTGTCCAGCTTGAGCGAGCGTTTAGCACAATTGGACGGGCGTATACGGCGTATAGCACGTACGGAGTACCACAAGTACTGCGTGTTACAGGCATCAAGTATTCAAGTGTAGAAGGTGCAATAGTACTGTACATACATTTTTTATATGAAATTTCACACACGTAATAAAGTGCAGGACAAGCGTAGTTTTTTTTTTCCTTTTGAAAAATTACACAATACAACGCAAAGTTCGTAATACGGCATTCTTATAGTCATCTTAAACAGAAAAGAAGCGCTAGAGAATAGGCCTGGGCATAACTGAGCAGACGAAAGTATACGTGGCCAAATTTTTCAAGATTTAAGGGCGATATGCAGTAGATGAAGAACTCAGAGGCAGCTAGCGTGAACTTCCTTGATCGATCTCGTCACAGGAAGGCTGCGTGTTAATATAGCACCAATGTGTAACAGATTACAGCAATGTAACCATCCGATCCTAGATAGTTGGGATACCAACAACCTATACAAGATCACGTTAGTTTACAACAAACTCTAAAAGTTTTCCAACTACCACGGATCCACATGTGGTCACGGTTGTGATACAACATAACACACGCACACGTATCCTGTCATTTTACAGCCTCCCTCAATCTTAACTTCTCTAAGTTCAGATTGATCTTGAAGTTCTCAGCAAGCCTCACCGGCAGTGCCTTAGTGAAGCCGTCCGCAATCTGATCCTTTGAGGATACAAAATCAATTTCCAATCGCCCTTGTTTAACTCTATCTCTGACAAAATGATAATCCACTTCAATGTGCTTGGTCCTGGCATGAAACACTGGATTGCTGGTTAGATAAGTAGCCCCTAAGTTATCACACCATAATTTGGCCGCCTTGGGACTCTTAATACCAATCTCATGCAACAGCGTTTGTATCCACATAATCTCAGCTGTAGCATTAGCAATGGCCTTGTACTCAGCCTCTGTACTAGATCTAGACACAGTAGGCTGTTTTCTGGCACTCCAAGCTACTAGATTTCCTCCAAAAAATACAGTATAGCCACCTGTAGACTTTCTATCATCTATACAGCCGGCCCAATCAGCGTCAGAAAAAGCAGTAACTAGAGTAGACGCAGACTTATGAATTTTCAGCCCTAGACTTGTACATTGCTTGACATACCTCAAGATCCTTTTAACCGCCTCCCAGTGAACTATGGTAGGAGCATGTAAAAACTGACACACCTTATTGACAGCAAAAGAAATGTCTGGCCTAGTCAAGGTTAAATACTGCAATGCACCAACAATGCTCCTATACTTAGTAGCATCAACCGGGCCTAATGGTGCCCCTTCATATAAAGATAGCTTTTCACTGGTCGACAGAGGCGTGTTAACAGGCTTACAGTCTGACATCCCAACTCTTTTGAGTAAATCAGAAGCATACTTATCTTGTGTAAGTAGAATACCACCATGTACCTTGTGAACTTCTATGCCAAGAAAATAATGGAGCTCACCAAGGTCTTTGAGTGCAAATTCCCCCTTCAGATCACTGAGTAAGGCAGATGTGGCTTTCTCAGTTGAGCTGGCCACAATAATATCATCTACATACACCAAGACAAACATCGTGATGCCTCTGTTAGTGAAATAAAATAAAGAAGTATTAGCCTTTGATGCCTTGAACCCCAGCTGAACAAGTTTGTCACTGAGTCTGGAGTACCACGCTCGAGGCGCCTGTTTAAGTCCATACAGGGCTTTATCTAGCTTACAGACATATTGTGGCTTGGATGGATCCTCAAACCCCGATGGCTGTTGCATATAGACTTCTTCTTCTAGCAACCCATGGAGGAATGCATTCTGCACATCAAGTTGGCGAAGAGACCAGCCACAAGATACAGCAAGAGACAAAATAACTCGAATAGTAGCTGGTTTTACAACAGGACTAAACGTGTCCTCATAATCGATGCCATACCTTTGCTTGAATCCCTTGGCAACAAGGCGTGCCTTGTAGCGATCCAAAGTTCCATCGGCCTTTCTTTTAATCTTGTACACCCACTTGCAGCCGATGACATTGCGCCCCTTTTGAGGCGGAACAAGGTGCCACGTCTTGTTGTTGATGAGCGCATTGTATTCTGATTGCATTGCTTCTTTCCAATTGCTATTCTGCAACGCCTCATGCAAATCACAAGGCTCACCTGTTGCCGTCAGAAGGTCGTAGCGGACAGTACCATCCATGTACTTCTTGGGCTGACGGATGCCGTGCTGTAGACGTGTAGCCGGGCGAGACGGAGTAGGCGATTCTGGAGCTGCCGACCCGGCGTCCACAGAAGACCCATGAGGCAGAGCCCCCCTCGAACCAGGTGTAAGCTCCTAGCTGACGGGAAGTACCGCCGGAGCAGTAGCAGGGCGCGAGGCAACCGGATGTGCGGGCGCAGTCGCGGTGTTCCCTGGCAGGATGGCAACGCTGGGCGCCGTGTCGGAGGTGGGGCCAGAGGCGTGGTCCACCCGGGAGATATCCGAGCGATGGCCGGCGGTGGCATCCCCGAATTCGCGGGTCGAGGAATCCGCGCGCGCAGGTGGAGCAGAGCCCTCGGGCGCGGAGCGCGGCGCAGGAGTAATGATGGGAGCCGCCGAACTTGTATCGCATGTAGGTTTCTCCAGGGAACTGCATCCAAAATTTTGTACAGGACTTGGTGACAGATTAGTCCGTGAGTCAGTCAAGCTATTGTGCCCAGAAATAGTCTCATCATCTGATAATAGCATAAGGGTTTCAGCACGCAGGCGAGCGCCCGCATTATAATTCAGCAAAGGGAAAAACAGTCTCATCAAAAATAACATCTCGAGATATATAAACCCGACCAGAGGATATGTCTAGGCATTTAAACCCCTTATGAAGATTACTGTATCCAATGAAGGCGCATCTCTTGGAGCGAAACTGCAGTTTATGGGTGTTATAGGGTCTAAGATTTGGCCAACAGGCACAGCCAAAGGTGTGAAGCCAGTGATAGTCTGGTTTTTGGTGAAACAAGCGCTCAAGGGGTGTAGTGAACCCTATAATTTTGCTGGGAAGGCGATTGATAAGATATGTGGCTGTTAGCACAGCCTCATCCCAGAACTTAAGAGGCATATGAGCACGAGCTAGGAGCGAAAGAGCAACCTCAATGATGTGACGATGTTTTCGTTCGGCAGCGCCGTTTTGTTGATGCGCATGAGGACATGATACCAAATGAGAGATACCTATCCGGGTGAAGAAAGAGCTGAGTTTTTGATACTCCCCACCCCAATCGGTTTGAACCGATTTTATTTTTCGATCAAAGAGGCGCTCAACTAGCTGCTGGAAATCACAAAATTTTTGAAACACTTCAGACTTGAATTTAATGAGATAGACCCAAGTAAACTTGCTGAAATCATCGATAAAACTAACATAATAATGTTTTCTGCCGACAGACTCTAAGGCAGGACCCCAAACATCCAAAAAAATAAGATCTAAAGGAGCACTAGACTCGCTTACAGACACTGGATAGGGCAACTGATGTGCTTTGCCTTGCTGACAAGCATCGCACACATGCTCATTATTCGACTTGGAAGAAAAAGGCAAATTATGACTGGAGACGACACGACGAACAATCGGGGAAGCTGGATGTCCAAGGCGATCATGCCACCGTGACAGGGAAGGGCGTCCGGCGGTGAGAACATGCTTCGGTGGTGATGGAAATGGATAGAGCCCCCGATGACAGCGACCCCTAAGCAGAATCTCCCTGGTTGCCTGATCCTTAACCAAAAAACAGTCGGGGTGAAATTCAATAAAGGCATTATTGTCGGCAGTGAATCGATGAACAGAAACAAGATTTTTACTGGCAGATGGAACATGAAGAACATTTTTAAGCTGAAGATTTCGACTAGGGGCAACAATAGTTGATTGACCAACGTGACTAATAGTCATACCTGATCCACTGGCAGTGTGGATTTGATCTCCCCCTTGATATTTCTCACGGGCAGCAAGCTTGGCTAGCTCACTGGTGATGTGGTCGGTGGCACCGCTGTCGGTGTACCAATTGGTGTCGACATTGTAGGAGGTAGATGCCGCAGCCGCTCGCTTCTCTTGTGGCACGAACTCCTCATCGAAGCGGTACCAGCAGCGTGCCACGGAGTGACCTTTCTTGTCGCACACCTGGCAGACGACTTCTTTGTCGCGCCGCTCGCCAGATGAGCTGCTGAAGCCTCCATTGCCGCGACCACGCCCTCCAGGGGTGCGACCGCTGTGGTTGTTGCGACCGCCTCCGCGGCCGCGGTTGTTGGAGCGGCCGCCACCGCGCTCGGCCAAATTGGCCGAATTTTGCGCCCCGCCCTGGACCAGGTTGGCTCTGGCCTCGAAGGTGAGCATCTGGGCGTAGCATTCGTCGGCGGTCACTGGGTCGGTCCTCGTCGTGAGCGAGGTGACCAGCGACTCATACTCGGCAGGGAGACCGGCGAGTACATACTCTACCAGTTCGTCGTCGGAGACGTCCCGGCCGGCCTCGATCATCTCGTCAGCGTAGCCGCGCATCTGAGCGAAGTAGTCGACGACGGACTGCGAGCCTTTCTTGGTCGAGGCAAGGGCGATGCGGAGATTGACCACACGCGCCCTGGTTTGGGAGGCGAAGATCGCCCCAATGGAGCGCCACGCCTCTGCTGAAGTCTGGGCGCGCGCCACATGCGCCAGGATGGACGTGGAGAGGGAGGAGAGGATGAAGCTTAGGATTTGTTGGTCCTGGGCATCCCAGTCCTCAAACTCCGGATTGGGCACCGTCTTCCCGTCCTTGTCGTCGATGGTGGCCGGAGGCTTGGGGATGGCGCCGTTGAGGTAGCCTTGCAGACGAGCTCCGCGGATGGCAGAGCGGACTTGGGCATGCCATGTCGAGAAGTTGGTGCGGGTGAGCTTTTCGCTGACACGATCAGCCGCGAGAGGATTCTTGCGGGAGGATTTGGGCGTCGACATGGCAGGGAAGATCGTCGGCAAGGAAAAAAAAAAGAAGGTGGATGATAGATGGAAACTAGGCTCTGTATACCATGTAGAATTCAGAGGCAGCTAGCGTGAACTTCCTTGACCGATCTCGCCACAGGAAGGCTGCGTGTTAATATAGCACCAATGTGCAACAGATTACAGCAATGTAACCACCCGATCCTAGATAGTTGGGATAGCAACAACCTATACAAGATCACGTTAGTTTACAACAAACTCTAGAAATTTTCCAGCTACCACGGATCCACATGTGGTCACGGTTGTGATACAACATAACACACGCACACGTATCCTGTCATTTTACAGTAGACACTTCCTTTACGATTATTATAACTCACTTCCTTGGTAACCAAACAATTATCGATAATTATATATCAAAAATATTAATATTTATACTTTATAATTAGTATCATTAGACAAGTTTTTTAATAAATTTATTTATAGATATAAATATTACACATATTTTTTATAAATTAAGAAAAACTTGTGATACACACACCAATGATGATAATTAAATATAGACAGAGAAAGTATTAGTTAAAATTTCAAAACGAATCGACTTGAGGAGTTTTAAGAGCGAATGCGGTACTTTACCGTAAACAGGGGCAAAATGCACAGTAGCGGTTTAATGATTTTTTTTATATAATGCTCCCTCTATTTGAATTCCGTAGCAGTACCATGCATGTGAATTTCGAGAAAAAAAATCTGCTGAGGAGACGTGATAGCGACGGACTGGCCGGCTTCCTCGTGGCCGACAGAATAAAGGGCTGGCCAGCCGTCGGGCCGCCACAGCCCTAACGTCAAGTCCCATCCGCGGACACGCCTACACGCCTCTCCGCTCCACGCAGCGGTGCGGCACACAATGACACAGGCGCTCTGGAAGATAGGCGGGTGAACGGATGGATTGGTCCCACGCAGCGGTGCGGCACACAATGACACACCGCTGGTCGTGTCCAAAATGACTCTTCTACCCTTCGGATCTTGCACAGTACTGCACTAGTACCTTGCAAGCTGTGATCCGTCCTGGCTGTGGACTTGTGCTTGGTCCTCTTGTTCATTCAATCAAAAGGAGATATGTCCAGAGGACGAGCGCTAGATCGGTTGGCTTGCTTTCGCAGCGTGCGAGCAGCCGGGCACGGTTCGATTCCTAGGATCGACGCGCTTCCTCCCTGGGGTTTAATTTCCTATTCTTTTAGCCTGCTATAACTTACACTATCATATAGCCTTAGATATAAGTTGAGGCAATAA